>JAJOZX010000491.1:1275000-1287500 GCA_023014485.1 Bathynomus jamesi
GTAAGACCAACATCCCCCAAACATTACTTTAACTATGCCAACATGAGTGATAGTGAGCGTGAAGACTTTGGCCGCTACTACAACAGTTCTAATGAAGATAGTCCTTACAATATAGCGGATGACTGTGAACGTTATTGCGTGAATGATGTGCGCGTATTTAGAATATGTTTCCAAGCACTTAGAAGGATGTACATAGACCGGTTCAACTCCGACCCGCTACAAGCCGCACCCACGATCACCTCATTGTGTTTTACTGTAGTCAAGACACACACTAGTAAAGACACACTAGCCGTCATTCCCCGAAACAACTCACGCAGTTATGGTAATAAGGCTATTTACTGGCTCATACACTTACAACAACAAATCGGTGTATACAGAAAACATGCTCGCGACAAGGGGGAAGTAGCCATTAAGATCAACGGCCGTGTTTTTTAGGTGGATGGTCTAAGCGAAGACCGCGCCACTGGTGAGAAGACGCCGTACTCCTTTAACGGATGCTGGTGGAATGGATGCCCACGTCCTGAGTGTGGAAGCGTAGGAATATCCATGGTTGATCTCCTGCCGACAGTCTCACATGGACCCGTACCCGCGATCAATTTATAAGCTCCCAGCTCACTCAAGGTTTTGTGGGAACATGAATATGATATACGGATGGAGACAGATAGGCAGTACCGCGAAGAGATAAACACCATCAAGCATTCAACGGTGCTGGACCCTCTCAAATGCGGCGATAGTTTGTTTGGTGGAAGCACAAATTCCTTCAAACTATACTTTCCCCCTACAGAGGGCGTGAAACTCCATTACTGCGACTTCTGTTCTTTATACCCCTACGTGATGAAGAACAATCCGTACCCTGTAGGCGCACCTGAAAAACTGGTGAGTCCCCCCCCTGCCTACCATCGAAGAGTTCTCAACTAATTCGGACGAGAACTATTTCGGACTTTCTTTCGTAGATGTGCTTCTCCCGTCGCGACTTATGGATGCCAATCTTGCCCGTCGTTATAAACCACAACCTCATGTTCCCTCTGTGTGTGAAGTGTGCAGAGGAGAACAATGGGGCCTGTAATCACACAATCAACCAGAAGAGGATCAGAGGCGTATAGACAAGTCCAGAGCTGTCCCTAACCATTCGTCACGGGAACAGAATATTGAATATATATGAGGTGTGGAGGTTTCAGAAGCTCCCCAACCTTTTCACACCATATATAAATACTTTTTTGAAGGATAAGGTAGAAGCATCAGGATACCCCTGATGAGTTGAGACCGAAAATGAAAAATCGCCGTATATTGAACACTACCGTGATCGTGAAGGGATACAACTTGAACGGGGCCAAATTGTGAAGAACCCTGGCAAGCGCTTTAGTGCAAAGTTGTGCCTAAATAGTCTTTTGGAGAAATTTGTCAAGAATACAGAGAAGGGGAACGTCCATCTAGCCCAAAGTTATAACGAAGTTTAGGATTACGCCAACACTCTCGATAAAGAGGTCATGGAGATTGTGAATGTGGATAATACGTACATAATAAAGTACAACAGAACTGAATTGGCTTCAGATACAGCACATGTCACAAACATACCTCTAGCCGGTTTCACAACAGCATAGCCCGCCTCAAACGTTGGAGTCTACTGCATTTTCTTGGACGGGGTGTTCAGTACGCAGATACAGATAGTGTGATATTCACGGAGAGGGAAGGCGAATATATGCCCCCTATTTGGGAATTCTTAGGAGAGTTGACTGACGAGATTAAGGGTGAGTATGGAGATGGCGCCTACGCTGATTCTTTTTTCTCAACAGGACCAAAAACTTACCGGGTACGGGTGAGAGAGTGAGTTTAGAAGATGAAGGTGCCCAATAACGTAGGTTGATTTTGGACCTGTGATCTTCGACTAGTCTAGATAGAAAGGTATTAATGTACAAAAAACGTTGCACCAACTCATATTTGTGAAAATGATTGTATTTTTTGAGGATTGTTAATTATTTTTAAGTTGTAAAATTGCCGAATTTTACGCGTAAAATCGCGCGCGCGGCATTCGCGCAATGTAAACAAACAAAATATCGGACCTTATTTCATCAAAATAATCAAAAAATTCGGCTTTTTTTAACAAAACGATGCTTGAAACTTATTGTAAATGCATTATAGATGTTTATTAGTGTATTATTTTGTATTTTTTAATGATATTTACCTATAAAATGTGTATTAAATTAAGTTATTTTATGATGCGTTCATTTTATTGTGTTTATTTTCAGATATTTCATAAAAATGGGTAAAAAACGGAAGTCTGCAGTGTTAACTCGAAATAATAGTGCCAAAAAATTCAGTGACCAGCCTTCCCCTTTGGATAAAACAGAGCCTCGTACCCTCCGCCAAGTTATTCAGTACAGTTATTTCCTCCAAAACAGCCACCCGGACTTGAAAGACTATGATATTGCTAAAATGATAGCAAAGGATGTGATTGAGATCTGGCAGGCAGTGAACCGGCGGCTGCCCCTGTATGAGGAATATTATGTAGTGAAATTGGTGGATAAAGTGTGCCTCAAGAAAGCAAAAGAGATAAACAGGAAATTCTTTCTACATTCCAGGAGCAGAATCTGGAGGAAAAGCTGGATAAACTTTTTGACATTTCTGCTTGCACCTGTAAGCTACCTGTTCGTTCCTGTGATGACAATGCTGTGAAGTGCAAGAAAGAAAATTGTCAAACACAGCACATAATCTGCACTTGTCCTCCCAGTAAGAAGGTAATGCTATTATTTTTTTAACTTTTAACTGGCCTAACTTAGTGCGATTAGGTGCCTTTTAAATGGAAGGAAATTCAATGCTTGTAATTGAAAAATATCTGTATTTTCCTGCTGTAATCTCCCCCCCCCCCCCCCCCCGCCTGGTAATAGAAATTAATAATCAATTTTTTTTCAGGATTTTATCTCTTATTTTAGATCCGCTATTTAATATACTTTAATATTTCAGGTTCCAGTAGAGGAGAAGGAATACTTGAGAGATCAGAGGGCCAAAATAGGACCCAAGGGCTCTTTCAATCTGGGATCTGTGGATAAAGCTGCTGTGAAGAGAGACCAGAGGGCTGCAGCTGAAGCAGAAAGATTACAGAGCCAGATTCAACAGCAGCAGGAAGTGGATTTGGACACTTTTGCCTCCACACCTTCACAAGATATTTCTTTTGAATCCAGCTCAGGAGAATCAGGAGAGGTAATATTTTTTTTTCTTATATCTTATTCCATTTTTACCCAAATTTATCCCTACTTTTTGTCCCTATTTCCCCCCTTTTTCCCCCCATTTTCGCTTTAGTAATTTATTCTTTTTTTCGCCCATTTTCGCCGACTTTTTACCTGAATTTTTACCCATTTTTCCCTCCTATTTTCCCACTTTTTTACCCCATTTTCGTTTAAGTAATTTATTCTTATTTCCGCCCATTTTCGTCGATTTTTACCCATATTTTTCCCTACTTTTTCCCCTATTTTCCCCTATTTTCGCTTTAGTAATTTATTTTTTATTTTCATTTCAGCCATCTGGTGGTGAAGCTGAAGAGTTCAAGCCAAGGAGGCACCCAAGTGGAGGTTACAGCTTTTTGAAAACCCCCAGATATGCCATGGAACTGATCAGGGGTGATGTTTCTTCCAATCTTGGGGCAAGTCTTGCTAATGCCTTCCTCCTGGACTTACAAGCTATGGACCTGCTTAAGCCTGGCCTTGATGTGAAACAGATAATAGTTGATAAATCGAAAATGGACAGGGAAAAAGCTAGAATGAAAGTGAAAAGTGAAGAAAAGCACAATGAGGGTCTGGAAAAGTTAGTCTGTATTGGGGTTGATGGGAAAGTTGACAAGGACACTTTGCTGTACAGAGAAATTAAGGATGAAAATGGGGAGACTAAGCTGAAGAAAGGAAAGGGACAAGAGCACCATTTGACTTTCACAAAGAGCCGGGAACTGAAAGTGGAACATATCTTACTCACAGAGTCATCCCAATTAAAGGTGCGACTGGAGTTCTTCTTGGTGAAGAAGTTGCTAGTGTCTTGGAGGAGTTTAACAGTGTTCATACCCTGAAAGCTGTCCTCCTTGACAACACAAATACAAACACTGGCTGGGAGGGAGGCCTTGTAACAGCCCTGGAAAATAAAATTGAGCGGAAATTGCACACCATTGGCTGTTCACTCCATCAGAATGAGCTTCCTTTCAGAGCTGTTTTCAAGCATCTTGATGGCAGTACCAAAAGTCCCACTGCTTTCACTGGTCCGCTGGGAAAACTCTGTGAAATTGACTACCAAGATCTGCCACAAGTGGAATTCACCAAACTCAGTGGCCCCCTGGATGACATGGAATTTGCTGAGGAGACACTGAATGATCTCAGTAGCGACCAGAGGCTTCTTTTGGAGTATGTGCTTGGAATTTCCAGGGGCAAAGTCAACACAAGATTTGCTGCCTTGAAAATTGGACCATTAAATCATGCAAGATGGTTGACTTTGGCAATTAGATTGATGTGTCTGTGGACAAGAGGCGCTTACCCTCCAGAACTACAGGATAAGCTTTACCAGGCCATCAAGTTCATTGTGGAAGTGTATGCAGTCAGTTGGTTTGAGATCAAAAGGGACAGCAAGTTCCACAATCAGCAGCTGTACATCTTCAACATGATCCAGAGGATCAAGCAGCAGTCTGAAGAAATCCAGGGTGTTGCTTTCAAGAACCTGAAGTACAATGCTTTTGCCTTGCTGCCCGAGAATGTGCTGTACTCCATGATGAAGTCTGATGACTTGGAAGTGAGAGAAGCTGCTCTCAAGAAAATTCTGTCCATCAGGTAAGCATTTATTAATTTTAAAAAATGTGAAAAAAAAAATTTGATTATGGGGATTTATTTAAAAAAAAAAGGCCCGAGTTCTATAAATCCCCATACTCGAATTTTTTTCACATTTTCTTATCCCAATTCCCCCCTCCCCTCTGATAATGGAAATAATCTTACCTTCTTTCTGAAAAAAAATTCGATTATGGGGATTTATAGAACTCGGGTTTTTTTTTTTTTAATTTAAGTTTAGGGATTAAATCTTAAACTGCTAATAAAAAATAAATTAATTATTATTCTTTCAGAAGTGGGAAGCCAGCCAAGAAGAGGCTGAAGAAGATCACAGCCATCAACATTGAAGCTACCCACTGGTCAGAACTAATCAACCTTTCTCAAAGTGGCATCTGTGAACCTGCTCTCACAGAAGACTTTTCTGACCAGGAGCTTCAAGAAGCATTGCTGAATGGCACCAAGCTGGAGCTGCCTGATCTGCCTTCACATTCTCAGTGTTGAGAGGGCCGTGAAGCTGACATCTGAAGCTTCCCATACTGTTTATGGACTCGAATCAAGGCACAAACACATTCTGGCCAAAGCCCTAAGCCGCTAGATGAGGCCTTCCTTTACTTCTAAGGGCTCTTACAGTGAAAATTATGATGATCTTGGGATCTAAATGTGTCTATTTGACTCTGTACATGTTTTTTTACTTTTTTTCAATAAAATTGTAACTTTTTTCAGGATTTTTTTATGAAAATAGCATGTTTTTTTCGGCCGAAAATTGCGAAAATGCGGTATTTTTCGGTACGATTTTTTGGCGATTTTTGAAACGGTTTCCTCAAAAAACGGTTAAAGCTAGGGATCTGAAAGTTTTTGTCAGTTATTATCATATTAAGCCCTGACTATCTCGACTAGTCCAAAGTCGATATCTAAAAAAATGCGGAAAATCAACCTACCTTGGTGCCCAACCACCCTATCTGACTGCAGGAACTCATAACTTTCGGGCACAGACGTTGGGGGACGTGAAGGAGCTTAGGGAGACGAAACTGTGTCGTAAAACATAGAGGAAACGATGCCGTTCCCTTTTTTTACCGCGAGGTGTTAATATTTATATAATTGTTATATTAGAGTATATTTACTCGTTGAGAAATTTTACTATTTATTTATTTTCTATTTTTTACATGTATTTAATTATGTTTGAGATGGCGTTTCATTTTCTTCTGTGTGTGTGTGTGTGTGTGTGTGTGTGTGTGTGTGTGTGCAATAAAAAATCCATGCACCACTCACTGTATGTTACGAACCAATAAAAAGAGTCACGTGACTCCTGCTGCTATTCGGTACATGTCTCTTCCCTGTGTACTCAGTTGACCACCGCAAGCCCTGGTTCTTAAACGTGCCTTTTTACCTATTAAAGAACAAAGATGGCGTCCAATGATGTTGCATGCTCTACATTTCTGAAGTAGTACTTACTAAAGCCTATAGATGTGGTGAACACCCAAAGAATTTCTAGTCATCCCTCCTTTGAAACCTTTAACGCCACATTAAATCGTGCGAAGCATGAGGAGCAAGACGTCCAAATACTCTATGGTTATTCTGGCGAGAACGTTGCGGGGTTTCGCTGTTCAGACGATGTAATGGAATATACTGTAGGATTAAACTGTACTATGAGTACACATATCGTAAACTGAAAGAATCGACGCTTGTACGTAGAAGAGAAACAAAGGGTCTGGGTTGTGAACTTGTTGATGATTGGTATCACAGGAGATATTATACCATGTTACATTACACCGAGTACGCGCACACCGAGACGGTGAATGTAAATCTTGTGATTATGGACAGTTTAAAATATTTCTACCACTACATCCATGTATATCATTACGAGGTGCGCAGCGAAATTGTAGCTAAAGGTTCATGTGAATTTTTAGTAGAGTTTAGGGAAGAGTATTGATTGTCCAGCAAAAAGGACAAGTATGGACACATGTTTTTCTCAAATAGATCGCCACAGTGTTAATAAATGTGTATAGTTCGAGAAGATACAATGGTGAATACAGCTACCCCTGAACGTTGTAGAATATGTATGGTGCGCATTCCAGAAAGAATCTGTGATAAAACATTACTATTACTTCATGTATCGTAGATGGAAAAATTCTTTAAACGCCTATCCAGTATAATGGGATATAAATATTTGGATGATTCACCAGGTCTCCTCGAGTCTATCATGTTGGAACAATCTCGTACACGAATCACTAACGCTTGGCGTTGAGCATGACGCAACCCGTGTGACTCGAACCCACCCCACACCTCCCACCTCCCAACCGCCCCCATGGTCCCGCCGAGTCAAACAGTGCACCGGCAACTCACAGTCGCCTCAGAGCTTGACCCGACTGGACGTTCTCATCTCGCAGGATCAATAGAAAAATATTAAAAGATGGAACTTACGCTGAGCAGCATCCTCAATGCAGTATACGATGTGTCCGTGTTGTAGTCTGCGCGTATTCAGGCGTAATACCGGTGCTATTAATTATGTACTTGAAACGAAATGTAGAGAATCAAACTCTGGTAGACGCAATGTTATTTATTTAAGTGTTGAAGCGATGAATCTTCGTGGTGGTTGTGAAGTGGTGTGAGGGCAGTTATAAAATACCTCTTGGTGTAGGCACAAGAAGAGAGCAGATTAGTGATGCACCCTCGTACGCCATTACTTGTACGCTATGTGTAAATCGTGATACAAACTAACCATGCGTTGATATACGGTTGATGTGGAAGAATGCTGCTGACAATAACTCCCTTATCCCCACACGAAGCCGTTTCATTCTCGACAGAATGTTTGAAGTCGTCGTTTTCCGTAAACTGAAAACTATATTAGATATCAGTGTTTCTGGTATGCATTAGTTTGACGCGTTGCTTGAATACGCGTACACCGTCGTGCTCGATGATTTTACCAAGTGTAGGGACGAACAAAGCGAGAATGGTTTGGAACTGGATGCGTATTTAGAAGGTGCAGACTCCTCGAAATGTCATGAACTTTGGTACAAAGGACTAGAACGTAGGCTGAATTCACCTTCACTGTTCACCCTGAAGAATTATTTCTTTATATAAAATGCAGTTGTCGGCACGATTTAGAAACAGACTTTAATTGTCGATATGAGTTGTGAAGAAGATTTTACAGTTGAAAAGGTCAGCGGGGAAAGAATAAATGCATGTTTGGAAAGGAGTGTTTATAAACTTGAATTTAATGGTGATGTTGTAGAAAACGATGTCATCTTTGTGCGTGCTTTTGACTGTATTCTATCCGTGTTTAAAGTGCGTGATAGTTTGATTCCCAATTGTAAAGTGGGTACAAAAATAGTGTTTAACGATTTGAAAGTCCATTATATTGAATAGAGACACCCGCATACTTTGAGCGGTGAATTAATGATAAATCGCCTTTATTGTGTACTACAGACCAATGAGGATGTAAATGTAGACTCGATTACGTACAAGTTTATTTTATTTAAGCGTGGTAGAAACTAATTTTAAAGCATGTATTTCCATTTTTGATGCGTACACACACACACACACACACACACACACACACACACACACACACACACACACACACACACATATATATATATATATATATATATATTATACAGTATATATATATATATAATTCAAACAAGTGTTTTGTATTTTTTGTATATTGAATTATTCTGTGTTAGCTGTATTATTTTTTGTTTTGATACGTATATAGATATGTTAAATAATACCAATTATTCCTGTTTTACGTCTAATGCTTCTCCCGTCATACTGTTGTGATATTTTTTATGTAAATATATATAAATCATGTGTGTATTATCACTGTTTTGCACCTAATGTATGATATATACATATTTTGTATTTCGATATATATTAAACAGTCAGAACGCTGCAGTTGTGTTTTATTTACACCATATAAACAAATATTAATGGAAATGAAGGGCAAATAGTCATATACTTTATATATAAACGATACAGTGTGTGTGTGTGTGTGTGTGTGTGTGTGTGTGAGGCAAAGCGATGGTAATTCACCTTTATATGTACGTACAAGGAAATAGCTGTGTACGTCAAATACGACTGGCTGCCTTATAAACCAACTGTCTGTGATGCTAAAGCCGCCCTGGAAGGCTAGTAAAGAATTCAAAATGCTTCGAGACGCCGCAGTGAAAGGATGTCATCTCTCTCCTCCTTCTTGTGTTTTATTTTAGGTGAGGCTACCCACATTTACATCATACAGTTCATATATATATTTTGGGTGGGCCTGAGCAGCCAAGTTAGGTTACCCTATACCCCTTGGAGTTCACATATGTACACACACACACACACACATATATATATAAAGAAGCTTTCTCTTTTCTATACATGCAAACACACTCACCTACATATATATATATATAATTTTTGGGGTGGTTACTCTTGCATAATCCCACTCCCTCCTTGAAATGTTGGAGGTGATTAAAATAAGTCCCGCATCATGCTGCACGGAATGCTGCAAGATGCAATAGTGCAATGTTGCAAGTTTACAAGATGCAAGGCTGCATTGTTGCATTACAATTGCACTCGACTTTTGTACGTCATACTACTAGCATGGAAATTTTTTGTTAAAATTAATGGGATTCAGTTTATTTATTACGTGAGAGAACCGAAAATGAAATAAAATGAAAATTACATAATAATAATAATAATAATAATAATAATATGTGTAACTACATAATGAGAAATAATTTAAACCAAGATAATGACCCCCTTGAAGGCCACCAATATAGTCTACAAATTTGACTGTCCTCACGAAGGCTGCAAACTTCGTTGTAATAGCTACAGTATATTGGAGTGACCACCACTTTCTTGAGTCGCAGACTTACCATGCACTACAGGAAGGTGCGCCAAAACGACACATGGAAAATGATCACAATAAAACTTTTACACGACAACAACTAGTGGACAATACGAAAATCCTCAAACATTGCAATAGTCACTACAAACTACAAATAACAGAAGTTGTTTACATACGAGAATCTTCTTTTTCTATTAATAATCAGCAAACAGGTCAGAACAGAACCTAAAGATTATCTCGAAACCTCCAATCGTCAAAGATGACCGCAAGTCGGGGTCCCAAGTTAACCTCACGTACTCGTTTTACATCTTCCAATCTTCGCCCAACAATCGGAAGGCGAAGTTGTCTCTTCCATTTCATATTTAGTCTTTTTGGGAAATTATACTTATGTATTCAAAAATTTTAGATTTTGATTTTTTAACTGGATTTTCAATTTTTTCAAACTTTAAGTTTAAAACTTTTTAGGTTTTTGAAGTTTTTTTAATTTTTAGAATTTTAGATTTAAATTTCACTATTTTAGTCTGATGATGCCCTTGGAAGAGCGAAAGCTCACGTGTATAACTTATGAAAATAAAGTAAAAATGACAATTGCTTTCCAAGCTTTCTGAAGAACAAAGAATATGTGTTCGAAGATTAGAAAAAGCCAAAAAGAAACTCATTAATGCTAATTATGCCTTGGTCTTTAATGAAACATGTTTGAATGAAAATATTCTGCCCAATTATACTAATATATATACTAATATATATATATATATATACACAGGGTATACACAAATTAAACTGGTCGAAAAATCGAACTTTTTTCTTTTATCAAAGCTGTATACACACTTTTTAGACCGATTTTATACGCTGATTCCAAATCTGTTTTCAGTTTTCCTCTAGCACATCTAGTTATCGAAATATGTGGTGTTAATTTCAGCACAATTTATCGTAAAAGCACATAGTAAAAGCACCAACCTAAAAACGTTGCGAGTACGATTTTATTTTGTAATCCTTGTCCGGATTGTCACGGTAAAACAGCAACCTTTCGTTTCAGAAACCTTGGTAGCGATTTTCCATTGGTTGAATGTCTTGGAAGTTTCCCCTGTTCGTCACTCACCGCGCCCAGGTTTTCGGGAAGAAACCTAGATGCGAATGCAAAAAATGTATTTTCAAAGACATGCGACAGCCCATTTCTTGATATGCATCGAGCAGTTTCTGAACTCCATCTTTGTATGCGAGAGACTTGTCGTTACCCAAGAAATTTCCATAAATCCATTTGAAAGCCTGCCATGCTTTTAGTTCTAAGGCACTGAGGCTTTCTTCAAAGCCTTCATCCTGCGGAACTTCCATGATTTGGGGCCCAACAAAGATTCCCTCCTTCAATTTCGCGGCATTGATGTTTGCAAATTTCTCAACAAAGTATCGAAACCCTCTCGAATTTGCCTTACCCATCGCTTTCACAAAATTTTCATTAAGCTGAGCTTAATGTGGAGAGGTGGCAGGTCTGGATAGCACCTGTATGTTAGATCAGGGCTTCTCAAACTTTTTTCACTTGCGACCCCTTTGGATCAGACAAATTTTTTCGCGACCCTTCACTCAATGTCATAAAAGCAATAGGTACTAACACTGTATATTTATGAAAAAAATAATATTTTCAAATGTTTCTGCGACCCCCAATAATATTTACGCGACCCCTAGTTTGAGAAGCGTGGTGTTAGATTACCTTCAGTGTGTGTGTGTGTGTGTGTGTGTGACCTGACTGGAAGTAGCTGACCTTCGGGGGATGGGAATGGGGGATAGAAGATAAATAATATCTGGGTCTTTCCAGTTTCATGTACTGTTTCCAATTTTGTTGAAAATAAGAAATTTAATGTAGAGTTTTACGCTGATTTAAAAAATGTAAGCCGTCTTTTGGAGAAAAGAGCGGTTCAAAAGTTATGTTTGTTATTGTAATTTTGTATTAGATCAAAAACTATAACAATACAGCTGAAAACTAATACAAGAGTTATTGTATTCTTTAGTAATATTGGTTTATGTCACTAAGTATTTGTATGAATAGATTTCGACCGTTATTTTTCTGTCCGGTTAAGTTAATTGAATGCCCGGTTAGGTCAACTAAATACCCGGATAGGTTAACTGAATGCCGGGTTAGGTAAACTGAATGGGTCAATCCCAGAATAGGTACCTGATGTACCTCAATCCCAGATGAAGCACCTGCGTTCAACCTCAATCCCGGAATAGGCACCTTGCAAGGAATTAAATAAAAAAAACCTGATGATTACAAAATTTATTGTTTATACAAAGTTTATTACAAATGTAATAAAGGCAAAGTTATAAAAGGTTTAAAGTGGTTTAATGAATAAAGAAAAATTTTAGATATCGAATAATATTATTAATAAAATATTAAATGTGAAAATCAGGTAAAAATCAAACTGGTAAGAATAGCAAAACTAACCAAAAAAGCAGAAGATATAGCAAAAGATTAGGTTAGGTTAGGTTAGGTTAGGTTAGAGTTGATTTTTTCAAATATTGATAAAAACAATGAAATTATATCTCTAAAAACTGTTTATATTTTTTTCTCCTCAATCCCAGATTAAGCACCTGTGTTTTGCCTCAATCCCAGATTAAGCACCTAAAAATGATTTCAGGTGCCTATTCTGGGATTGATCCAACTGAATGCCCGGGTAGATCAACTGAATGCCCGGTTAGGTCAACTGAATGCCCGGTTAGGTCAACTGTACGCCCTTGATGATTGGTTTGGTTAATTCGTGATATTTTCTTTAGTTTTAACGAAAATATCACAACTTAACCTAACCAATCGTCAAGGGCATACAGTTGACCTAACCGGCTATTCAATTAACCTAACCGGACATTCATTTGACCTA
>JAJOZX010000491.1:1290000-1413104 GCA_023014485.1 Bathynomus jamesi
CCGCGGAGAAAGGGTAGAGGTGCAACCGGGGACTAGGGTACAAAATCAGTGTGAAGAATCGCCAGCGACCCACGTGGAATGCACGGAACCGCGGCGCAAGGTGGAGGGCGTAAAGAAGGGGCTGATAGAGAAGGGTGGGAAGGGGCGATAAAGAAAAAGGGTGGGAAGGGGCCTACTGATGGCCCAAAGAAACCGAAGGATGTAGCTACCGGTCGGGGTGGGTCGGGTGGTGTAACTGCGTCTATGGGTGGCGACGGGTTTCGAAAGGTCTCGGGCAAGAAGGCTGCGAAGCCGAAGCCTGAGACCCCAGTTGCCCCTGTCAGGACCTCCAACCGCTTTAGTCTCCTGTGCTCGAAGGAGGAAGACACCGTTTTGATTGGGGACTCGCAGATCAGGGGCCAGGAGAAGTACTTTGCTTCTGCAAACCGGGATGGGAGGAAGGTAAGGTGCTTACCTGGGCGGGAACGGCGCACTTAAGGAAGGAGGTAGAGAAGGTGCGCGTGGCTAGTCGGAGGACTGCGATCGTTGTCCACGCTGGTGGCAACGACCTGTTCCTCAAAGGCGGTAGGGTAGGTCTTACAGAAGGGATCATCACCGAGATCATGTCTCTTGCGGATGATCTAAAACTGAAGACAGACAGGGGAATATTAATGGGTATTTTACCGCGAATGAATGCCAGTGACCACGCGCTCAGTAAGGTCATTGCAAGACTTGTGCGTCGCGCTGGGCGTCAGGTTTATTGACCCGTTCGACGCATTTTCGGGTAGGTGGGACCTTTACCAGAGGGATGGTGTCCACCTCAATAACAAGGGTAAAGGTGTGCTAGGCGCGCTGCTCGACCGGCACCTATACAGAATGGTGAGGTCGAGTCCGGGGAGAGATGATGGGCCCCCACCGGGGAGGGATGATGATGAGCCGGTGGCGGACGTACCTTCAACTGAAGGGTGCGTCCAGGTACAGGTGGGTGACCCTCCTTCCACGTTGGAGGGGGCTCAGGCTCCTGCGGAAGTTGCCCCTCGTTAGTGAGGGGCTCTTCAACTCCCGACAGCCCTGGCTGTTCGGGAAACGGGTCGTGCTAGGGGGCGGTCAGAATAGGGAAGGCTCCCTCCGTGCAATGCTTTTTAATGCTAGGTCGATTAGGAACAAGTTTTGCGAGCTACGGGCGCTCTTAGCATCAGAATACCAGGATATCGTTGCTATCACCGAGTCCTGGATTCATACTGATCGTAGGGACTACGTTGGGGAGTTCGAAATTCCCGGGTATAGAATGTTTCGCAAAGACCGCACCCGTGGGGAGGGGGGGGGTACTAATATACGTCAGGGACACGTTGAGTCCGGTTGACTGCCAGTTCCGGTCGGAACGGGAGCTGCTTGGCGTCGATCTGAATGTGGGAGGGACGAGCTATAGGTTAATCTTGGTGTACAGACCTCCGCATCTCCTCCTCGAGGAGGATACAGCCCTGTACACCGAACTCAGTAGCCTGCTAGGGGATAGGGTGTGTGTAGTTTTAGGAGACTTCAACTGTCGCGGCATAAAGTGGGAAGACAGGACTGCTGATGCTGAAGGGAGGAGGCTAGTTGACTTTGCTGATGAGAACTTCCTCACTCAGTGGGTCAATGAGCCTACACGAGGCGAAAGCGTTCTAGACTTAGTATTCACGACCGAAGACAACCTCGTCACTGGCCTCACCGTTGACGAATCGTTGGGCGGGAGTGATCACGGTCTGATTAGGTTCCGTGTGTGCGTCCCTCGGGTGAAGCGTAGTAACTCGAGAGGCAGTAAGCTCGATCTCCGGCGGGCGGACTTTGTTAGCCTCAGGGATAGCGTAGGTGAGATGGGGTTAGAGGTCGGCGGCGATGTTGAGGAGTGTGGAGTGCATTCCGGAACGAGTTTATGGTGCTGCAGTCTGCTGCCATACCCTCAAAACCGGTCACCCCTGCTTCAACGCAGCCTAAGTGGTTCAATCGTGACATCGCTTCGGCTATCCGAAATAGGAAAGTAGCGTATAGGAGGGCGAAGGCCAATCGTTCCCATGAGAACACTGAAGCGTATGTCCGCCTGTGTAGGGAAGTGAAGGCGAAGGTTAGACTAGCGAAACGTAACGAAGAACTACGGGTGGCAAGCCTCTGCAAGGGGAACCCTAAGGAGTTCTTCAGTTATGTTAATAGTAGAAAGCCCATTAGAAGCAAAGGACCGAAGCGGCGTTCTGCGGACCTCCGACGCGGACATCGCCAATGTGCTTAATGAGTACTTTGCGGGAGTGTTCACCAGGGAGGACACCCGCATCATCCCCGAGCCAGGCGTGAGGCACGAAGGTGCTGGCCTGGATAGTGTTCGATGTACCGCGACAGTCGTTGCCGATAGAATAGACAAACTGAGCGCGTTTAAGGCTCCTGGGCCAGACCAGTTTCTCCCCAGAGTGTTGCGGGAGGTGCGCGACCAGGTGGCTCCCCACCTGGCTACAGTCTTCAACAAATCGTTGGAGACGGGCCAGGTGCCTGGTGACTGGAGGGAAGCCAACGTGACCCCTATCTTTAAGAAAGGGGATCACGAAAGTCCAGGGAACTATCGTCCCATTAGTCTCACTTCAGTTGTAGGTAAATTATTAGAGGGGATAATAGCGGATAGGATCGTTGACCATTTGGATTCCTACAAGCTGCTTGGGGACTCCCAACATGGGTTTAGACGGCATAGGTCGTGTCTCACCAACTTGCTCGAGTTTTTCCACGTCATGTTGGGTGAGTATGATAAGAGTAGGGCGATTGATATACTTTATCTCGACTTTCAGAAAGCCTTTGATAAGGTACCTCACCGCCGGCTAATGGCGAAAGTGCGCGCTGGGTATCGGTGGGGAAATAGGTAGGTGGATTGAAAACTGGCTGAAGAATAGGCGGCAGAGGGTTGTAATTAAAGGGGTAGTTCGGGTTGGGCCTCGGTCACTAGTGGGGTTCCTCAGGGTTCCGTTTTGGGGCCACTGTTGTTTATCATTTACATAAATGATATAGACGGTGGCATCGTCAGTCGGATCGCCAAATTCGCTGATGACACCAAGCTTGGGGCCAATGTTGGGACGCCCGAAGCGATCGAGGAACTGCGTGCGGACCTAGGTAGGATAGGAGAGTGGTCCGAAAAATGGCAAATGCCGTTTAACTTGGGTAAATGCAAAGTGATGCACATTGGCTACGCCAATCCCAAGTCGGACTACTCGATGTTGGGGTAATATCGAGGCACTGATTTGAAAAGGACTTGGGTGTGCTAATTAGCAGCGACCTTAAGTTTACGAAACAGTGCGTAGAGGTGGAAAAGAAAGCCCAGAAACTATTGGGTTATATCAGGAGGCAATTTCAGTTTCGGAACAAGGAGATTGTGCTCTCTGTACAATTCCCTGTTCGGCCGCACCTGGAGTATGCTGTGCAGTTCTGGTCGCCCACCCTCAGGAAAGATATTGAGAGGCTGGAGCGAGTGCAGGCGAGGGCCACAAAGTTAATCCCTTCCGTTAGGCATATGGGCTACAATCGACGGTTACGCGCCCTGAACTTGTTTTCGCTGGAAACTCGGAGGCTGCGCGGTCAACTGATCGAGGTTTTCAAGCTCTTACGCGGGTTCAACGATGTCGATTTTAGAAGCATGTTTAGTTTAAATGATAACCCAACTCGCAACAATGGTTGGAAGTTGGATTTGAAACGGTTTAGGACTAGTGTGTGTGGGAATTACTTTACGTATAAGATCTGTGACACGTGGAACAGGTTACCTTCAGAAGTTGTGAACAGTTCCTCTGTGGATCAGTTCAAGAAAAGGTTAGACCAAATCTTGCACACTATTTGAGTGTGTAGAAAATTTTCCCTGGCACCCGTTGCCATTGGTACCTCCTCGGTATGGGCCGCAAGGCCTTTTGAGGTACTTCTTTTCCTTGTAACTCCTTGTAACTCTCTCTCTCTCTCTCTCTCCTCTGATCACACCGCATGGCAATGTATCCATATAACGTTAATAATAACCGAAACTCGAGAAAATATACTCTCTGCCTTCCGCTCTACTCCAAATCCTTTTCTCTTAGTGACCTCTTAATACAAACTAATCTATCATATTTTGCGACTTTTTAACTCTGGTAGGATTCAATTCCATTCCTATAGTGTAAGAGATACTTAAATTCATGTGTGTATTATGCCATATGATGTGCGTAATAAATAATCATTTTTAAATAGTTGGAGCGTTCAAGGTCATCTGTAATAATCTATAGACTACCCCTCAAGCCCACTCTCAACACTTAGATTCCCCTAAGACACAGGCGTCTTCAAGTAACATGAATGCGTAGAGATCTAAGGTGTTAGATTCCATATTATATAATTTATGTGCTAGGTTTAAGAACGCTGGCATTGAAGGATGGAAGGAAGGGACAGTAAAAGCGATAATAGGTTTAATGAAGGAAGTGGAATGAGGATGGAGGTAAGCGTTGCTATGTCGAAGGAAACGAGGTTGGGTGTAGACCTAGAAAGACAAAGGGCAAAATACCTTAAACTAACAGTGAACTGACAGAAACAGAAGAGTCTGGTCTTAGACGCACTGATAGTTTTAACGTATGTGGCTAGAGGCCGCCACTCAGAATTACCACTACTACCTAAGTCATAATAAGGTTATTTACTATGACAGAGTAGTCATGAGTAGTTATGGAAATAAAATATGATTATACTGTTGATGGCTGACTATATTCAGTTGGGATATAAACTATTGCTGACAATCTTTGGATCCTTGGCTTTTAAGACGAATTTTTTATGCATATGTTCAACAAAATAGGAAGTTGGCTGATTATTATTACCATTTGAAGGGTTGGTACCCTTCACAACCGAAATCAATTTCAGAAGGGGTGCATGGTACCCTCATTAGGGCGGATCGAAAATGAGGTTTTTAAACCTTTTTTCGAAATTCAAATATGGCTAGTGCGGAAAATATGTGGGTGCTATAGGTAATGATTGTGCATAAATATTAGTCCTGCGAAATTATATCTTCAGGTGCCACAAAGCCGTCGAAAAAAGTGAAATATAATGATTTTCTTATATTCTGCATTAGTACAATAACTGAAACTTACTTGTTATTATTATATATTAAGTGTTCCAATTACCAAAATAGTTACTGAATTACGCAGCTCTTAGTTTATTTAGATCAATGTTCTTTTGATTAATGATCTAAATAATCCAGAACTCACCACGAGGAGGTGGCTGCGTGTCGAGCTCCACCCATGCCCTCCCAACCACCCATCCTTGCGCATGTTTTTTTCTATTAACGTTTTATTTAAACTTTATATTCAGCTTTACTTTCGAATGATGGCATTTTTTTACGTGACTGAAGTGTTGATCTTATGAAGCCATCTCGCGCGTTCAATCCAAATACTTTTGATGATGCTTCAGTCACTAATTTTACCATTCTTTCTACTACTTGTGTATGACAAGGGAATTTCTCGAATGGAGGGGTACTCTTGTTTTCTATGAATTCTTCAATCTCATTTTCTGTCAGGTGTCTTGTCACAGGTGGTTCAGTGACAATGCATTTTTGCCAATTAATTAAATCAGTATAATCAGTAGCTTCAAATTGAATAACAGGTACTGTGAAACGCCTCACAATTTTTCCTTGTTTGTTTGCCTTGCTTTCTTTATTCGCCTCCACGCTAATTCTCTTATGGCGCTGCGGTCATCATGAATCATTGATGCTAAAATATTTTCTGGATTTGCAAAAAATGCATTTCTTTGTATGACAAGGTTTACAATATCCTTTACTTCGTCATTCAGTGTTCTTGTTAGTTCAATAGTTTTGAAAACATGTTTTGAGCCATTGACAAAAGACGTACTTTGCTTAATAGAAAACCACATTGGGATGACCTTCATTATAAAAGAAGCAATGTTCATGAGGTTCTCAGATGGACTTACAGTTGAAACGTATAGACGAAGCAAACGATTTGCTGTAGTCAGCCATCGTGAATGTGCCATTTTGCCTGGACTACGATGAGCAAGATCTGGAGAGCAATATCCCTTTGTTATGGCCTGATGAATATCAATTAGATATTTTTGGTCGGTGCTAAGATCTTCACAGTCTACAGTTGGTTCCTCAGCATCAATCCTTTCAAACTCGACAATAGGAAGACTCTCACAGTTCTCTAATTCCCTGCCAATAGGACCGGTGAATCCGCGGGGGCCAGATGTTTTTCCATCCAGCTTTGCAACTAAATGGCGTAATGGCAATTCATTGGCATGGAGCTGGCACACTAAATGTTGAACTGGCTTCTTCAGCTTCAATTCTATAAGCCTTATAACGCCTCCCTTTTCTCCAGTGTTGACTGCTGCACCATCGCATCCAATGGCAACAAGGTTTTCCAGGTTCATGTCATTATTTCCAATATACTCAAACATTCCTTTACATATTTCTTCAGCTGATCCAGAATTCACAGAATAATGGCCCAAATAATCTGAACCAGGTTCTCTCACTAAAGTGATATGTTCTTCTGTTACCTTCTTCTGATATACTTTGGACTCTTTTTTTTCTTGGAAGAGTGTAGAATCTTTTCGACCATCAAAATAGATTCCTCTGATTGGGACCTGATTTTGATCTTTCATAATTTCTGATCTCTTCTTTTGTCTTTCTCTTCTGATTTTACTCCTATCCACTACTTCAGATGTATTGTCAATAGAAACTTCTCCAATATCTTGCAATACTGCACTAACAATGAATGCTGCAGCTCGATCTGAAACTGCAGTCCTGTCACAAGCAGTAGCCACTGAAGGTAGATTTGTAGTTTTCCTTTTCTTGAATAATTGTTCTTCAGGTTGTTCGAGCTTTCTCTTCGAGCTAACTGGCTCTGGAAATGTATCGTCTGATATTTCGCCAGATTCACTTTCACTATTTGATGTCGATGATGATAATTCAACATTTGTATCCTGCAATTTCTCCTGTGAAGATTCTTTGGTGAGCCTCACAGCTTCTTTTTGCTTTCTTAGCAACGTAGATGCTTTTTTCTTTGAGAGTGTAATATCTACTCTATCAATAAACAGTTTTCTTTCACTCCTTTGATCTAAGAGGAACGTCACTTCTTCCTTTGGAACCGTTTTTTCTTTGGGACAAGAACATTGTGTTAGTACTTTGCACTTGCACGCTGCAATGTCAAAAAGTTTCGTGTGTGCTTCTTTTTTGAACATATCAATCTTTGCTTTGTAAGCTTCAGAATTTTTTCTGCTTTGGTATGGCTTCATAATGACACGATACTTTTCGTGGTAGCTTCTGAACATTGTTTCAATTCGCCTGTCTGACAGAATTGGGACGGAAGCACTTTCCCAAATTGTTTTCAATTTATCAACAACTTGTTCTAATATTTGAGATATTGAAGGATCTTTATTAGTATTCTGTTTCAAATCGTTTCTTACAAACAAGTAATATTTAAAAACTCCTTCGTATGTAGGAAGATTCCTGTGCCACAAATCTTCCCCCATACCAAACATGGGGCACTCAGTTGAGGCCCTGGTTGATTTTGCACAAACTCGAGACATTTTGAAAGTATACAAATCTGAAAAAGAAAGAGCTAATATCAATTATACGTTAATTTCAGTTAATAGTACATGGCAAACTTAGGGCAACACAATACAGAAATGCAAAATATATAAGAAATATAGTTTAGACTATCTGAGTAACGCCAACAACAGAACACCCACCTGCTACGAGAGCGACAGCTACACTGAACCGAGGTACTCACGTGACAGCTGAGTGAGCTGACTATAGAAAACTGTTTTTAGAGAATAGAAACTTTTTTTAAAGGTTGACTGAGCTATTTTTATACAAGTGTGAATAAATTCTTGTCTATTGTGCATCGTGGACTCTTCTGTAATTATTGGTTAAAATCTGCTTTTTTCAATTTTTTTCAATATTGAAGGTCATTGTGGCACCTGAAGATATTAATGGTATGATTTTAAATTTATAACAGCTTATTTCCTCACTACTCCACACATTTTCCACACTAGCCAATTTGAAAATTCGAAAAATGAGTTTTTCACTCCGCCCTAAACCTCATGTCCTTTATCGTCCCAGCACGCTTCACATAAGCCATTTACACAAAGATGGAAAGGCCGTCTGTGCACCACGAGACGACCAAGGCAATGCGGGGAGCAATGGTGACATTGCATGAATATGGTGTGCCAATAAGAGAAATATCAAGACGACTAGACGTTCATCGAAGCACTGTGGAACAGTGAATTCATCGGTATGAAGCAGAAAACTCAATCGCTACTTTGCCGAGGTCTGGTCCTCCGCGTTCAACATCTCAAGAGGAAGATGCTGCGATTGTTAATCATGCCAGAGAGCATCCGTTTGTTCCAGCGACGCATATTTACAGACACCTGAACCTTCGTTGTAGCGCAAATACAGTGAACAACAGACTTCACGAGGCAGGGTATTTTTCTCGCCGTCCAGCTATAAAACCTTCAGTGACGATTGAGCATAAAGAGGCGCGGATGGGATTTGCCTTGCAATACTTGCCGCAGGAGGAAGAATTCTGGAGAAAAGTTGTGTACTGTGACGGAAAAACATTTTCAACAGATAGTCATGGTTCCCTGCATTGTTGGAGGCAGCGCGGAAAACGCTATGAAGAAGGAAATGTTTTCCAGAGCAAACGTAGTGGTCACATCAATCTCGGTGTGTGGGGCTGGATGTCTGGCTATGGTGTCGGAGAATTGACTCAAGTAGATGGACGCTTTACTGGACAGCAATATTGCCAGATACTGGAAAAGGTGCTGCTACCCAGTGTTCGTGCGTATCTGGTTCCAGCACCGGAACCATTTTACTTAATGGAAGATAACAGTCCCATTCATAGGAGTAACGTTGTGAGAGCGTGGTATGAAGATCACCCAGAGATTATTGATCTAATTCTGCCACCACGTTCTCCTGATTTGAATCCGATTGAAAACCTTTGGGCAATAATGATTAACGAATGGGAGCAACGCAATGAAAGAACATTTGAAGCACTTTTAGCTAACACGAGGAATAGTTGGGAGAGAATACGCCGAACACCAAACATTCCCTACAATCTAGCCTCTTCTATGCCGCAACGATTGCAAGAACTTATTGATGCTGGAGGCAGCTATACGAAATACTGATGTTAAAGCCATGACGTAAATGTGTATCGAATATATATTTATGTTAATATAGAATTTTATTATATTTTTATGTTTGACATCTATAAAAGTATATATTGTGACCATGAAAGAACTTTACTTATCCTTAGTTAGAATCTTTTCTTGCAATGTCTACGCTCGTGGAGATGATAATATATGCATTGTCGAAACAAACTATGAGAAGGTAATAGTTTCAGGAAAAAAATAAAAACTGGCAACATCGAGGTCATCACATGTTTATGGGAATTGTCATATGATATGCTACCAATAAACTCTTATATACTACTACATACAGTATACTGTATATACTACTATATACAGTATACTGTATATACTACTATATACAGTATACTATATTACGTAATAATTACGATGAACAAATCAAATGCAAATTTCTCTGATTCACGGCCCACCAGTCTTGCTTTAGACTAATGACTTTCATAAGATGGAATAGGTTTAACATAGTTCGTTTAATAGGTTACCACTTAAAACAATGGATAAACTATCTATTAGTGAGACGACCGTGACTTCCTCGAAATGCGAGCGCGTGAGAGGCTCACTGAGGAATTTGGTCATTAGATTCTTCACGTAGGATATATATCACAAACAACAATATTGACAACAATTCCGAACAATTACTTAATATCAATAATTGCATTTGAGCAAATAATTTAGACCTGCGTCAAAATAACTTAGGTATCATGCCATGATTTGGGATATTTGCCGAATTAGTCGTTCTCTATAGTCTACAGTATATATTGAGACAGTATAATGTAATACCCAGCTAATATTATGATGACTAGGATTGCTCCATAACCATCCCAACATCCCGAAACTTGCTCCATTCTGCTTCTTAATCATTTGTATTTTAAACACTAAAATGTAGCAGAAGTGACGTAATAATGGACGTCATTGATTGTGTTAGAGCAGTTATGTGCACCAATCCGAACACACCTCCGCTGCCATAAGGACCGCCCATTTTATACCTAACAGACTAGCTTGGGACGAGACAGAAGCGTGAGACTTCTTGTAAGCACTGTACAGTGTACAATAGTGTACATAAACCAAAAGAATAGCGACTGTTCATTGACTCATCAAAGTTAAGTCTGAAGGCTGTGCTGTTACATAATGGAAACGTTTATTCATGAAGTCCCGTCGGACATGCTGTTCATATGAACAAGTCGTATAAAAATATGGAGCTTGTTTTGAATTACATAGAGTACACTAAGTACAACTGGCACATCTGTGGAGATTTAAAATGCGTAGCGCTTCTTCTTCGTATGCAGCTGGGATATACAAAGTACTGCTGCTTTTGTTTGTGAGTGGGATAGTCGGGCTAGAGATTCAAATTATGCCATTAAGGAGTGGCCACTTCGTCAAGCTTTAGTTCCTGTGCAAAAGAGCGTCGCACATAAACAGCTGGTTGATCCCAAGAAGATATACCTCCCACCTCTTCCCATTAAGCTTGGACTAGTGAAAATCTTCGTGAAAGCGATGGCCATGGAAGATGAAGGATTTTGATACTTAAAACAGAAGTTTCCGCGAATAACTGATGCGAAGATGAAAGGTGTTTTTGTTGGTCCACATATTAGAGAAGTTATGAACAGGGACTTGAACCAAACCGAACAGCGAACCGAAAACTGGAACGAACCGCATAATTTTGTGAACATGAACCTGAACCAAACCACTAAAATTACAGAAGCCTGAACCCGAGCCTGAACAGAATGTTTGAAAAATATATTACACAAACCGGTTCGGCTGAAGTAAGAGCGAAGCGGAAGAGCGGCGGAATGTTTGGACATGCTTTGCAGGCAATCTATTCAACTGCATGAAAGAAAGGGAAACAAAGCTACTTGAGAATCCTGTTTTTAGCTTCAATATTTCTAGACCCAAGATACAACGTTCTCCTGAACACTGTGAAGAAAAGTTTGGCCATGAAGGAACAAAAGAAACTCTGGCTCCGTTTAATAAATATTAATGAAACCAGTAAAGATATTCAAAAAGAATGTACCACAGCCAATCAAAATTCAGGTAGTGAATCATCAGAGGCATATAAAGTAAAATATTTACTAAGAGCTAAAGAGACCGAAAATACTTCAACATTAGTTGGGTATCAAGTTCAACTAGAAAATGTTCACGATGAATCAATGTTAAACTCCTTTCTTAATGTTCATAGGGTGAACAGGAAAGAGTGTACTTTGCAATACTGGGAAACACAAAAATGCAATCAACTAAAACTCTAATCAGGTTTCAGTTGAACGACTTTTTCAAGTATGCGGTTTATCTTGTCTCCATTGAGAACAAATATGAAAGACGACATAATAGAGAATATCATCATAGTGAGATGTTCCAAAATGTTTGATAAAAATTGGTGAACTGGCAAATTAATGTAATTGTTTTTGGTAATCAACATTTGTATCAATAACATATTAATAAATTGCCATTTGGTCAGATTTTCCAAATAATAAATGCCCATAATATGGAACTGATGCATAGTTTTTATTATTTTTGTAGTTACTGAATAAAGTTTTTGGTTCCTGCTCTGAATTAATTTTCCCTAAGAGACATATGAAACCGATTACGATATTTAAAGTGTTAAATCGTACAGAGAGATATTAGTGCCTGTCTGTCACTTATTTTTTAAATAAAAACACCTGTCAACTAGTTCGAACAGGTAACGGAAACTATATATGGAAAAACTATACATGTTTACAATATGGTATTGTATGTGATACCTATATTTCATAATTAAATACAAATTATTAATTTATTGAATTAAATAACTTCAAAATTGCCTCTGGATTGGCGACACAGCCTATTGGGAATGAAATTAATTACCATACATAGAACCTCATATGTAGGTATTGGGCCTGCATGACAACAAGAAAACCAAATTTATTATTTCGTATTCAACATTTTCCATTGCTGATTCATGAAAATTACATCAAGAGAAGAGTCAACGAACTTTGAAGAATCAGCAGATTCGTAACGATTTATACTGGGGGCACTCTGAGCTGCTTATGTTACAGCGATGCTTTAAGCAAGGAAGATGTACTTTATCTTCCTATAAGTTCTGAGTGAAATCCTCATAATATAAAACCTCATAATATAAAAAGAATAGGCCTATTTCTTTAGGTATTTAAGTGTAGTGAATACCTATTGCAAATAAACCGAAAGAGATCGTCGCGCCCTACGAACAAAAGTGAGGCCCCACGAAATAATAAGGTGAGGTAATTTCTTTGTTTACCATTAGGCAGCGCAAATACCGAAGGCAAATAAACATAAAGAGGTCCTTTGAAGACCTACATATACATAACTCTCTAACGAAAAAACGTAGGGTTTTGTCGTTAACTCTCCACTGTAATCTGCTGGAAATTTCCAACGGATGAGAGGTAACAGGCAATCAACCCATAGCCCTATACAGTTTTTTCATACTATATATTTTCTAAAACTATTGAATCGGAACAAAACTGAAACATCAAAATATTCTCCGAACCGAACCTGATCCGAACCTATTATTTCAATCGGTTCAAATCCCTAGTTAGGAATGATAGTCATTTTGATGAAGTCCTAAACAGAACCGTGAGGGTTGCACGGGAAGTCTTTAAAGCAGTCGTCAAGAACTTTTTAGGTAAGAACAAGGCACCCAACTACATGCAGTTGGTTGAGGACATGCTTAAGGCGTTTAGATTAATGATGTGCAACATGTCCTTAAAGACACATTCCCTGCACTCCCATTTGGACTTTTTTCCGACCAACCTTCATAACGTTGGTGACAAACATAGGGAAAGATTTCACCAGGACATTTCCACAATGGAAAAACGGTACCAAGGCAGGTGGAACCCAACGATGCTGGCTGACTACTGCTGAACATTAATCAGGGAAGCCCCAAATGTCGCCTATAAACTCAAGTCGTTGACAAAGAGATTTTAGGTATGATTATTATAATGTTAGAGCACGTTCTATACAACACAACATATGCAGTTTTGTATGCTTTTGGGTAAGACTTAATTTGCAGTTTTCTCAAGAACCATATGTGATACAAAAATTCCAAGGTCTTATTCATAATCAGCGTTGAAAATTTTATCAAGAACACAGAACCTCGTCGAAGAAACAAAAATAAAGTAAAAGTTGTTGAACAGTGTAATATATGTTCGGAGAGAGAGAGAGAGAGAGAGAGAGAGAGAGAGAATTCATACATTATATTTCAATGATTCATTTTGTGTATTGACCCCTTGTCGGGGCATGGTTTATATTTATACAAGTGTGATGGTCTCCGACCTTTAAAACGAGGAATGCCGAATGGGCTAAACCACGACCAGAAAGTGCATTTAGAACGAAATGCGTGCGTGTATGTCACCTGGCCTTGAGGGAATTGGGATGGGGGATAGACTAATAATAATAATCACCATTGACCGATGTGTGTGTGTGTGTGTGTGTGTATATATATATATATACGTATATGAGGCCATGTATTCGTATCTGAGCAAGTCTTATATTCCTATAGCTGTCGAAAAAGAAATGAGGGAATGAAAATCAGAGGGTGCTTGGGTGATTCACTTTATCATTAACATATATAACATATATATATATATATATATATATATAAGAAAATTATTTCACGAAAGTAACACGCGAAAAATATTTATGATGAATAAAACCACGAAGGAAAGGAAACAGATTGGTGCTCAAGCGCTTTCGTCTAATGAAATCCTCAGGAACACTGAAGTAAATAAAGAGTTCAAGACTATATATAGGTTACAAATATATATATATATATATATATATATAAAATAAATATAGAAATAAAAATTGTGGGAGGAGCATACAAATTTGTGAGGAAAACTACCAATTTTAGCACTTTGCCCGAATTCAACACAAGATCAAATGGATTGTTTACAACCAATTTTATAGATAATGCCTGAATGATATATAGGTCAAAAAAAAATAATATATATAAAAATAAAAATTGTGAGAGGAGCATACAAATTTATAAGGGAAAATTACCAAAGTTTTAGCACTCTTCCCTTCTTGTCTAAATCCATTCTGAACGAATTCAAAACAACGGCATGGAGTTGAAAAAGACCTTTGCTCATGTTAAAGTTATTTGTAAGTTGGATAAGAGCAGACTCAAGAATATTTCTATTAACAATGTTGCTAGAGTGAAACAAAACTGAAGCATTATTCCAATCAATATAATGGGATAACTCTGACAAATGGACAAAAAGGGCACTGAACGACTGTCCCGTTCTAACGGAATATTTATGCTGTTTTACACGCGTGTGCAAATCCTTTCCCGTCTGACCAATGTAAAAGGAATCACATTGTTTACAACCAATTTTATAGATAATGCCTGAATTACTGGTAGGGCTATTTTTTACTATGAAATTTTTCACAATATTGTTATATGAAAATACTACATTAATATCCAAAAGTTTAAGTACATTAGCAATGCCTAAAATGCCTGGGAAAAATGGAATTACTAAAATATTCTTTGACAAAGTGCGAGTGTTATTATTCACACGATAGAAGGTTCGTTTTGCCTTGTTAAGACAAAATTCCATAAACGCCGGTGAGTAGCACAGATCATTTCCAATACCGTTGATTTTTTCCAATTCGGCATCGATGTATTCCGGACTGGCGATCCTAAGAGCGCGGAGAAACATTGAAGAAAATATGGCCTTCTTAATGGGGGTGTCATGTCCCGAGTAAAAGTGTACGTAGGACAAATTGTTTGTTTTTTCCCGATAGATACTAAACTTAAAACCTGGGCTTTCCCTATGAACACGCACATCCAAAAACGGGATTGAGTTGTCTTGTTCCACTTCTAAAGTAAACTTAATGGAGGGGACTTGATCATTTAACTGAAGGAGGAAGTCATCCAGGTCACGTTTCATGGGCCAGATACACAAAATATCGTCGACGAACCGCAACCATGGGATGCCAACCCCCAGGATTCTTGGAATGTAAGTAATTTCGAAAAACTCCATATAAATATTGGAGAGGAGGGGCAGTACGTCGACGATATTTTGTGTATCTGAGGATGTCATTAGACGAAAGCGCTCTGTGTTTCCTTTCCTTCGTGGTTTTATTCATCATATACTATATATATATATCTATATATATATATATATATATATATATACACACACACACACGTGTATATTTAGGCTCTGCACACAAATGGTGGCAACTAAAATTCATAGTATGGCGTCAGGCACACGCACACACACACACACACACACATATATATATATATTATTATATATATATATACCCCTTTTTATAAATTTTCTTAAAGTTCAAGTTAGGTAGGTTACTATAGTTTATATTGAACCCATTTTTTCTTATCACTCTCCCTCACCCCCTTATCTTATTACGCTTATCTTATCACCATTCCCCTTTCATCGCCCCATCCTTGAGAAATTAAAATTTTGTTTTCTTCCTTTTCCCTCATTTCTCCTCACTGGCACTAGCACTGGCACCCCCCCCCCCATCCTCTCTCATCATTTGCAGTCATACTCCTGATCTTTCGAGTGTAAATTCCGGTTTTTAGAGATAATATTTACGATGACTTAGATTTT
This sequence comes from Bathynomus jamesi, assembly GCA_023014485.1. Taxonomy (NCBI): domain Eukaryota; kingdom Metazoa; phylum Arthropoda; class Malacostraca; order Isopoda; family Cirolanidae; genus Bathynomus; species Bathynomus jamesi. The sequence goes on from JAJOZX010000491.1 coordinate 1,305,732, forward strand.
TTTAATAATTTATTTGGTTCTTTGATATGATTTACATAACTGACACAGGAGCTTCCTTACAAAATATTTGTATAAATATGTTCACATGCATTCAGCTTGTGCATGTCATTGAGGTTAAGAAGTTAATGAACATAAAACTTTTATATTCTCTATTGATTTCAGTACCCAGGAAAATTCTGACAATGTTTCTTTTACTGTACATGTAAAAGATAAATAATATAAAGGATTGTTTCCTCAGACCGCTGTCATATAGTAGGGTGTGCAAGGATATTTTAATATATACATTCAGCAGTATATGTATATTTTCGAGTTTTTAGTTTTTGCGCAAGAAGGAGTGTCCAAGGGAGAATGCTCGCAAATACGCCTTCTCCCATAGAGGAAGAAAAGAGCCAAAATCAAAGTCCAAGTTTTTCGAGAAGCCTGAACATTTTGCGTTTGAAACATTGGAGGTCATAGACAGGGGAAAAATGGATTGAGGAAGGTTGTTCCAGAGTTGACAGGTTGAGTAGATGAAAGATTGAAAATACTAATTAACCCTTGCGTTAGAGACCTGGACAGAAAAGGAATGACAATGTGTCGAAAGTCTGGTACTGCGTGCTCTCCTTACAGGAGGCATGCAGTTAGAGTGTTCAAAAGAGCAGCGTTCTTCATAATAGCGATAATAAAGAGAAAGTGAGACAACATTGCAGCGAAGAGACAGGGATTGAAGACAGTCAGTAACAGGCGGGGAAGTGATGAATCTAAAAGACTTTGATTCCACCCGGTCAAGTAGGGCTGTGTGGATTGAGCCACCCGACACATGAGAAACTTACTCTATACAGAGGCGGACAAGACCCCTGTACAGAAACAGCAACTGAGTCGGGGTGAAGAAACTGCGGAGCTGGAGAAATGAAGAGGGGAATCATCAGCATAGGAGCGGGTAGGACAAGGAGTGTGACTTAATATATCTTTCATAAATAAAAGGTAAAGAATGGGTGACAGGACAGAGGCCTGAGGAACACCACTATTAGCAGGTTTAGGAAAACAACAGTGGTCATCTTCAACAGCAGCTGTAGATCGGCCAGAAAGGAAATTAGAGATGAAGGCACAGATAGAAGGATAGAAACCTAAGGAGAGCAGTTTGGAAATTAAGGATTTGTGCCAGACTATGAAAAGCTTTTGAGTGACATGTCTAGCACAACAGTAAAGGTTTCCCCGAGGAGTATGACCAAAAGTCAGAGAGATATGCGGAACCTATACTGACGATTTGAAATAAGATTGTGAGAAGAGAGGTGTTTAAGAATCTTCCTATTAGGATAGACTAGCAAAAGGTCGGCGCTACGCGCCGATTTTGCTAGATCTGCGGTGCTTCGGCTGAATTGTGGGCCTACGGTGTATTTTATTTTGAACATCAGTAGCCCTTTATCTGGATATCATTCCTATCCCTCTCACCTTGGGCCTCAGTAATTAGGGGTGCCTGCGGCCTTCCAGTTACTGGCAAACCAATTATTCATTCAATAAAACTACAGAAAAGAACGCAGCCATGAAAATCTAAAGCTTCACAAATCTTAATACAATGAGCTCGGATTTGAAGCCTAAGATTTTCATGACTGCGTTCATTTCTATAGTTTTACTGACCAAATAACTGAACCGACAATAAGTGGGGGCCCTGCGGCCCGCCAAATCATAGTTTTCATTGTTTCGAGTGCATCAATAATTAATACTATAAACACCCAGGAATGTCAGTCTGTCTGTGACGCTCGAAAAGAGAAGAAGATTCTTAATATATATATGGGCGATATTTGTATTTTATTGCATTAGAAAAAGGCGTAATGAATTCTACTTTTAATTATAATTTTAAAAAGTGTAAAAAATATTTGCTTTTGCGTTCAGCTTTGAGCCGAAATTTATTCTGCGGCTAAGTTCAACAATTTACCAAATGAGTTCTTTTTATGCACTTTCATACTGATGCTGCAACCATTACAGACTAAACCCCTCCCCATCACCCCCACCCCTCCCCCATTACCCCAACCCCCTCCCCATTACCCCAACCCCCTCCCCATTACCCCACCCCTCTCCAATTACCCCCACCCCTCCCCATTACCCCACCCCTCCCCCATTACTAAGGTCAACTGAATGCCCCAAAATTTAATCTGCGACTAAGTTCAAAAATTTAACAAATGAGTTCTTTTTATGCACTTTCATACTGGTGCTGCAACCATTACAGACTAAATATTTTTACGGCTCCCCAATTAATGAGGCCAAAGGCCCCAGCACCACGGGCATAGCTAAATGGGCCCGTAGGGCCCACTTTAGCCAGTATTGTTATAGTGTTCCATTAGTTGTGATAAGCATGATCTTCCTGACCGGAATCGATGTTAGTTATCATTTTTTTTTCTGAGTTTCCGCATTAACCCCACCCCCTCCCCCATTACCCCACCCCTCTCCCCAATTTACCCACCAATTTTTTTTCTGAGTTTCTCCATTAACCCCACCCCCAAAATTATGATTAAAAATGAAGAAATGGGAAGAACTGTACCCCTAAAAGGGGGGGCAGGATTTATGTTAGGGAATCTTTTTTTAGCATGGGCACTGCAGAATAAAAAGACGCATCGAATGGTGAAAACCGCATTGTTCTACACCAAATGTAGCGACCTGTAGGTGTGCGCAAAAAAACTGTTACATATATATATATATATATAAGGCTTCATTTCTGAAATAGTATATTAGACTAGGTGAGGTACCCGGCGTTGCCCGGGTTAATTGAAAGCCCGGTTAGGTCAACTGAATGTCCCCCAAAACCCCCTCATCCCCCTTTATGCAACTTGGGGCTAACCCTCTCCCCATTACCCCCCACCCCTCCCCCATTACCCCCCCCCTCCCCACTACCCCACCCCTCCCCCATTACCCCCACCCCTCTCCCCCACCCCCACCCTTCCACCATTACTGCCCGGGATAAATTTCACAAACAGGCTAAACTACAGAAAAGAACGCAACCGTGAACATTTTGAGCTTCACAGTGTGTCAAGATTTCTGAATCTGATCAGATATCCCCCAAAACCCCCCTGACCAAATAATTACTGTCGGTTCAATTATTTGGTCAATAAAACTATAGAAAAGAACACAGTCATGAAAATCTTGATCTTAATACAATGAGCTCGGATTTGAAGCCTAAGATTTTCATGAATGCGTTCATTTCTATAGTTTTATTGACCAAATAACTGAACCGACAGTAATTGGGGGCCCTGCGGCCCGCCAAATCATAGTTTTCATTGTTTCGAGTGCATCAATAATATTGTTATAGTGTTCCATTAGTTGTGATAAGCATGCTCTTCCTGACCGGAATCGATGTTGGTTATCATTTTTTTTTCTGAGTTTCCCCATTAAACCCACCCCTCCCCCTTTACCCCCACCCTTCCCCCATTACCCCCAAGGGGGGAAGGGGGCTGGCACCTTGCAAAGGATTTACTTTAATTTTTTTTGGTTACATACATATATATATCGCACCTATTTTTCTGAGTTTCCCCTTTGCTTCGGCTGAATTGTGGGCCTACGGCGTATTTTATTTTGAACATCAGTAGCCCTTTATCTGCATATCATTCCTATTCCTCTCACCTTGGGCCTCAGTAATTGGGGTGCCTGCGGCCTTCCAGTTACTGGCAAACCAATTATTCATTCAATAAAACTACAGAAAAGAACGCAGCCATGAAAATCTAAAGCTTCACAAATCTTAATACAATGAGCTCGGATTTGAAGCCTAAGATTTTCATGACTGCGTTCATTTCTATAGTTTTATTGACCAAATAACTGAACCGACAGTAATTGGGGGCCCTGCGGCCGGCCAAATCATAGTTTTCATTGTTTCGAGTGCATCAATAATATTGTTATAGTGTTCCATTAGTTGTGATAAGCTTGATCTTCCTGACCGGAATCGATGTTGGTTATCATTTTTTTTCTGAGTTTCCCCATTAACCCACCCCCTCCCCCATTACCCCACCCCTCTCCCCCAATACCCCTCCCCATCCCTCTCCCCAATACCCCTCCCCACCCCTCTCCCCCATTTACCCCACCCTTCCCCCATTACCCCCAAGGGGGGAAGGGGGCTGACACCTTGCAAAGGATTTACTTTCATTTTTTTGGTTACATATATATATCGCATCTATTTTTCTGAGTTTCCCGATTAACCCCACCCCCTCCCCCATTACCCCACCCCTCCCCCATTTTGTGCCAAAATTATGATTAAAAATGAAGAAATGGGAAGAAACTGTACCCCTAAAAGGGGGGGCAGGATTTATGTTCGGGAATTTTTTTTAGCATGGGCACTGCACAATAAAAAGACGCATCGAATGGTGAAAACCGCATTGTTCTACACCAATTGTAGCGACCTGTAGGTGTGCGCAAAAAAACTGTTACATATATATATATATATATATATATAAGGCTTCATTTCTGAAATAGTATATTAGACTAGCAAAAGGTCGGCGCTACGCGCCGATTTTGCTAGATCTGCGGTGCTTCGGCTGAATTGTGGGCCTACGGCGTATTTTATTTTGAACATCAGTAGCCCTTTATCTGGATATCATTCCTATCCCTCTCACCTAGGGCCTCAGTAATTGGGGTGCCTGCGGCCTTCCAGTTACTGGCAAACCAATTATTCATTCAATAAAACTACAGAAAAGAACGCAGCCATGAAAATCTAAAGCTTCACAAATCTTAATACAATGAGCTCGGATTTGAAGCCTAAGATTTTCATGACTGCGTTCATTTCTATAGTTTTATAAACCAAATAACTGAACCGACAGTAATTGGGGGCCCTGCGGCCCGCCAAATCATAGTTTTCATTGTTTCGAGTGCATCAATAATATTGTTATAGTGTTCCATTAGTTGTGATAAGCTTGATCTTCCTGACCGGAATCGATGTTGGTTTTCATTTTTTTTTCTGAGTTTCCCCATTAACCCCACCCCCTCCCCCATTACCCCACCCCTCTCCCCCAATACCCCTCCCCATCCCTCTCCCCCAATACCCCTCCCCACCCCTCTCCCCCATTTACCCCCACCCTTCCCCCATTACCCCCAAGGGGGGAAGGGGGCTGACACCTTGCAAAGGATTTACTTTAATTTTTTTGGTTACATATATATATCGCATCTATTTTTCTGAGTTTCCCCTTTGCTTCGGCTGAATTGTGGGCCTACGGCGTATTTTATTTTGAACATCAGTAGCCCTTTATCTGCATATCATTCCTATTCCTCTCACCTTGGGCCTCAGTAATTGGGGTGCCTGCGGCCTTCCAGTTACTGGCAAACCAATTATTCATTCAATAAAACTACAGAAAAGAACGCAGCCATGAAAATCTAAAGCTTCACAAATCTTAATACAATGAGCTCGGATTTGAAACCTAAGATTTTCATGACTGCGTTCATTTCTATAGTTTTATTGACCAAATAACTGAACAGACAGTAATTGGGGGCCCTTGAGCATCAGTAGCCCTTTATCTGGATATCATTCCTATTCCTCTCACCTTGGGCCTCAGTAATTGGGGTGCCTGCGGCCTTCCAGTTACTGGCAAACCAATTATTCATTCAATAAAACTACAGAAAAGAACGCAGCCATGAAAATCTAAAGCTTCACAAATCTTAATACAATGAGCTCGGATTTGAAGCCTAAGATTTTCATGACTGCGTTCATTTCTATAGTTTTATGGCCCGCGAAATCATAGTTTTCATTGTTTCGAGTACATCAATAATATTGTTATAGTGTTCCATTAGTTGTGATAAACATGATCTTCCTGACCGGAATCGATGTTGGTTATCATATTTTTTCCGAGTTTCCCCATTAACCCCACCCCTCCCCCATTACCCCCACCCATCTCCTCCACCCCTCTCCCCCACCCCCACCCTTCCACCATTACTGCCCGGGATAAATTTCACAAACAGATAGGCTAAACTACAGAAAAGAACGCAACCGTGAAATTTTTTAGCTTCACATTGTGTCAAGATTTCTGAATCTGATCAGATATCCCCCAAAACCCCCCTGACCAAATAATTACTGTCGGTTCAATTATTTGGTCAATAAAACTATAGAAAAGAACACAGTCATGAAAATCTTGATCTTAATACAATGAGCTCGGATTTGAAGCCTAAGATTTTCATGAATGCGTTCATTTCTATAGTTTTATTGACCAAATAACTGAACCGACAGTAATTGGGGGCCCTGCGGCCCGCCAAATCATAGTTTTCATTGTTTCGAGTGCATCAATAATATTGTTATAGTGTTCCATTAGTTGTGATAAGCATGCTCTTCCTGACCGGAATCGATGTTGGTTATCATTTCTTTTCTGAGTTTCCCCATTAAACCCACCCCCTCCCCCATTTACCCCCACCCTTCCCCCATTACCCCCAAGGGGGGAAGGGGGCTGGCACCTTGCAAAGGATTTACTTTAATTTTTTTTGGTTACATATATATATCGCATCTATTTTTCTGAGTTTCCCCTTTGCTTCGGCTGAATTGTGGGCCTACGGCGTATTTTATTTTGAACATCAGTAGCCCTTTATCTGCATATCATTCCTATTCCTCTCACCTTGGGCCTCAGTAATTGGGGTGCCTGCGACCTTCCAGTTTCTGGCAAACCAATTATTCATTCAATAAAACTACAGAAAAGAACGCAGCCATGAAAATCTAAAGCTTCACAAATCTTAATACAATGAGCTCGGATTTGAAGCCTAAGATTTTCATGACTGCGTTCACTTCTATAGTTTTATTAACCAAATAACTGAACCGACAGTAATTGGGGGCCCTGCGGCCTACCAAATCATAGTTTTCATTGTTTCGAGTGCATCAATAATATTGTTATAGTGTTCCATTAGTTGTGATAAGCATGCTCTTCCTGACCGGAATCGATGTTGGTTATCATTTTTTTTCTGAGTTTCCCCATTAAACCCACCCCCTCCCCCATTTACCCCCACCCTTCCCCCATTACCCCCAAGGGGGGAAGGGGGCTGGCACCTTGCAAAGGATTTACTTTAATTTTTTTTGGTTACATATATATATCGCATTTATTTTTCTGAGTTTCCCCTTTGCTTCGGCTGAATTGTGGGCCTACGGCGTATTTTATTTTGAACATCAGTAGCCCTTTATCTGCATATCATTCCTATTCCTCTCACCTTGGGCCTCAGTAATTGGGGTGCCTGCGGCCTTCCAGTTTCTGGCAAACCAATTATTCATTCAATAAAACTACAGAAAAGAACGCAGCCATGAAAATCTAAAGCTTCACAAATCTTAATACAATGAGCTCGGATTTGAAGCCTAAGATTTTCATGACTGCGTTCATTTCTATAGTTTTATTAACCAAATAACAGAACCGACAGTAATTGGGGGCCCTGCGGCCCACCAAATCATAGTTTTCATTGTTTCGAGTGCATCAATAATATTGTTATAGTGTTCCATTAGTTGTGATAACCAACATCGATTCCGGTCAGGAAGAGCATGCTTATCATTTTTTTTCTGAGTTTCCCCATTAAACCCACCCCCTCCCCCATTTACCCCCACCCTTCCCCCATTACCCCCAAGGGGGGAAGGGGCCTGGCACCTTGCAAAGGATTTACTTTAATTTTTTTTGGTTACATACTATATATATCGCATCTATTTTTCTGAGTTTCCCCTTTGCTTCGGCTGAATTGTGGGCCTACGGCGTATTTTATTTTGAACATCAGTAGCCCTTTATCTGCATATCATTCCTATTCCTCTCACCTTGGGCCTTCCAGTTACTGGCAAACCAATTATTCATTCAATAAAACTACAGAAAAGAACGCAGCCATGAAAATCTAAAGCTTCACAAATCTTAATACAATGAGCTCGGATTTGAAGCCTAAGATTTTCATGACTGCGTTCATTTCTATAGTTTTATTGACCAAATAACTGAACCGACAGTAATTGGGGGCCCTGCGGCCGGCCAAATCATAGTTTTCATTGTTTCGAGCGCATCAATAATATTGTTATAGTGTTCCATTAGTTGTGATAAGCTTGATCTTCCTGACCGGAATCGATGTTGGTTATCATTTTTTTTTCTGAGTTTCCCCATTAACCCCACCCCCCCCCCATTACCCCACCCCTCTCCCCCAATACCCCTCCCCATCCCTCTCCCCCAATACCCCTCCCCACCCCTCTCCCCCATTTACCCCCACCCTTCCCCCATTACCCCCAAGGGGGGAAGGGGGCTGACACCTTGCAAAGGATTTACTTTAATTTTTTTGGTTACATATATATATCGCATCTATTTTTCTGAGTTTCCCATTAACCCCACCCCCTCCCCCATTACCCCACCCCTCCCCCATTTTGTGCCAAAATTATGATTAAAAATGAAGAAATGGGAAGAACTGTACCCATAAAAGGGGGGGCAGGATTTATGTTCGGGAATTTTTTTTTAGCATGGGCACTGCACAATAAAAAGACGCATCGAATGGTGAAAACCGCATTGTTCTACACCAATTGTAGCGACCTGTAGGTGTGCGCAAAAAAACTGTTACATATATATATATATATATATATATATATATATATATATAAGGCTTCATTTCTGAAATAGTACATTAGACTAGCAAAAGGTCGGCGCTACGCGCCGATTTTGCTAGATCTGCGGTGCTTCGGCTGAATTATGGGCCTACGGCGTATTTTATTTTGAACATCAGTAGCCCTTTATCTGGATATCATTCCTATCCCTCTCACCTTGGCCTCAGTAATTGGGGTGCCTGCGGCCTTCCAGTTACTGGCAAACCAATTATTCATTCAATAAAACTACAGAAAAGAACGCAGCCATGAAAATCTAAAGCTTCACAAATCTTAATACAATGAGCTCGGATTTGAAACCTAAGATTTTCATGACTGCGTTCATTTCTATAGTTTTATTGACCAAATAACTGAACCGACAGTAATTGGGGGCCCTTGAGCATCAGTAGCCCTTTATCTGGATATCATTCCTATTCCTCTCACCTTGGGCCTCAGTAATTGGGGTGCCTGCGGCCTTCCAGTTACTGGCAAACCAATTATTCATTCAATAAAACTACAGAAAAGAACGAAGCCATGAAAATCTAAAGCTTCACAAATCTTAATACAATGAGCTCGGATTTGAAGCCTAAGATTTTCATGACTGCGTTCATTTCTATAGTTTTATGGCCCGCGAAATCATAGTTTTCATTGTTTCGAGTACATCAATAATATTGTTATAGTGTTCCATTAGTTGTGATAAACATGATCTTCCTGACCGGAATCGATGTTGGTTATCATATTTTTTCCGAGTTGCCCCATTAACCCCACCCCTCCCCCATTACCCCACCCATCTCCTCCACCCCTCTCCCCCACCCCCACCCTTCCACCATTACTGCCCGGGATAAATTTCACAAACAGATAGGCTAAACTACAGAAAAGAACGCAACCGTGAAATTTTTTAGCTTCACATTGTGTCAAGATTTCTGAATCTGATCAGATATCCCCCAAAACACCCCTGACCAAATAATTACTGTCGGTTCAATTATTTGGTCAATAAAACTATAGAAAAGAACACATTCATGAAAATCTTGATCTTAATACAATGAGCTCTGATTTGAAGCCTAAGATTTTCATGAATGCGTTCATTTCTATAGTTTTATTGACCAAATAACTGAACCGACAGTAATTGGGGGCCCTGCGGCCCGCCAAATCATAGTTTTCATTGTTTCGAGTGCATCAATAATATTGTTATAGTGTTCCATTAGTTGTGATAAGCATGCTCTTCCTGACCGGAATCGATGTTGGTTATCATTTCTTTTCTGAGTTTCCCCATTAAACCCACCCCCTCCCCCATTTACCCCCACCCTTCCCCCATTACCCCCAAGGGGGGAAGGGGGCTGGCACCTTGCAAAGGATTTATTTAATTTTTTTTGGTTACATATATATATCGCATCTATTTTTCTGAGTTTCCCCTTTGCTTCGGCTGAATTGTGGGCCTACGGCGTATTTTATTTTGAACATCAGTAGCCCTTTATCTGCATATCATTCCAATTCCTCTCACCTTGGGCCTCAGTAATTGGGGTGCCTGCGGCCTTCCAGTTTCTGGCAAACCAATTATTCATTCAATAAAACTACAGAAAAGAACGCAGCCATGAAAATCTAAAGCTTCACAAATCTTAATACAATGAGCTCGGATTTGAAGCCTAAGATTTTCATGACTGCGTTCATTTCTATAGTTTTATTAACCAAATAACTGAATCGACAGTAATTGGGGGCCCTGCGGCCGACCAAATCATAGTTTTCATTGTTTCGAGTGCATCAATAATATTGTTATAGTGTTCCATTAGTTGTGATAAGCATGCTCTTCCTGACCGGAATCGATGTTGGTTATCATTTTTTTTCTGAGTTTCCCCATTAAACCCACCCCCTCCCCATTTACCCCCACCCTTCCCCCATTACCCCCAAGGGGGGAAGGGGGCTGGCACCTTGCAAAGGATTTACTTTAATTTTTTTTGGTTACATATATATATCGCATCTATTTTCTGAGTTTCCCCTTTGCTTCGGCTGAATTGTGGGCCTACGGCGTATTTTATTTTGAACATCAGTAGCCCTTTATCTGCATATCATTCCTATTCCTCTCACCTTGGGCCTCAGTAATTGGGGTGCCTGCGGCCTTCCAGTTTCTGGCAAACCAATTATTCATTCAATAAAACTACAGAAAAGAACGCAGCCATGAAAATCTAAAGCTTCACAAATCTTAATACAATGAGCTCGGATTTGAAGCCTAAGATTTTCATGACTGCGTTCATTTCTATAGTTTTATTAACCAAATAACTGAACCGACAGTAATTGGGGGCCCTGCGGCCCACCAAATCATAGTTTTCATTGTTTCGAGCGCATCAATAATATTGTTATAGTGTTCCATTAGTTGTGATAAGCTTGATCTTCCTGACCGGAATAGATGTTGGTTATCATTTTTTTTCTGAGTTTCCCCATTAACCCCACCCCCTCCCCCATTACCCCACCCCTCTCCCCCAATACCCCTCCCCATCCCTCTCCCCCAATACCCCTCCCCACCCCTCTCCCCATTTACCCCCACCCTTCCCCCATTACCCCAAGGGGGGAAGGGGCTGACACCTTGCAAAGGATTTACTTTAATTTTTTTGGTTACATATATATATCGCATCTATTTTTCTGAGTTTCCCCATTAACCCCACCCCCTCCCCCATTACCCCACCCCTCCCCCATTTTGTGCCAAAATTATGATTAAAAATGAAGAAATGGGAAGAACTGTACCCATAAAAGGGGGGCAGGATTTATGTTCGGGAATTTTTTTTTAGCATGGGCACTGCACAATAAAAAGACGCATCGAATGGTGAAAACCGCATTGTTCTACACCAATTGTAGCGACCTGTAGGTGTGCGCAAAAAAACTGTTACATATATATATATATATATATATATATATATATATATATATATAAGGCTTCATTTCTGAAATAGTACATTAGACTAGCAAAAGGTCGGCGCTACGCGCCGATTTTGCTAGATCTGCGGTGCTTCGGCTGAATTATGGGCCTACGGCGTATTTTATTTTGAACATCAGTAGCCCTTTATCTGGATATCATTCCTATCCCTCTCACCTTGGACCTCAGTAATTGGGGTGCCTGCGGCCTTCCAGTTACTGGCAAACCAATTATTCATTCAATAAAACTACAGAAAAGAACGCAGCCATGAAAATCTAAAGCTTCACAAATCTTAATACAATGAGCTCGGATTTGAAACCTAAGATTTTCATGACTGCGTTCATTTCTATAGTTTTATTGACCAAATAACTGAACCGACAGTAATTGGGGGCCCTTGAGCATCAGTAGCCCTTTATCTGGATATCATTCCTATTCCTCTCACCTTGGGCCTCAGTAATTGGGGTGCCTGCGGCCTTCCAGTTACTGGCAAACCAATTATTCATTCAATAAAAACTACAGAAAAAAGAACGAAGCCATGAAAATCTAAAGCTTCACAAATCTTAATACAATGAGCTCGGATTTGAAGCCTAAGATTTTCATGACTGCGTTCATTTCTATAGTTTTATGGCCGCGAAATCATAGTTTTCATTGTTTCGAGTACATCAATAATATTGTTATAGTGTTCCATTAGTTGTGATAAACATGATCTTCCTGACCGGAATCGATGTTGGTTATCATATTTTTTCCGAGTTGCCCCATTAACCCCACCTCCCCCATTACCCCCACCCATCTCCTCCACCCCTCTCCCCCACCCCACCCTTCCACCATTACTGCCGGATAAATTTCACAAACAGATAGGCTAAACTACAGAAAAGAACGCAACCGTGAAATTTTTAGCTTCACATTGTGTCAAGATTTCTGAATCTGATCAGATATCCCCCAAAACACCCCTGACCAAATAATTACTGTCGGTTCAATTATTTGGTCAATAAAACTATAGAAAAGAACACATTCATGAAAATCTTGATCTTAATACAATGAGCTCTGATTTGAAGCCTAAGATTTTCATGAATGCGTTCATTTCTATAGTTTTATTGACCAAATAACTGAACCGACAGTAATTGGGGGCCCTGCGGCCCGCCAAATCATAGTTTTCATTGTTTCGAGTGCATCAATAATATTGTTATAGTGTTCCATTAGTTGTGATAAGCATGCTCTTCCTGACCGGAATCGATGTTGGTTATCATTTCTTTTCTGAGTTTCCCCATTAAACCCACCCCCTCCCCCATTTACCCCCACCCTTCCCCCATTACCCCCAAGGGGGGAAGGGGGCTGGCACCTTGCAAAGGATTTATTTAATTTTTTTGGTTACATTATATATCGCATCTATTTTTCTGAGTTTCCCCTTGCTTCGGCTGAATTGTGGGCCTACGGCGTATTTTATTTTGAACATCAGTAGCCCTTTATCTGCATATCATTCCAATTCCTCTCACCTTGGGCCTCAGTAATTGGGGTGCCTGCGGCCTTCCAGTTTCTGGCAAACCAATTATTCATTCAATAAAACTACAGAAAAGAACGCAGCCATGAAAATCTAAAGCTTCACAAATCTTAATACAATGAGCTCGGATTTGAAGCCTAAGATTTTCATGACTGCGTTCATTTCTATAGTTTTATTAACCAAATAACTGAATCGACAGTAATTGGGGGCCCTGCGGCCGACCAAATCATAGTTTTCATTGTTTCGAGTGCATCAATAATATTGTTATAGTGTTCCATTAGTTGTGATAAGCATGCTCTTCCTGACCGGAATCGATGTTGGTTATCATTTTTTTTCTGAGTTTCCCCATTAAACCCACCCCCTCCCCCATTTACCCCCACCCTTCCCCCATTACCCCCAAGGGGGGAAGGGGGCTGGCACCTTGCAAAGGATTTACTTTAATTTTTTTTGGTTACATATATATATCGCATCTATTTTTCTGAGTTTCCCCTTTGCTTCGGCTGAATTGTGGGCCTACGGCGTATTTTATTTTGAACATCAGTAGCCCTTTATCTGCATATCATTCCTATTCCTCTCACCTTGGGCCTCAGTAATTGGGGTGCCTGCGGCCTTCCAGTTTCTGGCAAACCAATTATTCATTCAATAAAACTACAGAAAAGAACGCAGCCATGAAAATCTAAAGCTTCACAAATCTTAATACAATGAGCTCGGATTTGAAGCCTAAGATTTTCATGACTGCGTTCATTTCTATAGTTTTATTAACCAAATAACTGAACCGACAGTAATTGGGGGCCCTGCGGCCCACCAAATCATAGTTTTCATTGTTTCGAGTGCATCAATAATATTGTTATAGTGTTCCATTAGTTGTGATAAGCATGCTCTTCCTGACCGGAATCGATGTTGGTTATCATTTTTTTTCTGAGTTTCCCCATTAAACCCACCCTCCCCCATTTACCCCCACCCTTCCCCCATTACCCCCAAGGGGGGAAGGGGGCTGGCACCTTGCAAAGGATTTACTTTAATTTTTTTTGGTTACATACATATATATATGGCATCTATTTTTCTGAGTTTCCCCTTTGCTTCGGCTGAATTGTGGGCCTACGGCGTATTTTATTTTGAACATCAGTAGCCCTTTATCTGCATATCATTCCTATTCCTCTCACCTTGGGCCTCAGTAATTGGGGTGCCTGCGGCCTTCCAGTTACTGGCAAACCAATTATTCATTCAATAAAACTACAGAAAAGAACGCAGCCATGAAAATCTAAAGCTTCACAAATCTTAATACAATGAGCTCGGATTTGAAGCCTAAGATTTTCATGACTGCGTTCATTTCTATAGTTTTATTGACCAAATAACTGAACCGACAGTAATTGGGGGCCCTGCGGCCGGCCAAATCATAGTTTTCATTGTTTCGAGTGCATCAATAATATTGTTATAGTGTTCCATTAGTTGTGATAAGCTTGATCTTCCTGACCGGAATCGATGTTGGTTATCATTTTTTTTTCTGAGTTTCCCCATTAACCCCACCCCCTCCCCCATTACCCCACCCCTCTCCCCCAATACCCCTCCCCATCCCTCTCCCCCAATACCCCTCCCCACCCCTCTCCCCCATTTACCCCCACCCTTCCCCCATTACCCCCAAGGGGGGAAGGGGGCTGACACCTTGCAAAGGATTTACTTTCATTTTTTTGGTTACATATATATATCGCATCTATTTTTCTGAGTTTCCCGATTAACCCCACCCCCTCCCCCATTACCCCACCCCTCCCCCATTTTGTGCCAAAATTATGATTAAAAATGAAGAAATGGGAAGAACTGTACCCCTAAAAGGGGGGGCAGGATTTATGTTCGGGAATTTTTTTTTAGCATGGGCACTGCACAATAAAAAGACGCATCGAATGGTGAAAACCGCATTGTTCTACACCAATTGTAGCGACCTGTAGGTGCGCAAAAAAACTGTTACATATATATATATATATATATATAAGGCTTCATTTCTGAAATAGTATATTAGACTAGCAAAAGGTCGGCGCTACGCGCCGATTTTGCTAGATCTGCGGTGCTTCGGCTGAATTGTGGGCCTACGGCGTATTTTATTTTGAACATCAGTAGCCCTTTATCTGGATATCATTCCTATCCCTCTCACCTAGGGCCTCAGTAATTGGGGTGCCTGCGGCCTTCCAGTTACTGGCAAACCAATTATTCATTCAATAAAACTACAGAAAAGAACGCAGCCATGAAAATCTAAAGCTTCACAAATCTTAATACAATGAGCTCGGATTTGAAGCCTAAGATTTTCATGACTGCGTTCATTTCTATAGTTTTATAAACCAAATAACTGAACCGACAGTAATTGGGGGCCCTGCGGCCCGCCAAATCATAGTTTTCATTGTTTCGAGTGCATCAATAATATTGTTATAGTGTTCCATTAGTTGTGATAAGCTTGATCTTCCTGACCGGAATCGATGTTGGTTTTCATTTTTTTTTTCTGAGTTTCCCCATTAACCCCACCCCCTCCCCCATTACCCCACCCCCTCTCCCCAATACCCCCCCCATCCCTCTCCCCCATACCCCTCCCCACCCCTCCCCCATTTACCCCCACCCTTCCCCATTACCCCCAAGGGGGGAAGGGGGCTGACACCTTGCAAAGGATTTACTTTAATTTTTTTGGTTACATATATATATCGCATCTATTTTTCTGAGTTTCCCCTTTGCTTCGGCTGAATTGTGGGCCTACGGCGTATTTTATTTTGAACATCAGTAGCCCTTTATCTGCATATCATTCCTATTCCTCTCACCTTGGGCCTCAGTAATTGGGGTGCCTGCGGCCTTCCAGTTACTGGCAAACCAATTATTCATTCAATAAAACTACAGAAAAGAACGCAGCCATGAAAATCTAAAGCTTCACAAATCTTAATACAATGAGCTCGGATTTGAAACCTAAGATTTTCATGACTGCGTTCATTTCTATAGTTTTATTGACCAAATAACTGAACAGACAGTAATTGGGGGCCCTTGAGCATCAGTAGCCCTTTATCTGGATATCATTCCTATTCCTCTCACCTTGGGCCTCAGTAATTGGGGTGCCTGCGGCCTTCCAGTTACTGGCAAACCAATTATTCATTCAATAAAACTACAGAAAAGAACGCAGCCATGAAAATCTAAAGCTTCACAAATCTTAATACAATGAGCTCGGATTTGAAGCCTAAGATTTTCATGACTGCGTTCATTTCTATAGTTTTATGGCCCGCGAAATCATAGTTTTCATTGTTTCGAGTACATCAATAATATTGTTATAGTGTTCCATTAGTTGTGATAAACATGATCTTCCTGACCGGAATCGATGTTGGTTATCATATTTTTTTCCGAGTTTCCCCATTAACCCCACCCCCCATTACCCCCACCCATCTCCTCCACCCCTCTCCCCCACCCCCACCCTTCCACCATTACTGCCCGGGATAAATTTCACAAACAGATAGGCTAAACTACAGAAAAGAACGCAACCGTGAAATTTTTTAGCTTCACATTGTGTCAAGATTTCTGAATCTGATCAGATATCCCCCAAAACCCCCCTGACCAAATAATTACTGTCGGTTCAATTATTTGGTCAATAAAACTATAGAAAAGAACACAGTCATGAAAATCTTGATCTTAATACAATGAGCTCGGATTTGAAGCCTAAGATTTTCATGAATGCGTTCATTTCTATAGTTTTATTGACCAAATAACTGAACCGACAGTAATTGGGGGCCATGCGGCCCGCCAAATCATAGTTTTCATTGTTTCGAGTGCATCAATAATATTGTTATAGTGTTCCATTAGTTGTGATAAGCATGCTCTTCCTGACCGGAATCGATGTTGGTTATCATTTCTTTTCTGAGTTTCCCATTAAACCCACCCCCTCCCCCATTTACCCCACCCTTCCCCCATTACCCCCAAGGGGGGAAGGGGGCTGGCACCTTGCAAAGGATTTACTTTAATTTTTTTGGTTACATATATATATCGCATCTATTTTTCTGAGTTTCCCCTTTGCTTCGGCTGAATTGTGGGCCTACGGCGTATTTTATTTTGAACATCAGTAGCCCTTTATCTGCATATCATTCCTATTCCTCTCACCTTGGGCCTCAGTAATTGGGGTGCCTGCGACCTTCCAGTTTCTGGCAAACCAATTATTCATTCAATAAAACTACAGAAAAGAACGCAGCCATGAAAATCTAAAGCTTCACAAATCTTAATACAATGAGCTCGGATTTGAAGCCTAAGATTTTCATGACTGCGTTCACTTCTATAGTTTTATTAACCAAATAACTGAACCGACAGTAATTGGGGGCCCTGCGGCCTACCAAATCATAGTTTTCATTGTTTCGAGTGCATCAATAATATTGTTATAGTGTTCCATTAGTTGTGATAAGCATGCTCTTCCTGACCGGAATCGATGTTGGTTATCATTTTTTTTCTGAGTTTCCCCATTAAACCCACCCCCTCCCCATTTACCCCCACCCTTCCCCCATTACCCCCAAGGGGGGAAGGGGGCTGGCACCTTGCAAAGGATTTACTTTAATTTTTTTTGGTTACATATATATATCGCATTTATTTTTCTGAGTTTCCCCTTTGCTTCGGCTGAATTGTGGGCCTACGGCGTATTTTATTTTGAACATCAGTAGCCCTTTATCTGCATATCATTCCTATTCCTCTCACCTTGGGCCTCAGTAATTGGGGTGCCTGCGGCCTTCCAGTTTCTGGCAAACCAATTATTCATTCAATAAAACTACAGAAAAGAACGCAGCCATGAAAATCTAAAGCTTCACAAATCTTAATACAATGAGCTCGGATTTGAAGCCTAAGATTTTCATGACTGCGTTCATTTCTATAGTTTTATTAACCAAATAACAGAACCGACAGTAATTGGGGGCCCTGCGGCCCACCAAATCATAGTTTTCATTGTTTCGAGTGCATCAATAATATTGTTATAGTGTTCCATTAGTTGTGATAACCAACATCGATTCCGGTCAGGAAGAGCATGCTTATCATTTTTTTTCTGAGTTTCCCCATTAAACCCACCCCTCCCCCATTTACCCCACCCTTCCCCCATTACCCCAAGGGGGGAAGGGGCCTGGCACCTTGCAAAGGATTTACTTTAATTTTTTTTGGTTACATACTATATATATCGCATCTATTTTTCTGAGTTTCCCCTTTGCTTCGGCTGAATTGTGGGCCTACGGCGTATTTTATTTTGAACATCAGTAGCCCTTTATCTGCATATCATTCCTATTCCTCTCACCTTGGGCCTTCCAGTTACTGGCAAACCAATTATTCATTCAATAAACTACAGAAAAGAACGCAGCCATGAAAATCTAAAGCTTCACAAATCTTAATACAATGAGCTCGGATTTGAAGCCTAAGATTTTCATGACTGCGTTCATTTCTATAGTTTTATTGACCAAATAACTGAACCGACAGTAATTGGGGGCCCTGCGGCCGGCCAAATCATAGTTTTCATTGTTTCGAGTGCATCAATAATTTGTTATAGTGTTCCATTAGTTGTGATAAGCTTGATCTTCCTGACCGGAATCGATGTTGGTTATCATTTTTTTTTCTGAGTTTCCCCATTAACCCCACCCCCTCCCCATTACCCCACCCCTCTCCCAATACCCCTCCCCATCCCTCTCCCCCAATACCCCTCCCCACCCCTCTCCCCCATTTACCCCCACCCTTCCCCCATTACCCCCTAGGGGGGAAGGGGGCTGACACCTTGCAAAGGATTTACTTTAATTTTTTTGGTTACATATATATATCGCATCTATTTTTCTGAGTTTCCCAATTAACCCCACCCCCTCCCCATTACCCCACCCCTCCCCATTTTGTGCCAAAATTATGATTAAAAATGAAGAAATGGGAAGAACTGTACCCATAAAAGGGGGGGCAGGATTTATGTTCGGGAATTTTTTTTTAGCATGGGCACTGCACAATAAAAAGACGCATCGAATGGTGAAAACCGCATTGTTCTACACCAATTGTAGCGACCTGTAGGTGTGCGCAAAAAAACTGTTACATATATATAATATATATAATATATATATATATATATAAGGCTTCATTTCTGAAATAGTACATTAGACTAGCAAAAGGTCGGCGCTACGCGCCGATTTTGCTAGATCTGCGGTGCTTCGGCTGAATTGTGGGCCTACGGCGTATTTTATTTTGAACATCAGTAGCCCTTTATCTGGATATCATTCCTATCCCTCTCACCTTGGGCCTCAGTAATTGGGGTGCCTGCGGCCTTCCAGTTACTGGCAAACCAATTATTCATTCAATAAAACTACAGAAAAGAACGCAGCCATGAAAATCTAAAGCTTCACAAATCTTAATACAATGAGCTCGGATTTGAAACCTAAGATTTTCATGACTGCGTTCATTTCTATAGTTTTATTGACCAAATAACTGAACCGACAGTAATTGGGGGCCCTTGAGCATCAGTAGCCCTTTATCTGGATATCATTCCTATTCCTCTCACCTTGGGCCTCAGTAATTGGGGTGCCTGCGGCCTTCCAGTTACTGGCAAACCAATTATTCATTCAATAAAACTACAGAAAAGAACGAAGCCATGAAAATCTAAAGCTTCACAAATCTTAATACAATGAGCTCGGATTTGAAGCCTAAGATTTTCATGACTGCGTTCATTTCTATAGTTTTATGGCCCGCGAAATCATAGTTTTCATTGTTTCGAGTACATCAATAATATTGTTATAGTGTTCCATTAGTTGTGATAAACATGATCTTCCTGACCGGAATCGATGTTGGTTATCATATTTTTTTCCGAGTTGCCCCATTAACCCCACCCCTCCCCCATTACCCCCACCCATCTCCTCCACCCCTCTCCCCCACCCCCACCCTTCCACCATTACTGCCCGGGATAAATTTCACAAACAGATAGGCTAAACTACAGAAAAGAACGCAACCGTGAAATTTTTTAGCTTCACATTGTGTCAAGATTTCTGAATCTGATCAGATATCCCCCAAAACACCCCTGACCAAATAATTACTGTCGGTTCAATTATTTGGTCAATAAAACTATAGAAAAGAACACATTCATGAAAATCTTGATCTTAATACAATGAGCTCGGATTTGAAGCCTAAGATTTTCATGAATGCGTTCATTTCTATAGTTTTATTGACCAAATAACTGAACCGACAGTAATTGGGGGCCCTGCGGCCCGCCAAATCATAGTTTTCATTGTTTCGAGTGCATCAATAATATTGTTATAGTGTTCCATTAGTTGTGATAAGCATGCTCTTCCTGACCGGAATCGATGTTGGTTATCATTTCTTTTCTGAGTTTCCCCATTAAACCCACCCCCTCCCCCATTTACCCCCACCCTTCCCCATTACCCCCAAGGGGGGAAGGGGGCTGGCACCTTGCAAAGGATTTATTTAATTTTTTTTGGTTACATATATATATCGCATCTATTTTTCTGAGTTTCCCCTTTGCTTCGGCTGAATTGTGGGCCTACGGCGTATTTTATTTTGAACATCAGTAGCCCTTTATCTGCATATCATTCCAATTCCTCTCACCTTGGGCCTCAGTAATTGGGGTGCCTGCGGCCTTCCAGTTTCTGGCAAACCAATTATTCATTCAATAAAACTACAGAAAAGAACGCAGCCATGAAAATCTAAAGCTTCACAAATCTTAATACAATGAGCTCGGATTTGAAGCCTAAGATTTTCATGACTGCGTTCATTTCTATAGTTTTATTAACCAAATAACTGAATCGACAGTAATTGGGGGCCCTGCGGCCCACCAAATCATAGTTTTCATTGTTTCGAGTGCATCAATAATATTGTTATAGTGTTCCAGTAGTTGTGATAAGCATGCTCTTCCTGACCGGAATCGATGTTGGTTATCATTTTTTTTCTGAGTTTCCCCATTAAACCCACCCCCTCCCCCATTTACCCCCACCCTTCCCCCATTACCCCCAAGGGGGGAAGGGGGCTGGCACCTTGCAAAGGATTTACTTTAATTTTTTTTGGTTACATATATATATCGCATCTATTTTTCTGAGTTTCCCCTTTGCTTCGGCTGAATTGTGGGCCTACGGCGTATTTTATTTTGAACATCAGTAGCCCTTTATCTGCATATCATTCCTATTCCTCTCACCTTGGGCCTCAGTAATTGGGTGCCTGCGGCCTTCCAGTTTCTGGCAAACCAATTATTCATTCAATAAAACTACAGAAAAGAACGCAGCCATGAAAATCTAAAGCTTCACAAATCTTAATACAATGAGCTCGGATTTGAAGCCTAAGATTTTCATGACTGCGTTCATTTCTATAGTTTTATTAACCAAATAACTGAACCGACAGTAATTGGGGGCCCTGCGGCCCACCAAATCATAGTTTTCATTGTTTCGAGTGCATCAATAATATTGTTATAGTGTTCCATTAGTTGTGATAAGCATGCTCTTCCTGACCGGAATCGATGTTGGTTATCATTTTTTTTCTGAGTTTCCCCATTAAACCCACCCCCTCCCCGATTTACCCCCAACCTTCCCCCATTACCCCCAAGGGGGGAAGGGGGCTTGCACCTTGCAAAGGATTTACTTTAATTTTTTTTGGTTTCATACTATATATATCGCATCTATTTTTCTGAGTTTCCCCTTTGCTTCGGCTGAATTGTGGGCCTACGGCGTATTTTATTTTGAACATCAGTAGCCCTTTATCTGCATATCATTCCTATTCCTCTCACCTTGGGCCTCAGTAATTGGGGTGCCTGCGGCCTTCCAGTTACTGGCAAACCAATTATTCATTCAATAAAACTACAGAAAAGAACGCAGCCATGAAAATCTAAAGCTTCACAAATCTTAATACAATGAGCTCGGATTTGAAGCCTAAGATTTTCATGACTGCGTTCATTTCTATAGTTTTATTGACCAAATAACTGAACCGACAGTAATTGGGGGCCCTGCGGCCGGCCAAATCATAGTTTTCATTGTTTCGAGTGCATCAATAATATTGTTATAGTGTTCCATTAGTTGTGATAAGCTTGATCTTCCTGACCGGAATCGATGTTGGTTATCATTTTTTTTTCTGAGTTTCCCCATTAACCCCACCCCCTCCCCCATTACCCCACCCCTCTCCCCCAATACCCCTCCCCATCCCTCTCCCCCAATACCCCTCCCCACCCCTCTCCCCATTTACCCCCACCCTTCCCCCATTACCCTCAAGGGGGGAAGGGGGCTGACACCTTGCAAAGGATTTACTTTAATTTTTTTGGTTACATATATATATCGCATCTATTTTTCTGAGTTTCCCCATTAACCCCACCCCCTCCCCCATTACCCCACCCCTCCCCCATTTTGTGCCAAAATTATGATTAAAAATGAAGAAATGGGAAGAACTGTACCCCTAAAAGGGGGGGCAGGATTTATGTTCGGGAATTTTTTTTTAGCATGGGCACTGCACAATACAAAGACGCATCGAATGGTGAAAACCGCATTGTTCTACACCAATTGTAGCGACCTGTAGGTGTGCGCAAAGAAACTGTTACATATATATATATATATATATATATATATATATATATATATATATATATAAGGCTTCATTTCTGAAATAGTATATTAGACTAGCAAAAGGTCGGCGTTACGCGCCGATTTTGCTAGATCTGCGGTGCTTCGGATGAATTGTGGGCCGACGGCGTATTTTATTTTGAACATCAGTAGCCCTTTATCTGGATATCATTCCTATCCCTCTCACCTTGGGCCTCAGTAATTGGGGTGCCTGCGGCCTTCCAGTTACTGGCAAACCAATTATTCATTCAATAAAACTACAGAAAAGAACGCAGCCATGAAAATCTAAAGCTTCACAAATCTTAATACAATGAGCTCGGATTTGAAACCTAAGATTTTCATGACTGCGTTCATTTCTATAGTTTTATTGACCAAATAACTGAACCGACAGTAATTGGGGGCCCTTGAACATCAGTAGCCATTTATCTGGATATCATTCCTATTCCTCTCACCTTGGGCCTCAGTAATTGGGGTGCCTGCGGCCTTCCAGTTACTGGCAAACCAATTATTCATTCAATAAAACTACAGAAAAGAACGCAGCCATGAAAATCTAAAGCTTCACAAATCTTAATACAATGAGCTCGGATTTGAAGCCTAAGATTTTCATGACTGCGTTCATTTCTATAGTTTTATTAACCAAATAACTGAACCGACAGTAATTGGGGGCCCTGCGGCCCACCAAATCATAGTTTTCATTGTTTCGAGTGCATCAATAATATTGTTATAGTGTTCCATTAGTTGTGATAAGCATGCTCTTCCTGACCGGAATCGATGTTGGTTATCATTTTTTTTCTGAGTTTCCCCATTAAACCCACCCCCTCCCCCATTTACCCCCACCCTTCCCCCATTACCCCCAAGGGGGGAAGGGGGCTGGCACCTTGCAAAGGATTTACTTTAATTTTTTTTGGTTACATACAGGGGTTGGACAAAATAATATGAACACCTTGATAAATGGCGGTTTTTATTCTTAATATGGAGTTGGTCCTCCTTTAGCGGCAATAACAGCTGCAATGCGTCGGGGAATTGATTCATACAGCTTTTGGACAGTGGCTAGAGGAATCCTGAGCCATTCTTCGAGCAAACCCTGCTCCAGTTCCTCCAAAGACGCCGGCGGTGGGAATCGGCTTCTGACCTGCTGCTCCAACTGACACCACAGATGCTCGATAATGTTAAGATCCGGGGATTGTGGAGGCCAATCCAAGCGTTCTACTTCACTAACATGCTCTTCAAACCAGTTTTTAACGACCCCAGCGGTGTGGATTGGTGCATTATCATCCTGGAAGACGGCGCCGCCATTGGGAAACAGCGTTTGGACCATGGGATGGACCTGGTCAGCCAATATTGACAGATAGACCTGGGCGTTAACCCTACCATGCAGTACTACAGCTGGGTCAAGAGTATTCCACGATATTCCTGCCCAAACCATCACAGATCCGCCTCCATGCTTAATGGTTGGGGTCAGGCAGTCGGGGTCATAAGCATCTTTAGGCTGTCTCCAGACGTAAACTCAACCGGAACATGGAAATAACGTAAAGGAGGATTCGTCGGAGTAGACTACATTCTTCCACCGGTCCATTGACCAATTCTTATGGTCATTACACCATTTTCTGCGTCGCTCAATGTTGATGTGAGAAAGGAAGGGTTTGGCAATTGCAGCCCTCCCATGGTATCCAGCTCCATGGAGCTCGCGACGTACAGTTCTGGTCGATACCGGGCTTGCAAGATGCTGGTTAAGCTCTGCAGTCACTTTTGGAGCTATGGTCTTATGGTTCTTTATCACAATGCGCTTTAGCACCCGGCGGTCTCGATCACACAGCTTCTTCTTGCGTCCACTATTCCATTTGTCGGTGCTTGTCTTTCCATGGTTTTGGTATGTAGACATGACCATAGAGACAGTTCCTCTGGATACATTGAACATCTGAGCGGTTTTCGTCACCGATGCACCAGCCATCCGCGCTCCGACAATTTGCCCTCTTTGGAAGTCTGACAGGTCTTTCATAACTGCTAACTCATAATTCACTCAGATCTGTAAAAACAACGTGAGGGTTATAACATGACGTATACACTCTCTGTTACGCATTTAAATAGGTTTGCCAGTCATTTGACCGTTTACTTTGTGTCTGAGCAGTCCGTAAAGATAACCGGTGAAATCGGCGGGTGTTCATATTATTTTGTCTAACCCCTGTATATATATATATATTATATATATATATATATATATATATATATTACTTTTTCATACTCTGAGCATTCAGTTATAACGTTTAAACTTAGAAATGTAGGCCCTAAACATGTTTTATTGGCTCATCAAGGGTGTATAGTTGACTTAACCAGGCATTCAATTAACCTAGCCGTACATTCAATTAACATAACAGGCTGATATTAGTTATTTCACCTAAATATCTTCTGATCTTTTCGTGTTAGGCACTCACTGTCACATTTCGGACAAGTTAAGGATGAGAGAATAACGCCGTAATTGATAAAAACATCCAATCCTGTCTTCATCTAGGACACATGACGACTCAGGTCAAAATCACACGAGTGGCACGTCATAATTCTATCACAAACACCACTAAACTGAATCCAATTTGAAAAAATAGCCAGAACAAAACCCCACCAGCTAATTAAATCGCAGAGTAGTGAAAAATAGCCCAACCAGGAAAAATATTTTATGAAAAAAGTACGTTATAGCCAAAACAGGAAATATATTTTATTAAAAAAAGTACATTTCAAAAAATTTGCACAACATAAGATATATATTTTCTTAGTCAGTTTTTAATGTCAATTCAATATATCGTACTGATTTAGCCGCACGTGAGAGGGTTAAAAGACGAATATTAACCAAATTTAATGTTGTATCAAGATCATATTTTCTAGGTTCGCTTATTTTTCTATTCAGTGCTGTACTGTACATTGAAGGGTTTTTATTTTTAATATTTGTTTAGTTATATGCACAAAGTCAAGTTAAATGTTTATTTTATTTAGTTTATGGTTAAACTATTGATTTCTTTATTTGTCAGCAATTTAAATTATATAAGAAATACTAAAAGTTTTGTTTCATAAATTTATTTATATATATATATTTATATATATATATATATATATATATATTTGGATTAACTGAATTGTTAAGTCTATTATCATAATAGAAGTTAAAAAAATTCATTGGAGTAACAACTGACACCAATTTACCATGTAAGAGTCACATAATTATCTCTGAAGAGATTTCCAGGAGGGGTTACAATAACGTTTAAACTTAAACATCTTAACCCTTTTTGTTCACAAATATTTTCTCTTTAAACCAAAAGGTGTAATATTTATTATTCAAAACCAAGTGTTTTAGTAATGAGTAACATATTACTTTCATGAAATGAGGAATTATTGCGCAAAACTTCTGAAATAAATGTTAGTTTTAAACATGCACAGTACAGTTTCAGGAAAAAAGTTTGCC
Source organism: Bathynomus jamesi (assembly GCA_023014485.1). Classification (NCBI taxonomy): domain Eukaryota; kingdom Metazoa; phylum Arthropoda; class Malacostraca; order Isopoda; family Cirolanidae; genus Bathynomus; species Bathynomus jamesi. The sequence continues at coordinate 1,331,670 of JAJOZX010000491.1, forward strand.
AGATAACCCATTCTGTCACTAAGACCTCTAACTTGCATGCAAATGTAGTTCCACACACTTTGTGAGACACCTTTGGTGGGGCTTTGGTAGGTAGGCCCTTAGTAGGCTGTGGCTAATTCATTTGATGACAGTACTTGAATAGTATATATGTCTATTGTTAGCGATATTATTATTATTATTATTATTATTATTATTACATATATTTGAGCATGTAAATGCATCAGTTAGGAATTCATTTTCTCCTTTGTGTTTCTTGTTTTCCTACATCTTTTTAAGATTTATAAATTCTAAAACCAAATACGTTTGGACTAGGATTCTATCTGGAAAGGGTTCATATGAATGTTCTGAAACATTATAACATATAAGATTAATAATTGAATGACAGAGGTACTAAGAACTGTATTAAACTTTATATTTAGGATAAAGACGATGACGTAGCGCAGAAAAGTTATTATATTTGGCAGCATCCGCTGTTTCGGGGACTCTATCGCATTTCAATGCCTGATAAAAATGTATAAATGACAAAAATATATAAACGTGGATAGCTAGATCTAAAGTACAAAATTAAAACTGTTCAATAATAAAATTAAAATTATAAAGCTGAAACACATAATCCAAAATCAAATCGAAAGTAAAAAAAAAATATAAATGACATTTAATAGTGACGCGTATAACGTTCATAACATATTTAAAATTACAATAAGCAAGTTGTAGAATACATAATTATGCAAGTTGTGCCAAAATCCCATTTTCTTTTATAAATAGTCTTAGAACAATTAACATTTTTAATAATATATATGCACAAAGAGAGAAATGGCTTTGAGAGTCTTTTTCTCGGAACTGGAAATTGCCAAGGCGGCTTCATTAACATTAAATTTATCAAGATATACATTTATTTTATTAGTAAAATCATGAAATTTGTTTTACTGTTATTTAGGAGGAGTTTATATAAGATCTGCGGGAAACTCTGAGTAAATGGAAATATTATTTTCTCGAAAACTATGGGTGATAGAAAAATTCTGAATGCGATTTGCAGTGGATCGCATTTGAAACGGGTTATGTACATTCTTCTAAAGGCATGGAAACATACTCTAAGCACGCGAACATCATTCACGCAATAACGCTCACATTCATCAGCTATATTATAAGGGTTTCTTTCATTAAAACTGTTGTAGTATCGATCAAAGTCTTCACGTTCATCCATACAGTCAAAATAATGTTTGGGCGGTGGTGGGCCTACGTAGTTTAAAGTCTCGCTGGTGAGGAAAGTGTAAGGGAAGTATCCTTTGGATTCCAACGTTGCTTAACATCGTTGCTCGGCTGAGTTATGATAAAAAGAAAATTAATTAATTATATTAAAAATATAGGTTATCATTGAGAAATAAATTAGGAGTTGATAAAGCTTCTAACCTTGTATTTATGTATAAATGTTAACTTAATTCTGAAATTCCTATTCTTTTTCGTAAAATTGCTTTAATTCACTTTAAGGTGAAAAGCGGGCGAGCACGTGTGATTCGTTCTGCTCCACGGAGAGATGAAAAAATGCATTGGTTTCCGGGATGTGTGTGTGTTGTGTGTGTGTGTGTGTGTGTGTGTGTGTGGATTTGCGAACACGATCGAGTGTTTTGGTTTTAGTTCGACGAAACGAGATACTACATCACGCCATTTATATATATATATACACCGATTTTCCTTAAAATTCGCTGCTAGCCCCCAAACGGAAAAGATCCGAAGGAAGACCTTTTGTGTAAGGGAATATACAAAACGTTTTCTAAAAATTGTTAACATACAAAAGACTAAGTTTACCAATGATGTAAATCAGAAAATGCCTTCTCTGCATGACATCTGTAAGTACGATACACTCCTAAACAAAGAGGTATGGTAGGGGTAAGTGCAGTAGGTAATTTTACGGTCACATATTTTTTGGAAAAGTCGGAAATCACGCCCAATGATCCCTGCCTGTCCGAAAGTTGATGACATGGGGAATTTGCTCTACCGCCTAACCTAGCGTACGCCTGACGTGGCAGAAGACTCACCCTGACTGCTATAACATAATATGGGTATGGTTTTCGACTTTCTCAGAAATATGATACATATTAGCCGCGGCAATCTTTACTGAACTTGATTGCTAATAACTCTCAGTAGCCGAATGACATCCCAAGTCGTACCTTTTCATTATAAATGGAGTAAAGCATTTAATTTTAAGAATGGTTTAATAGATTTAAAAGTCAAATGAACAGAGGGCTAGAACAGCTAATATGGCTCTTTCTATATATATATATATATATATATATATATATATAAGGGTTGAAAGATTTGTGTGTGTATTTCGTCTGAGCTAATTTGACAAATGTAGGCTCGCGTCCTACCTTTTATTTCATCCCCGTCATCGACACTTTAAGGTGAAAAGCGCGTAATATTTTTTGTTTTTGAAAGGCCTACCAAAACAAAATAGACACACATATGGGAAATCTTCCTGAAAGGATATTAATCGGCATGCAGGACCATGCTTCGGTGAATGGAAAATATAAAAAGAGTGCCTTTAAATTCGAGAATTTCCGACTTAAAAATATAACTATTAATTTCTTATAATATACGTTTAGCATACTTGGAGGCGGCGTTATCCCCCAAGAGAAAGGAGAGAAAGGAGGAGAGGAAAGAGCATTCGGTTTCAACGTTAAACTGTGGGTCTAAGTTACGCGTAAATATAAAATATTTTCATTGTAGAAATAATAATAATAATAATGATAATAAGAATTGATGTGAAAGGTGTTTTTGCTCGAATATCTTGGACGAAGGATTAACCCTCGGCCGAAAAGGTCTCTAGGGACACGATTCGAAATGACCTAGTTTCTGCCTTTTCCTCGTGTGTGTGTGTGTGTGTGTGTGTGAGTTGTTTATTCGTTTATTATATATATGTATATATATATATATATATATATACACATCAAGAGCGGTCTGGAAGGAAGATCTCTCATGTCGTCCGACCCCGTTATAGCGGATTGTGTTTTGGATAATTTCAACTTTTAAATGAATTGTTTCGTAAATTTTCATATTGTTTCGTTGTTCAAATATTTATAATGAAAATTAAGTGTGTAAAAATTATTTATTTAATAAACAGAATTTAATTGGATTCAATTGTGGTACACTATTTAAATGGATGATTAATATATGGTTTTTGCTATCTGGAATACATGGCGCTATCTGGAATACCTGGTGCGATCTGGCAACTCAGCACCTGAATACATGGTGCGATCTGGCAACTCAGCAACTAAATACACGGCGTGATCTGGCAACTCAGCAACTGCATACATGGTGCGATCTGGCAACTCAGCAACTAAATACACGGCGTGATCTGGCAACTCAGCAACTGAATACATGGCGCTATCTGGCAACTCAGCCAGAATAGAGGTTTATAAAAGACCGAGAGACTACTGACGGATTCATTCAAGTTCGGCTCCCAGCCGAGCAAGGACCTCTGGTCCTTCTCTTTCTGGCCCTTTGGGAAAACCCCTTAGAGGCCTCTTAGGTTAGGTAAACGAAAATAACTTGGGGAGAACTCCGCCTCCAAGTTGCATGCCTTGCAATCAAAGGCAACTACTCTCTCTCTCTCTCTCTCCTTCAGGTGTACCCCTCCCCCCTTGGCTCAGCCAACTGGCTGATTAGAAGCCTATAAAACAACGCCTACTCGGCTGAAGTCTTAATATGCACTTGGCTCCTGCCAGGTGAACACCTCTCCTCCTTTCTCTCCTCCTTTCTGGCCCTTTGGGGGGAATAGCTTGGGGGAGAACTCCGCCTCCAAGTTGCATGTCCCTTGCAACCCCGGTTGGCAACAAAGGCCAGTACTCTTTTTTTTCCCTTTTTTTTGCAACACCACCTCCCCTTGCAACAAACCCACCCCCTTTGCAATATTGCAACATTACATAATAACTTGCAACATTCTTGCACTCTCCCCTTTTGCGGCTATACTACTCATGTTGTCGCTCTCGGTGTCGTCATCATCGCTTGAATCTTGGCCTTCTGGCGCTAGATTATTATACTTAAATGATACATTTCCAGGCCTCTCTAAGCTTCTACCGAGAGCCTCCAGTAAGCCATTAGCTCCTCCTTCAACAGGCTCCACAGCTGCAAGAAAACGTGTAGCAATAACGCCATCTTTCACCAATCTTGCAGTCACAAACTTAATGCCTAGTTGTTGACGATCACATAATCCATCAATTTGTATTCCTAAAGCATCGCATTGATTTATTTCTTCAATGAGATTCTCCTTAAATACATCATTAATGCATGATAACATTTCATAGTAAATATTTGTCGTGCGATAGTGCATATCTGAACCTGTGGGTCTAAATGGTTCCATGTTGCAATTCCAGTCTTGGAAAAACTTCTGTACAAGTTGGTCGGAAAAGATATTGGTGAGACACCTTGATGGCCAGGAATATCCTGATACGGTTTCACACTGAGTGTCATTGTAGCAGTCCATTGCCAGGCGAAGTAGTTGTGAAACTTCCTGGATTCTATATCTCTTGAAGAGATTCAGCCAAGGATGTTTTTCGCTCTGCTTTTGAAACTGATCATGTAATTTGCTTGCCTCTAGTGCAGCTGCATGTGGTTTACCCTGAAGATGCTCAATTAAGCGCTGTGCTCCAAGCTTACTTCTGTTCGTGCTCCCGTACTGGATGCATAAGGTACACTTCTATTCAATGAAACCTTCTCAGCATCATCTATGAAACTGCAACAAATATTACACTTAACAAACAATCGAGTTTGTCTTTTATCCTTGTTTTTAATTCTTATAAGAACCGAATCCGATGAATACATGTTCAACAATCTGTTAATATTAAGAGGTAAGCCCATATAGTACGATGTGGAACTAGTAGAAGTGGAAGATGAATTGGCCACATCCGCATCTTGACCAATACTTGAAGCTGAGGTCTCTGGGTATGGACATTGAGAAGAGGCTGTATTTGAACAGTCAGATGGCATAATTGAAGAACCTGTCAACCCTGTATCACTGGCCGTTGTAGATGTCAATGGTCGTTCATTAGCTGTAATTCCAACAGAATGAGGTTCTTTACTATGTGTTTTATTGTTTGACTTGAAAAAACTAGATATGTCCATTGAACCAACAGAATAATCTTTTTTTTAATTTTTTATGACTAGACATTTTAGTATTCAAATACAGTCTGTAATAGACAATCAATATTATTGATGTATGAATTTAATTTAGCATAATAGAATGAATTGGTTACTAAAACATAGTAAAAATATTTTTAGTAGAAATAAAATAAACAATAATAAAGTAAATTTATAGCTAATTGAAAGAGCAATGAATATCAATAAAAAATCTGATTGGTTTCAATAATCTGATATGCCTTTATAAACTATAAATATAACCGGTGCTGGTTAAGTATGCGGTCTACCATCTGAGTTCTGGTTAAGTGTGCGGTCTACATCATCTTAAATTACACTTTTATAAATGTATTTAAGGAAAGGAATTAAAATATAAGAAATTTAGTTCAAGAAATATATTTAATTACAAAATTTTATTTATTAAAAGAAACCAAAAAAAGTTTGTAAATTATTTTTTTTTTTAAATGTTTTGCAAACTCTTATATTAGGCATTACTGTGTGTATACAGTGCGGATATCATTTAAGAAGGCTACGAACAGATCCTCCTCTTCCTTTCTTAGCATTTTCCAACAAAAATGGTTTAAATGAGATTGTAGCATTTGCACAGGAATGCCCCTTTTCTTCTTTAAAATACCTATTTTTGCATCTAGCCAAGAACGTTCCATTGCTTGCGTATGTGCGCCAGTTGCAGAATATTTTCGTTAACACTAACGAAAATATCACGACTTAACCTAACCAATTATCAAGGGCGTACAGTTGATCTATTAGTAAATAGTAAATACTATTCCAGAAACAAACAATGTTATAATTAATAATAGATCAACTGTACGCCCTTGATAATTGGTTAGGTTAAGTCGTGATATTTTCGTTAGTTTATATTCTGTCAAAACTCAGATGGTAGACCGCATACTTAACCAGCACCAAATAAACTAAGATATATTAAAGTTTATCGTAGCCTTCACGGTTGCCTTTTTGGTGGGTTGGTTTGTCGCAGCTTAATTGTGGTAGACTGCTCGAAGCTAGGTAGACCGCACACTTAACCAGCACCAATATAACCTATATAAACTATAAATATAACCTATATAAACCCCCACTATTACTTAATAACAAATATTGATAGTGTATTAGTCTTATGTATTAGTAATTGTGTATTATTAATAGTGTATTAGTAGTAAATATTAGTCGTAGGTTATCTCCCCCCCCCACTATTAATAACAAATATTAATAGTGGGGGGGGATAACCTACAAGAAGAGCCTACAAGAAGCATAAATAAAGTATTCAACAATTTTTAACGAAAAAATAATATACATTTGTAGGTAATACCATGTAATATTGTTTATATATAGTCTCATTATGTATGAAAATAAAAATATTGTGATAAATATTACGGATAATAAAACAACCAATTATTATATTTTGAACTAGGTAAATAGAATAAAATAGGATAAACAGTATGCAAATATACAATATACAATTATGCTACCTGCATATCAACCATTATGTAATAGAGTCATGCAAATGAATACATAAATGCATAATTGCATTAGAATAAATAATTTCAATCACATAAACATAGGAAATAGGTTGTTTCATATTTGCTTCAATAGTCAAAGTTAGGCCACCATCCATGATTCCATCACATTACAATTATATACCAAGGCAGCATTAGCAAGTCAATATCTTAATACTGCAATATAATATGAGCAAAATTAAACTATGTAATAGAACTTATAGAAAACAAAGTTATTTATTTACCTCATCCCCTTTAAAAGCACTTAAATTAAAAGCAACAGAAATGAACAGATCAAGCTGGCTATTACACTCATTACTTTAGTATTAGGGCCAGCATGGGTCTTGTTTACAATGGATTTTCTGGCAAATGCCAAACTAGTGATTAGATTTATAGCCAAGTTGGCGACTTTGGCTGTATTCTTTTGGCTGCTTTATCCATGAATTTGACCGAGTTTTTTTAGATGATTGAATACAGTATTATTTTGGTTTTTTAACTGGGTGGGTGAAATCCTTTACTGGGTGGGTGATCACCCACCCAGTTAACATGTTAGATTTAGGCCTGCCGTCTGTAAGGTCGAGCGTCCTCCGCTACTTACTGGACAGAAGGGAATGATCATTATATAACAATTCCTCCCCTTTTCAAAAAAATAATTTTTCCTTCCTCGCCCCAGGAAGAGTCAAATACACACACGAGAGAAGACTCATGAATCCAACCGATAATTGAACAAGTACTATGGCAAAGACAAAGTAAAATGAAAATGAAAACACAGTTGTAGGGATAAATATACACCGAAGCCGGTATAGAGAACGAATAGTCGGAAGATAAAGTCACAGTAGAAGAGTAAGAATGTAATAAAAAAAATTTCTTTGTAGGGTTCATCCACTCTGTAAAGACTAATAAAAATCTGAAACTAAATTAATTATACATAAATAAAAGTTTCAATGGTTAAGTCAAAATAAAAGTTAAACAATTAAATTAAGTCACATTTCAGTACATTACTGGTCTTTTAGAGATCTAAATGTTAAATTGAAACAGACAAGTAACCCAAATAACATAAAAATAAACATTAGACAATCGCTAAGACAAGAAATCATTACACAAACTGCAAATCATTACTAGTAATCAAGGTTCAAAACTCACTAAACGTACAAGAAGAAAAACTAGAATCATTACAAACGAACATTTACGAATTATTACAATTATACGAAGCAAGCGCGGTATTTAAGAATTTGAACTTAATAAGGGCAACATGACCCCAGTTTACACTCTCTAGTCGGGAAGAATAGCAGCTTCGTCCTCACTATCTGTGTCATAGTCCAGGGATCCTTTTAAGATGATGTTATCTAGATACAAATGCTGATGGCGATCTGCATCTATTATACTCAGGTTAACCGATAGGATTGCATTCTCTTCGGACGGAATATTACTATCTACGAAATTAGCGCAAAATATAGTTAGGAAGTCGTGAAATCGCGTTCCCAAGGTGAGATATTGCAGTCGGAAATGAATTAGAGTGTCATGGTCCAAGACGAGCCGTTCTATTGCTCGCGTGTGATTCTGACCCAGGAATCGGACCTTTCTTATTTTAAGTGTCGTTAAATGGGGAAGCACGCTGAGAGAAAACACCAGCTCTACGGGCATCATTACCTCAGCCAGCTTCAACGTTTGTAATTTATCAAAATGAATAAATTTTTTTAAATAACTGCCTCGTTCGGTAGGTAAAAATCGGACCCTATGCAGATTCAGGAGCTTAACCCTTCTGAATCTAAGCAGAGCTCTTAAACACTCTCGAGTGATGTGTCTAGGCTCCGTACACGAACTAGTAATTCGTAAACTGCCCTTCTTGGCCCGGTCGATCCATTGGTCGATTTGTGACCATAACTGAGGGGAGTCGACATATTTGTAACGTACGTCTAAATAACTTTTTTTCTTAACAAAGCACTCGTGCCATAATCGGCATACACGGCTGACCACAAAAGCGTAGTCGTGCACGTATCCCAAAATTTTATATTGTATCTCCAATGGCATCTCCGTAAGCTGCATGTTCTAACCTGCAATTTTCTTTGTCTTTTTGTTTTTTCCCTTATACTCCAGTTGGAGAGAGTTTCTTTCTTCCGGGGTTAAACCTCAACCCTAAGGAATTTTTAGGTACAGCCTAGTACTAGGCGTAAGATAGAGGTGCTGTATCGTAATATCTCCCCTACAACTTCTCCAGATGTTATACTTATGGACAGTTGGTCCAGGAACTCTACTGTAGATTTCTTTACTGCCCCTGTCGCCCCCACCACTATTGGGATGGTCTCAGGGTCCACATTCCATATTCTCCTTATTTCATGTTTGAGTCTCTGGTATTTTAAGACCTTTTCCCTTTCATAGTTAGCCACATTCCAGTCCGCTGGGACTCCTACTTCCACCAAGAGGCATTTGTTACCTCCTACCCTCTTACTACTATGTCTGGCCTGCATCCTGATACCCTGATGTCAGTTGGTATCTCGTGATCATATAGGAGCAGCACTTTGTCATTGTCTTCTATTCCTTGTGGACTATGTTCCCAATGCTTTTCTGTTACTAACCCTATTTCATATTTCTTACACAGCTTGAAGTGGATTAGCTTGCAGACTGCATTGTGTCTATCTGTATAGTTCCCTCTGTGCAAGAGTATTTCGAACCCAGATAGTAGGTGATTCACAGTCTCTGGGCCGTTTGAGCACAGTCTGCAAATCTCACTTTCATTTCTGCCCTCAATATTTCTTTTGAACCAGTTTGTCCGTAGTGCCTGGTCTTGTGCTGCCACCACCAGCCGTTCATCTTCTGGTCTCAGTGCCCCTCTTACCAGGAATTCCACTGTTTTATCCCTCTCTATGTATGCTCTGTTCAGCACGTCCTCTTTGTATACTTTGCTGAACTTATGCTCTTCCCAGTTCTCCCTTTCTTCTGATCTTTTCCTGTTATACCTTCTTTTTATGGTGCTTATCTTTTCCATGAGAGGTTTATTTGCAATGTCTTCAAGCTGTTCAGGTCCTATGCCAGCATTAGCGTGTAGCGTCATTGGGCAAAGTGGTAACGGATCAAGAGGCACATTTCAGGTTTTGTACGATTGACCTCCCTAAATTCAAAATGAAAACAAAATTTTTTGGTGACAAGTGCAACACCTCCTTTTTCGCATGTGAAAATCGTGAAAATTGCTAGTTACCCATAACTTTTGGACACTTGCTTTCCTAGGGTTTGAGCTATCATTTGACCCCTTACAATGTACTGCTTTTCAGGAGAAATAGAAAAATTTATTTTTGGAATAAACATATACACTGTACGTAGGTAGGTAGATAGACTAGATAGTTTTATTTGGTAAATGATACATTAAAATCTTGTTTAGTTTTGAATGACGGCATAAAGTCACGGGATTTAAGTACTGCTCTAATGTAACCATCTCTTGAATCCTTTCCATACACTGCCCCAGACGCTTCAGTTACCATCCTAACACAGCGTTCTACACCTTGGGAGTGACATGGTATCCGGACAACAAGGGGCTCTTCAATGATCTTATCAAGTTGTTCGACAGAGAACTGCTTCGTGAGTGGTGGTTCCATTGTGCACTCCTCCACTGGTGGAAGTAAATCTTTCAAATTCTGAGCACTATGTTTGATCTTTGGTGGCCGAAATTCTCTGACTTGCTGTTGAGCAGGTTTGGGAGCTCGTCGAATGGTCTTGATTACATCGATGGCCAATTTCCGGTTTGCTTGATCTGCATCTGCAAACATTGCCAGTAGAACATTTTTAGGGTGAGCCCAATATGCATTTCTTTGGATCACAGGCCATGTGACAGTCTTGCTAGCTGGTGGCAGTAATCGTAGCAGCTTGATTTGCTCCAGGAAATTTTTTGGGCCATCTGTGCACCTTGGATGGCACTTGATGCTAAACCACATGGGTCCATAGTGGCACACGACAAACTGTGTGAGTGAATACAGTTCATCACTTGGCTGCGCCATCGCTACATATAGCCAACAAATTCTGCTGGCAGTTGTAACCCATCTTGCATGGGAGATTGGTACAGGCTTCTCTCGTAGAAGATCTTCATTAATGACACCAGTCCTTATCGCTTTCATCATTCTGTAGAGGTAGGCTTGGTCACGACTCAATTCAGTAAGGTCAACATCCGGGAGAGTGTGGCCATCAGCAATACATTGAATTCCTCTAGATGAAAGTGGCAAACTTTCACATGTGGCCAAAGTTTTGCCAATTGGTCCTTTCCATTGAGTTGCAGATTCTGTTGGGCCGATGAGTTCCTTGCACAAGTGGCGCAGTGGGAGTTCATTTAAATGCAGATTACAGATGAACCAGTGCAAAGGGCGACCCAGGCGGCACTCTAGCAGGTGTATTGCTCCACTTCTGTGCCCTATGTTTGTGGCTGTGCTGTCAGCTCCCACTGCAATTATCTTGTCTGCAATACCCATTTCTTCAATCGCATTTTGAAGTCCATCCGCAATGACAGTGCCAGTTCCTCGTTCCAGTGTCAGATGGCTTAGATAGAAGGTTCCAGGCTCTCCGACCAGCACATAGTGGTCCTCAACTTTCTTTGTGCTGTACCATTTGTTCCCCTTTTTCTCTTTGACAAGTGTCATGTCTTTCCGCCCATCAAAAAATAAAGCAGTGACTTCCACATCGTGGTAAGTTACTGCTTCCTTCAGATCCCTCCGTACCTTCAGCCGTGCTCTCCATACTTTGTGGTGTTCAATTACGTTTATCTGATCATCAGAACTAATGATGTCACAGTCAACCAATGTTGCAGTGCTGATAGCTGCAGCAGCCCTGTTCGATACACCATACCGGTCAGCTTCCAAAGCAACAGTGGGAATCGGTGTGATGTTCCTGTCCTCCTGGGCACTATCACCCATCCACTCATCACCAACACTTTCACCACTGGAGTCTGCTTAAGCTGATTCGACCACATCTGCAGAGGATGCTACCTCTTGCCGTTCCGTTTTTCTTCTATTCTCTTCTTCTTGTCTTTCTTGCATCCGATCCTCTCTTGACTTCCTTCTCTCCATCATCTGAGTCACATTCGTATCTACCCTACTGATCTGCATGATCCGCGTGGTTCTCTGGTCGATCAGAAAGGCATGCTCTCGTCGTGGAACTTTCATTTCTTTTTCACAGTGGCATGCAGACAGATCATCGCATTGGCAGACAGCTATGTCAAACAATTGATTCAGGCTTTCCTCGAACTTCTTGGTTTTTGTGGCCTGCTTGTCTTGCTTCGATGCTTGTGAGCCTTTTTCCATCAATCGGAGCAGCTTGGTCTTCACATTCTTGATTGGCTGTGATGGAATATTAGCACGATTCCAAAGGTCAATGAGTGTTTGGCATACCTCCGGAAGAATCTCCCTGTTGCTGGTGTACTTGTTCTCCTTCAAGAAGAGGAAATGCCTTGCAACTTGTATACGGGTTGGAAGTTCTGACAGAGGAAGCTGTGATAGTGGAGAACCAAAGACAATGTGGCTGGCAGATCCCCGTGTTCTTTGCATGCTCATTGTACCAGCAAAACTCAACAAGTATCACACAGGAACACTGAAACAAAAACACAAACGTATAAATAAAAAATATATATGATTATGAGTATATACAGGGTGGGCCGAAAGTCTGGATCCATAGGAAAATATTTATTTTAATACATAAATTACAACAAATGGTAAATACTTAAAATGAATATCAACTTTAACTCGTAAATGCGTATCCGTGATACTGTACAGTAGTTCGTACTCCAGTATAAATACTCAAATACTTTTTTTATTTCAGCCCAGAAATGGGTTCGAATCTAACAACAGAAGACCGGGTAGAACTTGTGCTCATGTACGCAAGACAGGGCGCTACACACAGAGAAGTTGCTACCAAATTCAATAGAAATCATCCTGATAAGCATCCAGTAGCACATGCGACTGTTGGCAAGTTGTTTAAACGTTTCAAAGAAACAGGAAGTGTAGTACATGATCGACGGCGTTCTGGTCGTCCAAAAACTGCAACTGATGAAAATACCTCTGCAATGGTATGTGAAACTTTAACGAATAGTCCAGTAAAGTCAACAAGAAGATTATCAAATGAAACACGCATCTCGAGAACGTCAATTCGAAGAATTATTAAAAATCATAAATTCCATCCCTAAGTGTCTCGATGTCAGAGGCCGCCAATTTCAGCATTTGTTATAATTTGTTGTTTATACTGGAGTACGAACCACTGTACAGTATCACGGATACGCATTTACGAGTTAAAGTTGATATTCATTTTAAGTATTTACCATTTGTTGTAATTTATGTATTAAAATAAATATTTTCCTATGGATCCAGACTTTCGGCCCACCCTGTATATATATAAGGCTTGGTTTATTGGTAAACAATAAGTTTACCAATATATATATATATAAAATATACTGCACACTCACATATGTATTATGTATATAAATATCCATAGGTATATATACCCTAAGACATATAACAAACTTATAAACAATGTAAAACACCACAAAACAAAGAAATGTGTATAATGTATATATCACAAAACGCACCTTTCGTTAGTACCTTGGGGTTTTTGAACACCCCATCCACAGAAAAAACACTTGTTTCTCTCAAGCGAGCTTGCGTAGAACTAAAAAATTCCAGGGGATGACTCACTAAGAATAAGTAGAAAGCTGCCAGAAGTACCATGTCAGTCAATGTTGCCAACTGTAATTAACAAGAATTTTGTATTTTTTACGTGCGAAAAAGGAGGTGTTCTGCTTGTTGCAGAAAATTTTTGATTTCTTTTCTGAAATCAGCAAGGTTGATTGTACAAAACCTGAAATGTCCCTCCAGATCGCTCATGACGCTACACGCTAGCCAGCATCCACTAGATAATCCTTTGCCTTCTTTGAAAGTGATGTTGTTTGAGGCTTTACACGTTCATGTTCTCTTACAAATCTGACTAGCCTTCCTTCTTCTTCCTTTATGTACTGTGCTAATCCTATTGTTGTGGCTTTGTGCACTTGCTCAATTAGCGCAAGCCCTAATCCACCGACCATCCTTGGCAGATATAGCTTTGGTGTGCAATGGTTTTTATATATGATCTTATGCGCATGGAGCATTTTTCTGGTGATGGTATCCAGTTTGTTGATTTCTAGCTGGGTCCAGTTGATTATGCCAAAACTGTATGACAGTACAGGTACTGTCAGTAAGTTTATGGATAGGATCTTATTTTTACTGTTTAGGTGAGATTTTAGGATTAGCTTTATCCTTTTTGAATATTCTTTCCGCAGTCTTTCCTTCACAATGTCATTTTCCATCTTTTCAGATTCCTCCATATCCAGATATTTATATGTAGCCTCTTGTTCTAGTTCTTCTATCACGATATTGTCCACCCTGATGTTTTCTGATTCACACCTTTTGCCTTTCTTTAGTGTGACAGTGGCACATTTCTGAAGCCCAAACTCCATCTGGATGTCATCTGAGAACTTTTTGACCTCCCTGATCTCTTCTGTTAGCTCGCTTTTGTTTGAGGCATACAGTTTTAGGTCATCCATGTAAAATAAGTGAGATATTTTTGGGCTGCTCTATTCCCTTGGCCTCATTACGTAGCCTTTGTTTAGGTTATTTATTAGGTGGCTGGGTTTAGTGCCAGTACAAACAAAAGAGGGGATATTGAATCACCCTGGTAGATCCCTCTCTTGATTCTCACTCTGTTCACCTCTAAAGTTCCCTTACTGTGATGGAGAGTTAGGTCTGTTTCCCATCGTGTCATAGCTGTTTCTAAGAAGATCCTGATGGTGGGGTGGATCTTGTATAGTCTCAGCACTTCCTTCACCCAGGAGTGGGGTACAATGTCATACGCCTTTTTGTAGTCAATCCATGCCATGCTTAGGTTTCTCTGTTTCTTTCTGTTGTTCTCCAATAATGCCCTGTTAATTAACAGCTGGTCTTTTGTCCCATACGCTTTTCTGCTGCATCCTTTTTGTTCTGGGCTTATAATGTTGTTTTCTTCTGCATGGCTGTAGATCCTGTCAGCTATGATTCCTGTTAGTATTTTATAGATTGTTGACAAGCATGTTATTGGTCTGTATTTACTCGGATTCTGGGTTTCATGAGACTTTGTCAACTATTCTGGTTCTTCTTCTTCTGCTGTTAGTATCTTGTTGAAGCACCTCGTTAGTTTTCCACTTAGTGATGTTAGCTTTTTCAACCAGAAGTTCTTAATCATATCTGGGTCTGGTGCTTTCCAGTTGCTGCTTTTTTTTATTTTCTCCTCAACTTCTTTCACGGTTATTCTATCCATGTTCCTCTCTGAGATGTTTCTCACCTTTTCGCTGTTGGTAAGGCTCCCAATCCATTCTGCACCATCATTATGGTTGACTTCATTCTCATAGATGTTCTTCCAGAAATGCTCCACTTGTTCTTTTTCAGGTGGTCTTTCTACGTTTATCTGGGCATTCTTTAATTCTCTAAAGAGTTTCGTTGGGTTGTCTTCAAACATCTCATTTTGTTTCTTCTCTCTATCCAAGCGTATATACCTTGCCAGTCTCTTTGCCTTTGCTGACAGGTCTAGTTTTTTCCGGGCAATGCTTTGTATGATCTTTCTTTCATTGCCCAGTCTTTCTCTTTGGATTAGTACTTTTACCTTCCTCCTTCCCAGTTCAGATCTTATTTCCCACTCCTATGGGTAGTTAGGATTGAGATCTCCTTCCTGAGGTTACCTACTCTGCCCTCTAGTCTTTGCTGCCACCTTGGCTTCCTCTTATTTCCATTCCTTCCCTGGTTCTGCTCCTGGCTGTTATGCTTGCGTGTTTTTACCCCTGCCATCTCTGTTACACTGACTGCTGTTGCGTAATATAACCTGTTTAACTCTGTGAGGGTACTCACCTGGGGTGTTATTGCAGGTAGTACCTTGTTCGCTATCTCTATATATTTTCTGACCTTGTAGGTGCTCCTCAGCTTGGGCAGTGGTCTTCTGTGGTTCAGTTCCTGGTGTACATCTTCTCTGTGGATTAGGATCCTCCTTTTCATTTCCTTATATTCCTCACTCTCCACTTCTATCTCGTCCACACTATCATTGCCTGGCCCTGATGTAGAGTATCCCTCATCATCTGATGGTTCACTTGGGGGAGGTGGAGGGGGAGGAGGTGTCAAGATGTTTGTGTGCCAGTGATTCATCTCCACTTCCACCTCCTCCTCTTCCCGCCCTGGGCAGACATCCTGCTCCACCTCTTCTGTGCTGTCTCTGGTAGGTGTTTCCTCTACGGTATCTGGGGCTGTCTCCTTTGTTTTTTCTGTTACTGAGGGTTTCACTTGGCTTTCTGGTGTTTCGGCCAGTTTGTTTTTTTTGGTTTGTTTCTTTCCTCTGCCTACTGTCCCTTTGCTTGCTCTTAATTCTTCTAGGGTGTCAGCAGTTATTGCCAGTTGTTCCTGTACAAACCAAATTGCCTTTTCTTTTGCTTTCTGTGCCTCATCATATGTTGGTAGTATGGCTCTTTGTTTCCTCTCATGGTCAGTTCTCCTTTCCGCGATTGTCTTTAGGATATGATATTTTTACTGATCACTTTTTTACGGTCCACCGTATGGTCGGTGTACCGCTTCTGGAACCTGTATACCATGTAGTCATTCTCATCGAACTCCTTCCTTTCAATTGCCCATCTTAGGAGTTTGCTCTTGTTCTCTTTTTCTGGGATCATCTGTCCTATATACAGGCTTTCTAACAGGTACAGATTTCTCTCCAGCGTCCATGTCCACTCGCTCGCGGTGTTCTCATTTCCATTTTGGACATAGTCTTCTACCTCTCTTTTGATCTTTTTCATTTCTCCCGCTGTGATCTCTGATTTCCCTAGTTTGATGTTTGCACTGATGCTGTGGAACCGACAGTCTGGGGTTTTTTCTAGCTTCTCCCTATCTAAGACTTCTCTCTTTGTTAGCATTTCTCTGCACCATTTGCTAGTTCCATTTTTTGGGAACTGCTCACTTGTGGCATAGGTGGTACACCACAGTATTTCTCGCTTTTCCTCCACTGACCATTGTGTTCTGGTACCCCCTCTGGGGTTGTAGGTGAAGTTAGTCCGTTTCTTTTTGTTGTTGGGTGAAATGGGGGCTTCCTGGGGTAGCCCTGGCATGTCACTTTGTGGAGGTTGCCCCTCATTTTGTGTAACCTGTCCATACTGAGGGGCAGTAGTGTGGACTTGGGCCTCTTTTCCGGGGCTGGTATTGCTCGGAGGGTTAAAACCATTCCCCTGTTTGCCGATCTCCTGATAACGGTCACATAGTACTCGGCTTTCGACACCTGTGCGACCGGGCGAAGTGGCTCTGGTTGATTCACCATTACCCCTATTCACGTCATTGGCTTTCCTTCTTAGGTTGTAGTTCATTGTGTTTCTTTTTCCGCTGTCCACGACCTCTTATTCTTGTATTCGAGGCTTCCCTGCTGATTTCCCTGTAGGGGGCTCCCCACATCCGCAACCCGGGGGACGCGTCTGGTAGGCTGGAATAGGCCCTCAGACTGAGAAAAACCAGACCGATTGTGAGTGTGGATCATACTACTTCTATGATACCCTTATCATCAAGATCAATACGATGACAACACCACCCCAAGATAGAATGAAATCGAAAAGAACATAGATTTAGATGTACATATTTTAGGAAAGTATCAGGAGCAGAATATAAATTTACAGTCGTAGAGGTAAAATATAAACATAAAACATATAATATACATGAACTTACTAAATATATATAACGTGGAAGTAGGAGACATGAAATATAAAATGACAAATATGAAGCGTGAAGCTAAACTCAAACAAGACACAAAAAGATTGGACATGGTACACTAAGAGGGAAAATATTAGCAAATCAGCTGATGTAAAGTTATAAACATGAGTATAAAAATAACACTATCACTTAGACGAGAGGTGAACACCCTGTATTACACTCTGGTATTCAAACTAGATGTGGATTCAACTGGGGGTTCCTCATAAAGTGGTGACGCCATAGGGACGTAAGTGACGTTCTCGATGGACCTCGCCCCGTCGGGTGCATCGTTCTCGCGGAAGCCATTACTGGTCTCGGAATCCGAGGCGAATCTTACCATGTGGGAAGGTATAGCCGGCAACGGCCGAACATTTATAGCTGTGATAGAGCCAAGGGGCTCGGTCAGGGAAGGGGGTTCCTCCAAGGGAGAAGCAGGATCTGTTGTTGTCGTCTCAGGCAGCCTATGACTGGAGGCAGCCGTCATCGGTCCCCAGTCATGGTCTCTTCGGTTTTTTCGGCAACCGAGGTAGCCGCATGTTACCACCACTATTAACAGGACAATCGTAGTACCTCCTACACTGGCGAAGTCCCACGTGGTGCCTATTTCCGTTGTTGATTCGTTGAAAAACAGCCTTATCACACATTAGGACGACTTCGATGTCAGGAACACCGAAGGGGTGCGGCAATGATGTATTCCATCTACGAGTATGCGGTCGTCCAAGTCCTTCAGGACAACGAAACTCTTCGGTCTCTACTGACTCCCAAGTACTCTCCTTCCGGAGAATCGAATGAATCTCCTTATAACCTGACGTCTCTCCTCTGGTTGCCCTTGCCTCAGGGGAGAAAATAGGTTCCGATGATGCTCGAGATGTGGACGTGATCTTTTTCTGGCCAGTTCCCTAATGATGTGATCTAGGTTACCTTCCACCGTTTCTGTTTTCAGGTTATCGATGTGCAGTCGTCTTTCCTTTCCTGTTTCCAGGTGTCTTGTGAGGAAGACATAGGGGTTAAATTTCTTAATGATTACGTATGGCCCATCATAGACCTGCTGTAAGGCCTTTGGCACGCCTGGGGTGGGTACCCTCCTTGCATACACTCTTTCCCCTATCTGAGGCGTTCGCAACTTTCTGTGATCGTATCTCTCGCTCATCTCCTTCCTTTTCCTCAACAGTTCCTTCCTTACTGCCTCGTAGGCGTCCTGCATCATTTTCAAATGACACCAGTTATAATGGTCGTCATTTTGGTGGTAGCAATCGATGGCGTTTATTTCACTAAAATCCTCTTTGTTGGGCTCCCTCCCAAAGAAAAGGAAGAAGGGTTTAACCCCTGTGGAGGAATTTTTCACTGTGTTATGCAAATATTGGACCAAGGGCAAGTATTCGTCCCAATAACGGGTTGAATGGTCCTCTGTCAAAGTCCTAAGGACGTTTTTGATGGTAAAATTTAGTCGTTCTAGTTGAACCTGGCTTTGGGGCCTATAAGGCGCTCCCCAATACATAGTAATTACGTGAGCCTTGGCTAATCGGTCACTAAGCTCGTTCTTGAACTCTGTGCCATTGTCGGTCTTTAAATGTTGCATTTTCCCATACGTGTATATGAACTTCCCGAAAATGCATCTGGCCACTGAGCTGGCCTTTTTATCCCTTAGGGCGTATAAATGGACGTATTTTGACAACGAGTCTTCGACTACTAAAATGTAGGCGGAAAGGGTTTCCGACCGTGGAAACGACCCAATTAGAACCCGCGTACACTATTTCGAGAGGCTTTGAGGGTGTTTCTACCTCTCCCAAGGGGGATTTTCGAGGATGAACGTTCTTAAATTTATTACACACTTCGCAGCTCTTCACAAATTGATATGAATCACCCATCATGTTTGGCCAATACGCAAATTCCACCAGCTGTTCGTAGATTTTCGTATGACCAAAGTGTCCGCCCATAAGAGATTCATGTGCTTTCCTGAGGGCTTCCCTCTGCAAATTTTTAGAGAGTAAGAAATCCCGGAAAGTATACTTCCCTTCCTTACCTTCTCGGCCCAGAGCGTATAAAATATCGTCTATAACCGTGTGTTGTATTGGCCTTTTCTTGCTTCACTTCGGTTCTCCCGTAGCTCTTTAATCGTGCACTGGCATCCATCATCTGTCTGCTGGGCTTTTTTGATCTCTTCTTCCGAGAGGCGCCAACCCTTATGTCCAGCTTTGTCTAATACTCGTTCCAGGAAAGGACTCAATTTATCCTCTCCTTGGTCCGTGGCTCCCCGTCAGGTAATGGCCACTACCGGAGCATTACTGTCTACGCACAGGCTCATCAAGTCAGCAAGAACATTTAGCTGACCTTTCACGTATTCGACCCTCAGATCATATTCCAACAATGCCGTAAACAATTTAATGAGCCTATTAGATGTTTGTTTAACCACCAAACCAATCAAAGGTTTATGGTCCGTCCTTATAATAACCTTTGCTCCGAATATCATAAGGCTGTAGTGATTCAAGGCCAAAACAATTCCCAGTCGCTCTTTTTCGATGGGGGAATATTTCCTCTGGGTACTGTTAAATCTCTTGCTGAAGAACTCGATAGGCTGTTCGAGTCCTTGTTGTTCTTGCATAAGTACCGCCCCACATGCCTTGTCCGAGGCGTCCATGTGTATATAATGAACACCTCATTAGGATTAGGGTGTCTCAAAAGCGTCTCGACAGAAACTACGTCCTTAACCCTTTCGCTGCGTCCCATTCTGATATGCCCTATGCGTGCCACGCTAATACCCCAGAACGAAAGCTGTGCGTATAAATGCGCCAGAAAATAAACTTGAATTATTTTTTTGCTTCGTCTTTTGTTTGCCTTTAAAATAGGTTTTCTATCAATAATATTTTCAGTTTTTTATGGGTAACAAAAAAATAAAGGTAAAATAGAGATATCTTTATTTAGTTAACTAAAAGTTAAATGCTGAGTGATAAGTTTTGAAACATGGTTCGGCGCATAACCCTGGGGTATCGGGGCATGTTTCGCATTGAAAACGTACTCGTTTTTCTATCCCATGGGCATAACATACCCTGCATCTCTTTGTTGGTCTTGGGGTACGTTCAGAATTTGATGTAATTTTCTTGGTAAAATGTTTTCCAACTAGTCTTGGAACTACTGATTTCTTCAAGTTAGGTTCATCTGCAGATGTCAGTCCTTTTATAATCTCATGGCAAAAGTCTAGAAGGGGAACTTTTCCCTTTTTTATGAGAGTATAAATTCCACAAGCATCTAGTACTCAGACCTGAATCAAATGCATTGCCAGCTTCTTATACCATTTTAGAGACTTTCTTGGGACAGAGTAATAATGCAGTATTTGGTCTGTTCGGTCTACATATCCCATATGTTTGTTGTATTCATGTACGCAAGCTGGAATGGTTTTTTCGACTCGACCTTCCTTTGACCTACGTGTTACTGTCACATCACTGTTCGAATGGTAATTGGAGAGCATGCAAACTCTTCTCTTGTCATGAAACACAAGGGAAAGCAGTTCCGGAGTCTCAAAAGCAAGTTTTTTTCCTTTTGCCACATTCATAGTTTTCATAGCATGGCATAAGCCCTTACGATTACTTCTAACAGTCCCTGCGGCACCAGTTTTATTATCACTAAGGTATTTGTATAGTTTTGGTGATGTATAGAAGTTATCAGTGAAGATGTTGTGACTTTTCCTAAATATTTTTCCATCATACTTACTACAATACTTTCAGTCTTAGAAAAATCAGCAACAGTTTCCATGGTCCCGGTATATATTTCTTATTTCAAAGTAACACAATTTTCATCCACAAGTTTGAAATTTTTTATCCCAAAACGTGATCTTTTTGTTTTTATGTATTGCCGGAAACTGAGTCTGCCCTTCCACAGCAACAAAGATTCATCCAAACTTAGGTTCTGAGAAGTTGAATATTTTGATTCAAGAGCAGATGTCATCAACTCAATAAAGTCATGCAATTTCACCATCTTCCCCCCTCTTTCCTTCAACGTCTCATCTGCATTGTCAGCAAAATGCAAAAAAGAAAGAATGTTGGTAAATCTGTCTCTTTTCATGATTGCTGTAAATACTGGAGTAGCATAAAAACTGTCGGTTGACCAATACATACCTATCTTGGGTTTTTGTATAATACCCATGAGAAGTAACAGCCCTATAAATTGCTTCATTTCTGTAAACGTAGTTGGGACCCATGCACTATACCGAGATGTTGATTTCAGATTAGGTGTAGCAGCCAGAAATTGAGTTGCATATTTGTTTGTTTCTGTAACCATTAGCTCAATTACTTCTTTGGGAAAACTTCACAAAAAACCATACATCGTATGAGTTTGACCATTGAAGAGCACTTTATTTTCACCAGTAAACTGCCACCCACCTCTGGTACAGCCTATATTTTCACCAATTTCCTACCATTCAAAATTCTCGCTAGATTTTGTTGCTTTAGGCAGATCTCTTTCCAAAAGTACCACATTTTCTTCATCATCGTCACTACTTGATGTGTTTTGTAAAATATTCCGTACATTATCTTGCGCCCAGTCATCCTCACTTTCACATTCTATATCACTTTCAGAATATATTGAGAGATATACGTTTATATCATTCTCATCTAGAGAGGATTTTTTACGCTTATTACTGCTTGTGGATGCCATGCTGAACTGATTGGGGGAGTCTATTTCACTCCCCCCTCTGGTGAGCTGAGAGTCAGAAAATAAAAAAAGATGCCAAATACGACCATATTGATGTCTAATATTAGTCAGGGAACTAACTACGTTGTTCTAATAGGAACGAGGGGGTTCATAGACTGTTTAATAAACGTGGAAAACAATGTTTACCATGCGTCCTGAGAGAAGATTTTTAATGGTAAACATAGTTTACCATGCGTCCTGAGTCGGGCTTTTTTATGGTAAACATAGTTTACCATACGTACTGAAAGGGTTAATTAAACTCAATGCCGCATCATGCTCTTTAGACAATTGGAAAGTGGCACCCTTCCGGGTTAAATCATGTATTGGTGCCAGTATCTCGGCGGCCCGAGGAATGTAGGCCCTGTAGTAGTTTACGAGACCCAACAAGGATTGTACTTCCGTAACGGTCTTTGGTGGCTGCAAGGCCCGTATGGCTGTTACTTTGCTTTCGCTGGGAGACATACCTTCACCGGTAATATCGTGTCCCAAGAATGTAACCTTCGTTTGGAAAAATTGAGACTTTTGGAGCTTAAATTTCAGATTATTCTCTTCCAATCGCCTTAGTACATCTTCCAGATTCCTAAGATGCTCTTCCTCAGATCTGTCAATTATCAGAATGTCATCGATAAATACAAATACCTTTTTCCCTATCATATCATTGAACAACTCAGCCATAATCGAGCTGAACACGTTTGGAGCCATTTTTAGCCCAAACGGCAAAACCTTGTAAACAAAACTCGCAGAGTTAGAAGAAAATGCCGTCAGTTCCTGCGTCCTCTCACTCAAGGCCACTTTATGGTACCCCATTGCAAGGTCCACCGTCGTGAAGTACATTTGATCTCCGAGCTGTCTGAAGATGGTGTATAAATCCGCAGTTTAAATCTGGAGGTCTTTATAATTTGGTTTATATTTCGATAGTCAATGACCATCCGGAACTTATGTTTTTGTTTAACCAATAGTAGAGAAGTTATACTGGCTGTTACGCCGTTCAATTAAACCACTTTTTTCCAAATCCTCTATCTGTCTGTTAACTTCCGCGTGATACTGTAGGGGCAGACGATATTGCCGCGTATACACCTGAGTTAGTACCGGACCATGATTTTCCTCTAATTCTATACCCAATTCGTAGTTCTTTAATAATCCAAGGTCGTCGCCTTCCACGAACACTGAGTTCATTCCTTCCAACAACAGGTCCTCCAATAACCTCCTCCTGTCGTCCAAATTTGGATGATTCCGGATGTAATCTCTTATTTGTTTTTCTTTTTCCTCTGGTGATATCTTTACCTCACTAAAATCATGTCATTTCCTTGGAGTAATCCTCCTCACATAAGTCATTCCGATACAATTCTCTTTCGGCAGCTAAGATATCGTTTAATTCCTTTTCCGGAAGATAATACAGTTCCTCTCGTCGCTCTACATTACATATCAGACGCTTAGAGGCAATACACAGGGTTGCTGACTCACAATCGCAATACATTAACAGCTCACCGGTGAGGTGGAGATCTTCGCCCCTCACCTTTATTTTACTGGCTCGGGAGATATTTCGCATTATCACATTAACCTCTTAACCTCTCCGTTCTCATCTACACAAGTCAGCTGAGATGGAATTTCTACTTCGGAGAGAACGCAACTGTCGGCAATTATTAAAGTAGCCCCTTCCGGCAGCTCAGTGGCCACGCGAAAAGGTACACTCGCACAGTTATCCGGGGCAATACCGACCGCTTTATTTTTAAGATAAATAGGAATACTGTTACAATTTAAGGAATTGGTGGTATGACCTTGTTTATACATCCTCAGTGCGTGTGAAGCTACTGGGACTTGTAACTGACCTAGAAATACTTTAAATCTCCCTCGTTTGGCAGTCAGGGTAACCTCATGCCTTAACATGAAATCAGCTCCCAAAATGACACTAACGCGCGCCGGTAATGAGGAGGTGATATATGCTGTTAAGTCATGGGGTCTACCTTGGAAGCTAACGCTCATATCGAGCCTCCCATACATGGGTACCGACTGGTTGTTTACAGATGTGCAGTCAATATTCGAGCTCTTTACTTCACCTTGTAATCCTAGTTGATTTACAAACTTAGAACTAATAAGACAGACAACTGAACCGGAATCTAACAAGATTAGTGGGTTCATATGCCCTACCTGACCCCTAATATATAATAACCTCATTTGAACTCTTAATGTTTCCCAAATCATCCCTTTTGGTACTCGTATCATTTTCTTCCACTGGCACTCCTGCATTTAACAAATTTAGTATGAGACTCCCTACCTGGTTACTCACCGTGTTCAGAAGCACATTACATTTTCCACTCAGCAAATGCATTATTTCCGTAAGTTTATACTGCAGCTCAGACCTATTATCACAAGTCACTCTTTCTTTACACTTTCCTTCTTTCAACTGCATATTTTCCTTACACTTTTGCTCGGGCAACTGTTTATCGATACTCATTAATGTTTCCACTGGTTCACAGAGTACGTCATATCCTCTGACGTCATCATTTTCGCTGTGAACACACAAACTCATTTCATTCTCTTCTTGTCTCACTTCTCTCATTTCATTTATTTTATTTGTTTCATTTACTCCATTTATCTCATTCATTTCATTAGCAGTCCCATTCCCGTTCTTGCTGGGACTAATCTCTGATTCCTCCCAAACGTCCGATTCTTCCCAATCCATGTCTCATTCGTCATTCGAATCACTTATGCCTACACTCAACTCTGGGAGCGTTGATTTCTTGCTCGCAATCTCGCACTCATTTGTGTCCTCGCAATCCTCGACTCTCTGCACGCAATTCTCAACCGCATCACTCACGACGTCAATCTCTTTGCAGACGACATTCTTACAACTTCTTTCGTTCATTAATTTGTTTTTCATTCATACTTATTTCACGTTCGCTTTCTCCCTCACATATTCCCGATGATTCCCTCAATGTCAACTGTTTTCGTTCAGACGACTCTCCTCTTAATCGTTTTTTGAGTTTTTTTTCAGTCCGGTCGCTCTTTCCTTCATCACCTATCGCTTCGAATTTGATCCTTTTCTCTCTATCTTTCATGGATTGTCTTGTCCTATCTCGGGGGGAGGGGGAATATTCTCGTTCCTGCGAGTCATATCTATCCCTTCCTTGGTAAGGGCTCAGGCTTCGACGTGGGCTTCAGGCCCTATAATATCGTTGCTGATCTCTATCCCGCGACCTATAAGACTCGTTCTCTCTCCAACGACCCGGAGAGTAGGAGTGAGACCCATAGTAAGGGCTGGAGTCCCCCTTATATCCTTCATCTCGCCTGTAGTTTCTATCATCCCGGCGTCCCCGTCGATAATAATCATCATCATACCGGTCTCGTCGATGATATAACGACTCTTCCCGGTCGCGCCTCGCTCCGGAAGCTTCGGTACGGGACCCTTCAACCGCATTCTTTTCCGACTCAGAGCTTGTCAGACCTTCTCCCGCCTTACCTTTGTCGGCAGGATTCTGCTTGTCGTGAATCTTTCGTAAGTCTGCCACTAACGGACAATCTTTAACCATGTACCCAATCTCGCGGCACACGAAGCATTGGCTTCCCCCTTTTCCTTCCTGCGAAGGCGTGTAGTCATGCACTAGGGAGGGGTTCGGCTCGTAAATCCTCCGATCGGCCCTGAGCCACTTTATCTTTTTATAGATATCTTCCCCATAATCATCATATTCGTGCCATAAATGATTAGGCACGGCATTTAACAGAATTTTGTTGGTAGTGAATAAGCCATCGAGATGCCGCAGCAACTCCGGGGCATCTTTCTTTAGACGCTCCAGCTCGCGCCTTACTCTGGTGACCAAGGAGGGAAATACCTCCCCCGGTCTCTTAATCTCGTTTTCAATTTGTACTAGCCTTTCTGATATTTCAGCTCGACTGTTCCTACAGTACATGTCCGCGCCCCGTTCAATGAAGGTGGTCCATACTTGGGTCCGGGACGCTAGATCACTAAGGACCTCTTTTGCCGGAGCGACTGAACATCGCACCGCCAGTTTTATTCGGAATTCGTCGCTATTTTGGATATAGCCGGAACTAGCCGTTCAACATCCGTGACAAATTGTTGGAATGACACATAAGTATCAGAGAGCCCTTTGCTCGAGGCAATTTTATAGTCGCTGGGTCCTCCGCAGAAGACCATACAATCAGCGGCAAGTGTTTTAAGCCTACGCGCTTCCGCATCTTCGTTAGTCATGATGCGTTGGTTCGAATCCCTATTTGGAACTGCTGCGGGAGTTTCGTTGTCTACACCGGAAGTGACAGCGCCTTGAGAGGTATCTCTCCTCGCGACAGCGCCGTGAGAGGTATTTCTCCTCTCAGAGCTATTTGCACTCTGATGACCTTCCTCACAGCTCATGCGGCTTTGATCTGACCTGGGGGACTGGGGTTCCTCCAAGGGAAATGCCCAATCGGCGTTCGGATTTTTTAACGCGGTTAAAAAAGTTGGGTCAACAGGTCCAAGAGTGGGATCGGGCCTTAAATCAAACAATGAGAGATTATGAGCAGAGGATGTACAAAGGGGGGGACAAGGGAACTTTTAGTTTGTCAAGATTCTGTGGAGGTGGAGGGTTATGACTTAGTTCGCGTTCACTTTCAGGGACCTGACTTAGGTCCTCCGGCAATGGGGAAACTTTGCGTTTACCCTTCGCCGCCTCAACTAAACGAGAGTCGCTCACCTGATTTTTGCGTCTTGTCGTAGGCGGACCTGAAGCTTCTGCGCTGCGTGTTCTAGCGGCCACTCCTTTGGGATGAGAATCGGGTTGCCTGGGTGATGGTTGTTTGGGTGGCATCCACCGGTGTTCGTGGTCGGGGGTTTCTGCGTACTATTCGGGGCGGAGGAAACGTCGTTCAGGGGTTCCTCCTGGGCTATGAAGGCGTGAAGACAGGCGGTAGGAGCAAATACCGTCTGTTAGTCCTTCCTCGGAGTACTTAGTGAATGTGAAGAGAACTCTGCGGTAAGAGATACACTCCCCTGGGGGCCAAAGAAAGGCTTTCTGACACCAATGTTTTATATTATATATGTCGTCGAACTTGATGTTGGAGCTGTATTTGACGACCCCTCGTGGGTTCTTTACTTTCTTTGACGACTAAAGGAGGTACCTTGTTGCCCTTTTATATCTCTGGGTATCAGGATGGTCACGATACTTAATGAGTAACCCTGAAGGATGAAAGATGAGTGGAGGCTTACTGTAAGTTTATTGGGTGAACAATGGAGTAGATGAACCGGCCTCTCGGCAACGGAATATGCGTGACGCACGGGTAAGTTTTTGTAATAGAATCCTCCTGCGCGCGCCCAGTCTCAGAGTTATATAGCCTCAGTACTCGCGCATGAGCATTGGACTCCGTCTATAAGGTCGAGCGTCCTCTTCTATTTACTGGACACAAGGGAGTGGTCACAATATAACATATAACTATAACTTTTAACCTTTGGTTAGCTTCCGCCCGAATTGTTCATTCTGACGAAGGTCAAGCTTTTCACTCTACCTTAGACCTACATTTTAACGTGGAATCCGAATCACGCCCCATCAGCAGCCCAGTGTCTTGACCACTAGGCCACCTAGGGTACCCATTTATCTACCAACCACTTTCTTTATTGCGTGGAAGGATGAACAGCTGGGTTTTGCTGCGCGCCAGCTGCCGTCGGGTCTCGAACCCGGGGCCGATGGATTCCTAGTCAGCGACGCTAACCACTACACCACCGAAACGCATATATACACACATACATATATATATATATATATATATATATATATATATATATAGAGAGAGAGAGAGAGAGAGAGAGAGAGTAAACCCACAAGGAAAAGGAAAAATTTATTCCAAGGTCTTTCGTGTATTTAGAAGTACACCTCGTCAGGATATGACCCCTTTTCCTTTTTTTCACGTGTTTAATTGTGAAATTCATCCCATATATATATAATATATATATATATATATATATATATATATATATACTTAATGTAGTCACGAAGCATACAAACTGATAACTCGACTTTGAGAAGCGTTGCGTCACTAAAGCATCAAAGCTGATAACATAACTTCATATACACAAAGGTCGCCTCATTAAAATATAGACATCAAGGTCACTGTTACACCCTAAATGTACACAAGTTTTCGGCTCCATTAAGTCGTCATGCTTTCCGCCCAGGA
Organism: Bathynomus jamesi; assembly: GCA_023014485.1. Lineage (NCBI taxonomy): Eukaryota > Metazoa > Arthropoda > Malacostraca > Isopoda > Cirolanidae > Bathynomus > Bathynomus jamesi. The sequence goes on from JAJOZX010000491.1 coordinate 1,359,913, forward strand.
CAGTGAACAAATTAAAAATGAATAGAATTTACATCCACAATGTTCTTATTTTATAACAGCGTTTAATTGCCGATTGAGTCTCGCTCCACGCACGCACCTACAAACAAAGTTTTTATTTTGTATACTGTGATTAATATAAAAAATTATCCCTCTCTCTCTCTCTCATATATATTATATATATATATATATATAATATATATATATATATAAACTCGCAGGTAATCATAGTTACATTTACATCTTCATTACTTTGTACTACTCAATAAATACGGTTTAACATTAATTTCAAGTTATGAATGAAGTTTTCAATCTCACCCATCACTATGTAATCTAACATTCTGACGTAGTTTATCGTATAAAATGTACAGTTGCGCTTATTATTCGTAGGACACTCTTCAGAAGAGATAGCGACACCTGGCATATATTTGTTGTGTGTACTACAAACGGCTGTAACATTTTATGAATGAATTTGGGGTTTAGCGCCGATTGGTTGGACGACTCATTGCTAAATGTCTTTAGAACATAATTATTTCCATTTATCACTCTGATTTACATATTAATAAGGAAATATAAGTGAATAATTAAATATAAATTGAAGAAGGGGATATGTATTAAAAATTAAGTGAATAAAAATGGCCTTGTAAACACTGAAAAAAAAACCTTCGGACGTGATGACAGTGTTCATGGTATTGCCAAGCCTGTCATCCTGAAGGAATTGAAGTTTCAATGTATAAAAACAGAGCTGTTGGTAGGCATTATTGCCCCCCGAGCATATTCCAAATTGATTAATTTATTTATTTGCATTTAACATTGAACATAGATTTAGATATTATTTTGTGTTATAACAGAGACAGGGCCAAAAACTTGGTATATATATATATATATATATATATATATATATAGACTGTTTATGAATGAAAAAAACAATGTTTGGTGCTTATTAAATTTTAATAACATTATAACATTACCAGATTGATGGGTATCTGTAGGTTTCTTACGTCACTGCTTAGAATATCTTCCAAATGTCAAATGGACGACAGCTGAATGGATACTACTGGTATGGCGTTGTTATATCCGGAGCAAATGCTACTTCTAGATCAACAACATCGATATAGTAATAAAGAGTTAGTGAGAGAAATATTATTTAGAAACGAAGAATGTTTTGTATTGAGGCATCATCATAAATGCATATAATTGTTTTGTATTAATACGTTCCATGTTACAACTTTAGTGTTGAACCACTGCAGCTGTGACTCTTGGAGGTCTCTCACCACAAACGAGAGAATTACAGAAAATAAAACTATTACAGTGATTCATATCAATAAACATAGAGCCATTTAAACGATTTCAACACTTTATAGTTTGAGCGCTGTGCTAAAACTCCCCTTCTCTTGTTTTTTAAAAATTATTATTATTATTATTATTATTATTATTATTATTATTATTAATGACATCTTTCCAATTACAGCTTCTTCGATTTAGTTTCCTGTATATCATTCTTTCCCTTTAAGATTGAATCCCTTCAGTGTGGGCACCACCTACGCATTTGCTATCAGTTTGCTTTTTAGTTTATATATAAATGGGGCTTATTAATCTAGGTTTTTTTTTTTTGCCTTTTTTTTGCCAACATTAGATGATTAACCTGCCTTTTATGTCCAACCCAGCGCCCCGACCAGATTTTTATTTTCATACTAGTGTACAGTTTAATAAATTTAAAACCACAATTTTTTATTTAATGTCGCCTTCAGCATTTTCTACCATTCTCCAAAAACTGTTTGTTTTGAGACATTTTAATAAATTTGCATACATATTCCCTAGAAGATAATTTTATTTAAGTAAGATGACGCCGTAAGTATATAAATTAAAAAAAAAATTAAATTCCTTTAACGTTAAAATTAATTTGGTATCACACTGCCTTGGAATTATGTGTATAACAGTTAGTGAAGTTAGTAGTTTGAAAGATTCCCCTTTGAAATTCTCTGTAAACAACTGTAATCCCACAAATGTGTAACGATCTCTTCATAAATTACAGGCGGTGGAGAAATTCAGCCCGAATACTTAGGAAATCAGCGGAACCCTTCGGATGTTCACGCAGACCCTTCAAGAAACCGAATTCCCGAACGATGTCTCCTCATGCGAATAGCTTCTTAAAAGCTAGGGGTTGTTCGCTGGTTAGTTTGCGTAGGAAGAGACGTTTTTTAATCTCGTCTAACTTGAAATTTTAGTGATTTTAAGCACTGAATTCGTGAGTGAGTATATTTTTTGTACTGCGAGATCTTTAATAAAGAATAGAATATGAAAGTACAATTACGAAAAAAGTTCTCCAAAGAAAAATGCGTGGAAAATATACTGAAATATATATATATATATATATATATATATATGCTGCAAACCCACAAGGAAAAAGAAAAACGATGCAGCATTCATTCATTTCACGTGTTTAATTGTGAAATTCATCCCATATATATATTATAATATATATATATATATATATATATATATATATATATACAGTGGAACCTTGCTTAACGAGTGCCTCGTATAACGAGAAATTCGTATAACGAGCCAAAAGAATGGGGGAAAATTACCTTGCATAACGAGCGACACTTTGCTTAACGAGCAAGAAATTGTGGGGGAGAATTTGTCAGGGGAGGACGAAGAAACGCCCGTAGCAGAACAACAACCCTCCAGTGCAATAAGGGAGATGCTGAGATCTTGGGAATCTGTTGTATCATACGTTGAAAAGCATCATCCTAATAAGGCAGTGACTATGCGATCTACAAATTTATTTAATGATAATGTTATCACGCATTTTCGTCAAAATTTAAAGCGTAGACAAAAACAAATGACTCTAGACAGTTTCCTCGTGAAAAAGGATCCAAAAGAAAGTGAAAGTGCCTCTAAAAAATTTAAAGCTAGTGACTGTGAGCTCGTCGAGAATGTTATTGCATTGAACGAAGACGATTCTCCTCCTTCCCCTCAATAACCCTCTCCTCCTCCCCTGTCTCTTCATTTCCTTTGCGTGCGTCAGGAGCACCTTCTCTTCGTAAGTTATTTATAAATTTCACCGTTTACTAATTATTTACATTCTCTTTTGGGTTAATTTTTATTAATAATCTTTTCATTTCATGCAATAATAATTTAAAAAACGCCTTTAAATATCATTATAAATATTATTTTAAGTATTTTTTAAGCATGGAACGCATTATCATATTTTACATTGATTCCTATGGAAAAAATTGCCTTGTTTAACGAGCATTTTGCATAACGAGCACAATTCGGGAACGAATTATGCTCGTTAAGCAAGGTTCCACTGTATATATTATATATATAGTGGCCTACACATCACCAATTTGATGTGGCCTTCAAAGTAAGCTTACTGTAATTTATGAAGTAAACTGAAATGAATAATGAGGGTCACCAGTTCGTGGCACAGCCCAAACAAACAATATTTAATAAGGAGAGAGAAATTACTTTGTTGTTTGGTGTTTAATTAGAAAAATAAATGAATTATTTGCTCACAGTGATTAACAATTCTGTAACGGTAATTGTGCTATATAAAAATGACTGATTTTTTGTGGAGGAAGGAGGGGCCAACAGCAAATGCCTGCAAAAGCACCCCTCCCATAGAAGAAGAGAGCCAAAATCAAGGTCCGGGATTTTCGAGAGGCCTAGACACTCTGCGTTTGGAAGATCGGAGGTCATAGACAGGAGGAGAGATGGATTGAGGAAGATTGTTCCAGAGTTCACCAGTTGAGTAGATGAAAGACTGAAAGTACCTATTAACCCTTGCATTAGATAGTTGGACAGAAAAGGAATGAGAAAGTATAGAAAGTCTGGTACTGCGTGCTCTCCTTAAAGGAGGAGGCATGCAGTTAGAGAGTTCAGAAGAGCAATTTCCGTTATAATAGCGATAGTAAAGAGAGAGTGAGGCAACTTTGCGGGGAAGAGAGAGAGATTGAAGCCAATCAGTAAGAGGCGGGGAATTGATGAGACGAAAAGCCTTTGATTCCATCCGGTGAAGTACGGCTGTGTGGGTTGAACCACCCCACACATGAGAAACATACTCCATACAGGGGTGAACAAGACCCCTGTACAGAGACGACAGCAACTGAGTGGGAGTAAAGAAACAGAGGAGCCGGTACAGCACACCTAACCTCTTAGAAGCTGTTTTAGAAAGAGAGTATATGTGATCTTTCCAGGAAAGCACTAAGAATAAGAAATAAGAAGCAATAAGAAGCAATAAGAAATGGTTACACTGGATAAGCGTTAAGTAAATAGGATAATGAGAAGAAACACTAATTTAAGTAGGCTAATGAGATATGCGGCAGTGATCACACAATAATAAGTAATTAAGCCAATAATAACTGAGGTAATAAAAGTATGGTGTGGTACAGTAAACGGATTAGGCAAGTAAAAACAAAATACATAAATGAGCAAATAAACAAGCGGATGCAAATATGGTAAGATAATTGAATATGGTAAAACAATTGAACAGGTCTATTGTGGTCGTAATGGAAAGCTAGTTTGTCGGTTGTTTCGGGACACTTTTGGAAATATATCCTATTCGCTAGGCTGAGGGTACACTGAAATTATGTAGGCTATGCGGGAGAGGCTTAACACGAAGTCAAATGTAGGCTTGTGACCTACGAAAAGGTTGACAGACCTGGGCTTCGAAAAAGATGGATCTGAAGGCGGACTGGCCTTACCGGCGAGAGGATGAATGTCGAGGGCCGGTTGAGACTTGTTGAAAAGGGGGCCAGCAAAAAAATCTTGTAGCAGTGATGTTACTTCTTGCTGGATGAAATTGTAGAGAGCCTTACTTACTGATAGACTTCGTGTATGTTCGACCGGAGCCTTGAAGGAACGGTGGGTGGCATAACGAGTGGTGTTACTGACCCAGGAGCTGAAAGCGAGATGTGACGACAAAAATGAGGAAATGGCAAGTGAGAAAGATTTGAGAAAGAACTCTCCTTTTATAGGCCTTGGTGACGTCCTCAGGTGGGCATTTCGGGAAATACCACGAAATGGCGGAGCAATCCAAGAATAAGCACCCGAAATCAATTTAGGGTGCTTTTTCTTGGATTGGGGTCGAACGAGGGTGCTTATTCTTGGATTGCTCTAAAATGGAGTTAAAATGGAGTTAATTGCTCTAAAATGGTTAATTGAATGCCCGGTTAGGTTAATTGTACGCCCTTGACGATTGGTTAAGTCGTGATATTTTCGTTAGTTTTAACGAAAATATCACAACTTAACCTAACCAATAGTGAAGGGCGCACAGTAACCTAACCTGGCATTCAATATTTCAATATTTTTATTTTTATTATATTGTTCTAATTTTTTTTATTGCAATATCCTTCGTAAACATTAAAATATATTTTTTAAATTTTATGTTAAAATCCTTTACTTTGGATTGAGGTCGAACTGGGGTGCTGTTTCTTGGATTGGGTTCTAACTTGGGTGCTTTTTCTTGGATTGGGGACTTTCGGGGTGCTTATTCTTGGATTACTCCAAAATGTCTGAAAAATATAATTTTTGAAGCTACAGGGAGGGGAGTCGAAGAATGAAATACTTCAAGTCACACACACACACACACACACACACACACACACACACACAAAATAAATATATACAGTATGTCCCACGAAAATAAGCAATTTGCAGTCACTTAATATACAAAATAACAAGTCGCTCCTGATAAATTTTTGTCCAAACTGGAATGCAGCCACTAACCTCTTTTGGACGACTGTGTCGAATTTATACCTTTTTCAATTACACGCATTCATAACTTAAGCCAACAAAAAAGTCCGGTAGTAAGAGGTTAAGCTATATTTGTGCATCTCGCCATACTATTGCTTCCAACATTTCCTGTTGTGTAGTTAACGGTAAGTCGTTTACTTTTTCCATTCTACTAACTTAAATACAGATACTGGGTCGCCATATGTTACACTTTCCTCCTCATTTATTTAACCCTATCTCTCCTTCTCTTCATTATGTTTCCTGGATATTTTCAGTAAAAGAAAAGTAGAAATCATTATATTTGTTTTATTTTATAATTATAATAAGTGGCATATATACAAAAAAAATTTCATTTGGAATATGAGAAAGAAAATATTGTATGTGTACAGTTTTATTGCATTTACAATTACAACTTACTCGCACGTGCTTTCAGTGGAAGGGAAAAGAGAATTGTATACTGTACATCAACGCTTTCAATCTGCTAAATTTATTATTAGAAACAAAATGGTGAATAGCAGTTTTTGTAATTGTATATAATAATTCCGATAACTCGACATGCATTCGGTATTCTCTCCATTATATCTCCATTTGAAAAACGGCGCTCACATGTGCCACATACTATAACAGAAAACGAACATCGTGCTGTAAGGCGACATATTTACACAAATGATACATTTCTTGGCACAAGGATTGGTTAAAGAATCATCCCCTTGACCGTTTACAGGAAGAGTGTGTATGTGTGTGTGTGTGTGTGTGTGTGCGCGCGTTTTACACGAAAACGGCGTGAAGTAAGCAAAACAAGTTGAATACTGCACATAAGACAAGTTGTCACTTTATACTATACATGTTATGTGGTATTAGGGTGTGTCGAATTTTTCAACTTTCAAATTCCAAATATGAGGGGTGCTAAAAAGTTGCAGCATGACTTAGGAATTCTAAAGATATTTTTGTTAATTTAATATAATTTAGTTTTGCTTGGTAAGAAGCTACATAAAAATAGTGACTTTTTTTACTTTTTTGTGGAATTATATAGTAATTATTATATTAATAATTATATATGCTGTATATATAATGCACTGCTGTTTTTGCTTATTTCACAGGTTGAAACATATTCATCAGTGTGCTGAAGATTACTTGTCCGTCAGTGCTACCATCCTAACCAGTGGGAATTGACCTACAATGGCTTCTGAAAGGAGGACAAGACTGGGGACATTCACACATATGAGCAACCTAATTGGAACTGGTAGAGAGTTGTTGCCCTCTGAACTCCCAACTCCGAGAGACGTTCTGAAATATGGGCTACTGCTAAGAGAACAAAATGGTGAGGATGTGAGAAACTACCCAGCAGCCAGTCTTGCAAAGGACATTTACCCTAAAGTGCTTGAAAAGTGGGAACGAGCAAACAGTTCTTTTGTAGCCCCCGTTGTAAATTCACGAGTCACAATCTTAAACAAGATCCAAGAGAGCTGGGAGCAGGCCAAAAACATATCTCTTGGGAGAGGAAAGCTACATGTCAATGAGGCTTTCATTGCAAAACTTGACAAGCTTTTTGACATCCTCAGTTACAAGTGTAAAATTGTTCTCTGCTCTGAATTTGGCTGCCTTGCAGATGCTGGTTGCAAAAACGAAACTCACATTAACTGTACATGCCCTAGGGAGATGAAGATCCCTGTGAAGGAACTTGCTTTCATTAAAGGTCAGAGAGACAAGTCTTGTTCTATTGGACCACATCAGATTGGCTTGCCAGATCAACCTGAGCACAACAGACAAGTCAAAAAGCAGAAGCGGCAAGAAGACGAAAGAAGAAGGCTTGCTGAATATAAGCAGAGAAGTAAGCAGGATGTTTCAATGCCATCAAATGAAATAATTTTCTCTGATGATGAAAATGAAGAACAAATAGCTGATGCTCAAGATGGAAAGGATGGAAGTTATGAAGTGACATTAGAAATACAAAGCACGTCTTCAACTTCCAATAAAAAGCCAGAGTACAACACATTAGAAATACCTAATGTTGCTATGCATAGCATCAGATATGGTGTTGGCCTGCGTGCCACAACTGCCATCACCACTGCTGCCTTTATGGATGCTGGCTTGATCACTGAAGAAGACAAGAGACTTGTAGTTGATCACAATAAAGTCAAGAGGGCCCAAGAAAAAGTTATGAGATCCCTGGATCAGGAATTTGATGATCTTTGTAAGAAGGGTGAAATTGACTGCATCTTCTTTGACGGCCGTCAAGATACAACTAAAGTTATGCTGAAAGCAGACAATTCAGATCGTCAGTTCCCCAGCATCATCAAAGAAGAGCATTATTCTGTGTGCAGTGAGCCAGGTGGAAGATATCTCTACCACTTCACTCCTGAGAAAGGCTCAATGAGAAAAAACCCGCTGAAGTTATTGCTGATAATCTTGTAGATTTCATGAAGAAGAAGGGCATTGATAAAAGCCTGCAGGCCATTGGAGGTGATTCTACAAATGTTAACACTGGCTGGGAGGGTGGTTCCATGCATTGGGTAGAGGTCAAGCTTTGCCGTAAGCTGATCTGGTTGGTTTGTGCCCTCCACACTAACGAGTTACCCCTGCGACACTTGATCACAGTACTGGATGGGAAGACCTTGTCTAACAACAAGTGGACAGGTAACATTGGCAAGATGCTAGACACTGCAACCGAACTTGAAATTGATCCTTCATTCACCAAACTCTCAATTGGAGAGCCTCTTACTTCACTGAGTGACAATGTCGTAAAGGATCTCTCTACTGATCAAGCGTACAGGTATAGGATCACATAGGCCATAAGGACAGGAGAACTTCCCACAGATCTGGCCGTTCTTGAAATTGGTCCAGTGAGCCATTCAAGGTGGTTGACAACAGCAAACAGGCTTTGTCGCATATGGGTTTCAAAACATGGCCTTAAAGGCAAAACCCTCAACAACTTAAGACTGATAGTGGAATACATTGTTGGTGTGTACTACCCCTGTTGGTTCAACATCAAAGTAAAACACTCTTGGGTGGAAGGCCCACGCCACATCTTGTTTCAGCTGCGGCTAGTTAGGCTGCAAAAGAAGGCTGTAGTGGATGCTGTTTTGCCAACCATCAAGCGCTCAGCATGGTATGCATTCAGCGAAATGATAATCCAGACACTCTTGTGCTCAGATGACAATGAGGAGAGGAGAGCTGGTGTCCAAAAGATTGTTGACATGAGGGGTGGAGATGATGACACACTTGGAGATCTTTCTGTACGTCCCAGGAAGACACCTTCCATCAACCCCAGTGCTTCTTCCGTGTTGGAGCTGACAGACTGGTCTGACGGGGTATTTGAACCTCCTTTGACATGTAAACTGACTACAGCGGAAGTAAAGAAGTTCTTTGACAAGCCTATGCAAGTTCCACAGTGGCCCTGTCATGCTCAGTCAATAGAGAGGTGTGTGAAACAAGTCACAGAGGCAGCAGGCAGGGTGTATACACATGAGAAACGTGAGGGCTATATCAGAGAGCCAAGAAGCAAGTCGGCGGCTGATGTCCAAGAACGAATCAAAGCAAGACTTGATGAAACTTGTTGCTTAAGTATTTTTTTTTACTGATGTCATTACTTTCTAATGTTGTTTTATGATTACCAGGATATGTTTTATGATTACTAGGATATGTTTTATGCAGAGAAACTAAAATTTTTATAGCATTACCTGACATTTTGAGAAGCTAAAATTAATAAATGTTGTTTTCCGAGAGCAATTTATGTGCTTTTTAATCAAACGTAGATTTACCAAGCTAAGTGTTGAGCAATCACAAAAATAATAGCAGATTTGAATTCCTCACATCCAAAAACATATTTTTAAAACCCCTCAGTGAAGGAATTGGCAAAAATTAATTTTCACCTCCCAAATTGACACCTAATGTGGTATACCACAAAGAGTAGGCTACCGATCAAACACGTGCCAAACTGAATGCAAATACATACTGGAATATTTCACATTTAAAACTTTTGTTTAAATTGTTTGATCTCTATACTGGTCCCGACAAAAGGAAGATGAGGGAATTCAATTTCGTGACCTAATATATGATTATGTTGAGTATTTATATTACCTCATTTGTTCTTTATATGCTACTGTTTTTAACATTAAACATTTTAACTAATTTCCTTTGCATATATATATATATATATATATATATATATATATATATAAGTCGTTACAGTATAAGGAGGATCTTCATCAGAATCAAAAGTCCTCAGCTCAGTACCACAAGGAACAGTATTAGCTCCACTACTCTTCATAATCATGCTAACTGACATAGATGAGGACGTTACCAGAGACAGCACAGTAACATCCTTTGCTGATAACACAAAGATCAGTAGAAAAATAAGAAACCCAGAAGATATAGGATCTCTACAAACCGACATGAACAGAATCTACAAGTGGCCGGAAGACAACAATATGAAGTTTAACACTGAAAAATTTCAGCTGTTACGGTACGGAAAGTAGAAAAGGAAGACTGTGTTATGTTCCCAAATTCAAGGCTAGACAGGGAACATCCTTAACCCTGAAAGAAAACAGTTTTGTTGTGAGAGGACGAAGACTGTTTAATCAGCTGCCCAAAGACCTAAGGAGCACGAGTGGTGTTGCAGAAGACATCTTCAAAAGAAGATTAGATGCCTGGCTCAGAACAATCCCCGATGAGCCGGGCGTACCTGGCTATGTGAGGTGGAGAGTACAAGAAACCAACTCACTACTTCACCAGGCCAACTCGAAAGGAGGGGCGACAAGCAGAAACGCACTATTTCATTTAAACCAGACAATGCCCGATGCTGTAAAATTCAAAGTCAAGTTCATGGCCCGACCCATGCAAACAAAGGGTTTGTTTAATTTCATATAATTGGTACATTTTGTCCCTGGATACGCTCCTAAAATGGAACTGAGAACAAAGGGTTCAGAACTTCAGATTAATTTAATAATTATATTATTCATTCAGTGTTTCCTTCTAAACGGAAGTCACGCGAGCTGACGCACAACAAAGAGCAGTGACAGAAGTCACTCGCTCCTCGTGCGAATGATGTTGGAGCTTCCAATTTTTCTGATATAAAAGAAGGCGCTCTACGCCCTTAAATCAGATTCCGACAAGGCGGCGCTAAATTCGGATCTCCGGATAGGGCAGGGAAGGCCCAATCCGTATAGGGAGATTAATTCAGATTCCGACACCGTGCGATTAATTTCGGAACTCCGGGTTGCGGCTGTAAGGCCCAATCCGTAAGGGAGAAGCGAATAGATGACATTAGATTAAGCAACGACAAACTAGCCTCCGGGTTTGAGAGAGAATTATCTGTATCGGGCTCAGTAGTATAGCCGCAAAAGGGGAGAGTGCAGGAATGTTGCAGGTTATTATGTAATGTTGCAAAGGGGGGGGGTTGTTGCAAAGGGGGAAGGGGGTTGTTGCAAAGGGGGTTGTTGCAAAGGGGGGGTTGCAAAGGGGGGTGGGGGGGAAACTTGGAGGCGGCGTTATCCCCCAAGAGAAAGGAGGAGGAGGAGAGAAAGGAGGAGAGGTGTTCACCTGGCAGGAGCCAAGTGCACACTAAGACTTCCAGCCGGGCTGGCGTTGTTTTATAGGCTCCTAATCAGCCAGAATCAGCCAGTTGGCTGAGCCAAGGGGGGAGAGACGCCTGAAGGAGAGAGAGAGACAGCTGAAGGAGAGAGAGCTGAAGAAGAGAGAGAGATGCCTGTAGGAGGGAGAGACGCCTGAAGAAGAGAGAGATGCCTGTAGGAGGGAGAGACGCATGAAGGAGAGAGGATAGGTACACATGCAGGAGTACACATGCTGGAGGTACACACATACATGCAGGAGTACACATGCAGTAGGTACACATGCTGGAGGTACACACATACGCAGGAGTACACATGCTGGATGTACACATGCAGTACACATGCTGGAGGCAAACATGCAGGAGAGAGAGAGAGAGACGCCTGAAGGAGGAAGATACATGCGAGAGAGAGAGAGAGAGAGAGAGAGAGAGAGAGAGACACCTGAAGGACAGAGTGGAGTTCTCCCCCAATTTATTTTCGTTTCCCTAACCTAAGAGGCCACTATGGGGTTTACCAAAGGGCCTGAAATAGAAGGAGCAGAGCTCCTTACTCGGCCGGAGCCGAGGGGGGGAATGGTTCTTCACCAGCTTCGCGATCTTTTATAATCCTCTATTCTGGCTGAGTTGCCAGATAGCGCAAGGTATTCCAGATAGCGCCATGTGTCCCATTAATCGTGTAACACATATATGACGATAGTTATTCCAATTAAATTCTGTTTAAATACACCTTTATTAATTGCATACCTTTCCAGTTTTTTTTTGCAATGATCGGATTGCTAGATATATATTATTATGCTATATATATATATATATATATATTATTTATTTTATAACATTTAATTTTAGTTTAGAAGCAAATTTAACATTAACTCCATTGAACTTAAAGAAACAAATAACATAGTTTACCTTCGAAAACGCCATAATAGAAAATAATTAATTTTATGGGTAACTATTTCGACATAAGTTTACTTTTATTATAAATATTTAAGTCACGAATCTACTCAATAATTTGTATTGTTGCGGTATTCGATAGTTATTCCAATTAAATTCTGTTTAAATACACCTTTATTAATTGCATACCTTTCCAGTTTTTTTTTGCAATGATCGGATTGCTAGATATATATTATTATGCTATATATATATATATATATATTATTTATTTTATAACATTTAATTTTAGTTTAGAAGCAAATTTAACATTAACTCCATTGAACTTAAAGAAACAAATAACATAGTTTACCTTCGAAAACGCCATAATAGAAAATAATTAATTTTATGGGTAACTATTTCGACATAAGTTTACTATAATTATATCAGTCTTTTAAATATCTTCTGATATATATTATATATAAAATACCACAATATATATTTATAATTATTCAGTAACACATTAGAAAGATTTACGCAATAATAGAATTAACAAAGTTACCCAATAAATAATTCGTTAGACAGAAACGAATTTTTATAAGGATACCCAGCTTCATTAAACTTGAAGATGAACGAAACAAATAACATAGTTATCCATAATTCAGCCCTCACGAATAACGAAACGAAATGATCATTTACGATACAATTCGAAATACGATAATTTACGATACAATTCCACCAAACGAGATGAAAACTTATGAAACATATAGCCTCATTCCCTGTGAAGAAAAAATGAAAAAACGAAATTAAAAGAAACGAAGAAAGTTGGATTTCTCCGAAACCAACCTCGATAAGTAACCCAATGTTCCAAATATTAATATAGCCATTATAATTACTTCTACAATGAATCCAATTAAATTCTGCTTATTAAATAACTTTTTAGACACTTGATTTTTATTATAAATATTTAAGTCACGAATAACAGTGGGAAAAACGTACACACAATATATATATATATATATAATAAACAACTCATGCACACACACACACACACACACACACGATGAAAGGCAGAAGCTAAATCAGTTCGAATCGTGTCCCTAGAGACCTTTTTCGTTCGATTCGTGTCCCTAGAGACCTTTTTCGTTCGAATCGTGTCTCTAGGGACCTTTTTCGGGTCGATGGTTTAAGCTATTCGAGCAGAAATCACCACTGACTTCAGATATTAATATTGTCATTGTTATTACTTCTACAATGAAAATATTTACGCGTATTTTGTATGGTGTCATATAGAAATATAATGATGAGATGCTTTTTTAAAATATAATTTGAAGCCAATTAAATTCTACTTATTAATAAATAACTTTTTACACACAAACTACATCTTAACTGCAAACACCTTGCACATCAATTCTTATTATCATTATTATTATTATTTCTACAATGAAACGGGGTCGGGCCGAAGAACGGGTGAGAGATCTCCCCCCCAATATATATATATATATATATATATATATATATATATAAATTGAATTTACCGTGGCACACCATGTTTGGCAAATGCTTTAGTGGTGCAAGCCTCATTTACTGATGCATATTATATCTATCGGGCAAATAACTTTTAATTCAGTCACTGATTGACCCTCTAATACCGCAACAGCACAAATTATTGAGTAGAATGTTGTGTTCTATTACATCAAACAACTTACTCATACCCACTGCCATAATTTTCTTTTATCATAACTCAGCCGAGCAACTAAGCGACGTTGGATCTGAGTGGTAGTTGGATGGGGAGTCGCAGCAGATAATTTACATTCGATAAATGTAATGAAATAATTAAATAAAATATGCATTTATTTTTATATCACGGATGGAGTCGATGTAGACAATGCAGGTCTTGAGCTTAAATTATCTAAAACCATAACAATACAAATTATTTCAATAGAATATTATGGTCTATTACATTATTACACCTTGCCCAGATCCATTACCAATAACCTCAATTTAGTAATAATAACAATTATCTCTCATACACTATATATATATATATATATATATATATATATATATATATATATATATATATATAGAAAGAGAGCGAGAGATGCGGGAAATTGAGTAAATGGAAATATTATTTTCTCGAAAACTATGGGTGATAGAAAACTTCTGAAACCATATTTGGAATCAATATCAAAAGTTCTATACGAATCACCAAATAATTTTCAAAGGAGAATAAGAGCATTAATTCTATTAGTGAAATATAAAGATGCAATTACTCGTCCGGTCTCGTTATAGCGGAATGGTACACGTCATAGCTCCACCCAGCTACATCGGCAGCCAATCACGACGAACATCTGGTCTTTTGGGCGGAGCTTGGCGAATGTGCATATAAAAGGGGATATTTTCAGTTGGGAGTAACAGTAGCTATTTTTGCATCAGTGAATAATCAACCATGGACCTGTACGTCTCCCCAGACTTGTATGAAGAACGTGATACTGCCGCATTAACCACAATTAGTCTTTTCAATGCGGCTGATTGTGGCGAACTATTTTCGACGCAAACCGTAGAAGATATTTGCAGTGACGCTCCTTACAATCCGACGCAAGGGACTACCATAGAAATGTAAGTGTCCATAATTCGATTTTATATATATACGGAGAGTTGTAGTATCTCGTCAAATAGATACTAGTCAAAAATGTCAATCAATGTTATTTCCCCATCATGCTAAAATCGAAATTGGTAATCGAACCAAAGATATCTTCACATAATGGGGATCTGTCTGTTTGTCTGTATATGTTTTCCTTTAAGGTCCGATGAGGATTTGACACGAGTTATACAATCTTTTGAAGGGAATACGGATGATATACTGATCAGTCAGCAGTGTCACACATCCTCCACCATGGACCTGTACGTCTCCCCAGACTTGTATGAAGAACGTGATACTGCAGCATTAACCACAATTAGTCTTTTCAATGCGGCTGATTGTGGCGAACTATTTTCGACGCAAACTCTCCGCAAAAGGGGAGAGTGCAGGAATGTTGCAGGTTATTATGTAATGTTGCAAAGGGGGGTGGGGGTTGTTGCAAAGGGGGAAGGGGGTTGTTGCAAATGGGGTTGTTGCAAAGGGGGATGTTGCAAAGGGGGGTGGGGGGAAACTTGGAGGCGGCGTTATCCCCCAAGAGAAAGGAGGAGGAGGAGAGAAAGGAGGAGAGGTGTTCACCTGGCAGGAGCCAAGTGCACACTAAGACTTCCAGCCGGGCTGGCGTTGTTTTATAGGCTCCTAATCAGCCAGAATCAGCCAGTTGGCTGAGCCAAGGGGGAGAGACGCCTGAAGGAGAGAGAGAGACAGCTGAAGGAGAGAGAGCTGAAGAAGAGAGAGAGATGCCTGTAGGAGGGAGAGACGCCTGAAGAAGAGAGAGATGCCTGTAGGAGGGAGAGACGCATGAAGGAGAGAGGATAGGTACACATGCAGGAGTACACATGCTGGAGGTACACACATACATGCAGGAGTACACATGCAGTAGGTACACATGCTGGAGGTACACACATACGCAGGAGTACACATGCTGGATGTACACATGCAGTACACATGCTGGAGGCAAACATGCAGGAGAGAGAGAGAGAGACGCCTGAAGGAGGAAGATACATGCAGGAGAGAGAGAGAGAGAGAGAGAGAGACACCTGAAGGACAGAGTGGAGTTCTCCCCCAATTTATTTTCGTTTCCCTAACCTAAGAGGCCACTATGGGGTTTACCAAAGGGCCTGAAATAGAAGGAGCAGAGCTCCTTACTCGGCCGGAGCCGAGGGGGGGAATGGTTCTTCACCAGCTTCGCGATCTTTTATAATCCTCTATTCTGGCTGAGTTGCCAGATAGCGCAAGGTATTCCAGATAGCGCCATGTGTCCCATTAATCGTGAAACATATATGACGATAGTTATTCCAATTAAATTCTGTTTAAATACACCTTTATTAATTGCATACCTTTCCAGTTTTTTTTTGCAATGATCGGATTGCTAGATATATATTATTATGCTATATATATATATATATATATATATTTATTTTATAACATTTAATTTTAGTTTAGAAGCAAATTTAACATTAACTCCATTGAACTTAAAGAAACAAATAACATAGTTTACCTTCGAAAACGCCATAATAGAAAATAATTAATTTTATGGGTAACTATTTCGACATAAGTTTACTATAATTATATCAGTCTTTTAAATATCTTCTGATATATATTATATATAAAATACCACAATATATATTTATAATTATTCAGTAACACATTAGAAAGATTTACGCAATAATAGAATTAACAAAGTTACCCAATAAATAATTCGTTAGACAGAAACGAATTTTTATAAGGATACCCAGCTTCATTAAACTTGAAGATGAACGAAACAAATAACATAGTTATCCATAATTCAGCCCTCACGAATAACGAAACGAAATGATCATTTACGATACAATTCGAAATACGATAATTTACGATACAATTCCACCAAACGAGATGAAAACTTATGAAACATATAGCCTCATTCCCTGCGAAGAAAAAATGAAAAAACGAAATTAAAAGAAACGAAGAAAGTTGGATTTCTCCGAAACCAACCTCGATAAGTAACCCAATGTTCCAAATATTAATATAGCCATTATAATTACTTCTACAATGAATCCAATTAAATTCTGCTTATTAAATAACTTTTTAGACACTTGATTTTTATTATAAATATTTAAGTCACGAATAACAGTGGGAAAAACGTACACACAATATATATATATATATATAATAAACAACTCATGCACACACACACACACACACACACACACACGATGAAAGGCAGAAGCTAAATCAGTTCGAATCGTGTCCCTAGAGACCTTTTTCGTTCGATTCGTGTCCCTAGAGACCTTTTTCGTTCGAATCGTGTCTCTAGGGACCTTTTTCGGGTCGATGGTTTAAGCTATTCGAGCAGAAATCACCACTGACTTCAGATATTAATATTGTCATTGTTATTACTTCTACAATGAAAATATTTACGCGTATTTTGTATGGTGTCATATAGAAATATAATGATGAGATGCTTTTTTAAAATATAATTTGAAGCCAATTAAATTCTACTTATTAATAAATAACTTTTTACACACAAACTACATCTTAACTGCAAACACCTTGCACATCAATTCTTATTATCATTATTATTATTATTTCTACAATGAAACGGGGTCGGGCCGAAGAACGGGTGAGAGATCTCCCCCCCAATATATATATATATATATATATATATATAAATTGAATTTACCGTGGCACACCATGTTTGGCAAATGCTTTAGTGGTGCAAGCCTCATTTACTGATGCATATTATATCTATCGGGCAAATAACTTTTAATTCAGTCACTGATTGACCCTCTAATACCGCAACAGCACAAATTATTGAGTAGAATGTTGTGTTCTATTACATCAAACAACTTACTCATACCCACTGCCATAATTTTCTTTTATCATAACTCAGCCGAGCAACTAAGCGACGTTGGATCTGAGTGGTAGTTGGATGGGGAGTCGCAGCAGATAATTTACATTCGATAAATGTAATGAAATAATTAAATAAAATATGCATTTATTTTTATATCACGGATGGAGTCGATGTACGTAGACAATGCAGGTCTTGAGCTTAAATTATCTAAAACCATAACAATACAAATTATTTCAATAGAATATTATGGTCTATTACATTATTACACCTTGCCCAGATCCATTACCAATAACCTCAATTTAGTAATAATAACAATTATCTCTCATACACTATATATATATATATATATATATATATATATATATATATATATAGAAAGAGAGCGAGAGATGCGGGAAATTGAGTAAATGGAAATATTATTTTCTCGAAAACTATGGGTGATAGAAAACTTCTGAAACCATATTTGGAATCAATATCAAAAGTTCTATACGAATCACCAAATAATTTTCAAAGGAGAATAAGAGCATTAATTCTATTAGTGAAATATAAAGATGCAATTACTCGTCCGGTCTCGTTATAGCGGAATGGTACACGTCATAGCTCCACCCAGCTACATCGGCAGCCAATCACGACGAACATCTGGTCTTTTGGGCGGAGCTTGGCGAATGTGCATATAAAAGGGGATATTTTCAGTTGGGAGTAACAGTAGCTATTTTTGCATCAGTGAATAATCAACCATGGACCTGTACGTCTCCCCAGACTTGTATGAAGAACGTGATACTGCCGCATTAACCACAATTAGTCTTTTCAATGCGGCTGATTGTGGCGAACTATTTTCGACGCAAACCGTAGAAGATATTTGCAGTGACGCTCCTTACAATCCGACGCAAGGGACTACCATAGAAATGTAAGTGTCCATAATTCGATTTTATATATACGGAGAGTTGTAGTATCTCGTCAAATACTGTAGATACTAGTCAAAAATGTCAATCAATGTTATTTCCCCATCATGCTAAAATCGAAATTGGTAATCGAACCAAAGATATCTTCACATAATGGGGATCTGTCTGTTTGTCTGTATATGTTTTCCTTTAAGGTCCGATGAGGATTTGACACGAGTTATACAATCTTTTGAAGGGAATACGGATGATATACTGATCAGTCAGCAGTGTCACACATCCTCCACCATGGACCTGTACGTCTCCCCAGACTTGTATGAAGAACGTGATACTGCAGCATTAACCACAATTAGTCTTTTCAATGCGGCTGATTGTGGCGAACTATTTTCGACGCAAACTCTCCGCAAAAGGGGAGAGTGCAGGAATGTTGCAGGTTATTATGTAATGTTGCAAAGGGGGGTGGGGGTTGTTGCAAATGGGGGAAGGGGGTTGTTGCAAATGGGGGTTGTTGCAAAGGGGGGATGTTGCAAAGGGGATGTTGCAAAGGGGTGGGGAAAGGGGGGTGGGGGAAAGGGGGGTGGGGAAAACTTGGAGGCGGCGTTATCCCCCAAGAGAAAGGAGGAGGAGGAGAGAAAGGAGGAGAGGTGTTCACCTGGCAGGAGCCAAGTGCACACTAAGACTTCCAGCCGGGCTGGCGTTGTTTTATAGGCTCCTAATCAGCCAGAATCAGCCAGTTGGCTGAGCCAAGGCGGGAGAGACGCCTGAAGGAGAGAGAGAGACAGCTGAAGGAGAGAGAGCTGAAGAAGAGAGAGAGATGCCTGTAGGAGGGAGAGACGCCTGAAGAAGAGAGAGATGCCTGTAGGAGGGAGAGACGCATGAAGGAGAGAGGATAGGTACACATGCAGGAGTACACATGCTGGAGGTACACACATACATGCAGGAGTACACATGCAGTAGGTACACATGCTGGAGGTACACACATACGCAGGAGTACACATGCTGGATGTACACATGCAGTACACATGCTGGAGGCAAACATGCAGGAGAGAGAGAGAGAGACGCCTGAAGGAGGAAGATACATGCAGGAGAGAGAGAGAGAGAGAGAGAGAGAGACACCTGAAGGACAGAGTGGAGTTCTCCCCCAATTTATTTTCGTTTCCCTAACCTAAGAGGCCACTATGGGGTTTACCAAAGGGCCTGAAATAGAAGGAGAAGAGCTCCTTACTCGGCCGGAGCCGAGGGGGGGAATGGTTCTTCACCAGCTTCGCGATCTTTTATAATCCTCTATTCTGGCTGAGTTGCCAGATAGCGCAAGGTATTCCAGATAGCGCCATGTGTCCCATTAATCGTGTAACACATATATGACGATAGTTATTCCAATTAAATTCTGTTTAAATACACCTTTATTAATTGCATACCTTTCCAGTTTTTTTTTGCAATGATCGGATTGCTAGATATATATTATTATGCTATATATATATATATATTATTATTTATTTTATAACATTTAATTTTAGTTTAGAAGCAAATTTAACATTAACTCCATTGAACTTAAAGAAACAAATAACATAGTTTACCTTCGAAAACGCCATAATAGAAAATAATTAATTTTATGGGTAACTATTTCGACATAAGTTTACTTTTATTATAAATATTTAAGTCACGAATCTACTCAATAATTTGTATTGTTGCGGTATTCGATAGTTATTCCAATTAAATTCTGTTTAAATACACCTTTATTAATTGCATACCTTTCCAGTTTTTTTTTGCAATGATCGGATTGCTAGATATATATTATTATGCTATATATATATATATATATATTATTTATTTTATAACATTTAATTTTAGTTTAGAAGCAAATTTAACATTAACTCCATTGAACTTAAAGAAACAAATAACATAGTTTACCTTCGAAAACGCCATAATAGAAAATAATTAATTTTATGGGTAACTATTTCGACATAAGTTTACTATAATTATATCAGTCTTTTAAATATCTTCTGATATATATTATATATAAAATACCACAATATATATTTATAATTATTCAGTAACACATTAGAAAGATTTACGCAATAATAGAATTAACAAAGTTACCCAATAAATAATTCGTTAGACAGAAACGAATTTTTATAAGGATACCCAGCTTCATTAAACTTGAAGATGAACGAAACAAATAACATAGTTATCCATAATTCAGCCCTCACGAATAACGAAACGAAATGATCATTTACGATACAATTCGAAATACGATAATTTACGATACAATTCCACCAAACGAGATGAAAACTTATGAAACATATAGCCTCATTCCCTGCGAAGAAAAAATGAAAAAACGAAATTAAAAGAAACGAAGAAAGTTGGATTTCTCCGAAACCAACCTCGATAAGTAACCCAATGTTCCAAATATTAATATAGCCATTATAATTACTTCTACAATGAATCCAATTAAATTCTGCTTATTAAATAACTTTTTAGACACTTGATTTTTATTATAAATATTTAAGTCACGAATAACAGTGGGAAAAACGTACACACAATATATATATATATATATATAATAAACAACTCATGCACACACACAACACACACACACACGATGAAAGGCAGAAGCTAAATCAGTTCGAATCGTGTCCCTAGAGACCTTTTTCGTTCGAATCGTGTCTCTAGGGACCTTTTTCGGGTCGATGGTTTAAGCTATTCGAGCAGAAATCACCACTGACTTCAGATATTAATATTGTCATTGTTATTACTTCTACAATGAAAATATTTACGCGTATTTTGTATGGTGTCATATAGAAATATAATGATGAGATGCTTTTTTAAAATATAATTTGAAGCCAATTAAATTCTACTTATTAATAAATAACTTTTTACACACAAACTACATCTTAACTGCAAACACCTTGCACATCAATTCTTATTATCATTATTATTATTATTTCTACAATGAAACGGGGTCGGGCCGAAGAACGGGTGAGAGATCTCCCCCCCAATATATATATATATATATATATATATATATATATATATATAAATTGAATTTACCGTGGCACACCATGTTTGGCAAATGCTTTAGTGGTGCAAGCCTCATTTACTGATGCATATTATATCTATCGGGCAAATAACTTTTAATTCAGTCACTGATTGACCCTCTAATACCGCAACAGCACAAATTATTGAGTAGAATGTTGTGTTCTATTACATCAAACAACTTACTCATACCCACTGCCATAATTTTCTTTTATCATAACTCAGCCGAGCAACTAAGCGACGTTGGATCTGAGTGGTAGTTGGATGGGGAGTCGCAGCAGATAATTTACATTCGATAAATGTAATGAAATAATTAAATAAAATATGCATTTATTTTTATATCACGGATGGAGTCGATGTAGACAATGCAGGTCTTGAGCTTAAATTATCTAAAACCATAACAATACAAATTATTTCAATAGAATATTATGGTCTATTACATTATTACACCTTGCCCAGATCCATTACCAATAACCTCAATTTAGTAATAATAACAATTATCTCTCATACACTATATATATATATATATATATATATATATATATATATATATATATAGAAAGAGAGCGAGAGATGCGGGAAATTGAGTAAATGGAAATATTATTTTCTCGAAAACTATGGGTGATAGAAAACTTCTGAAACCATATTTGGAATCAATATCAAAAGTTCTATACGAATCACCAAATAATTTTCAAAGGAGAATAAGAGCATTAATTCTATTAGTGAAATATAAAGATGCAATTACTCGTCCGGTCTCGTTATAGCGGAATGGTACACGTCATAGCTCCACCCAGCTACATCGGCAGCCAATCACGACGAACATCTGGTCTTTTGGGCGGAGCTTGGCGAATGTGCATATAAAAGGGGATATTTTCAGTTGGGAGTAACAGTAGCTATTTTTGCATCAGTGAATAATCAACCATGGACCTGTACGTCTCCCCAGACTTGTATGAAGAACGTGATACTGCCGCATTAACCACAATTAGTCTTTTCAATGCGGCTGATTGTGGCGAACTATTTTCGACGCAAACCGTAGAAGATATTTGCAGTGACGCTCCTTACAATCCGACGCAAGGGACTACCATAGAAATGTAAGTGTCCATAATTCGATTTTATATATATACGGAGAGTTGTAGTATCTCGTCAAATAGATACTAGTCAAAAATGTCAATCAATGTTATTTCCCCATCATGCTAAAATCGAAATTGGTAATCGAACCAAAGATATCTTCACATAATGGGGATCTGTCTGTTTGTCTGTATATGTTTTCCTTTAAGGTCCGATGAGGATTTGACACGAGTTATACAATCTTTTGAAGGGAATACGGATGATATACTGATCAGTCAGCAGTGTCACACATCCTCCACCATGGACCTGTACGTCTCCCCAGACTTGTATGAAGAACGTGATACTGCAGCATTAACCACAATTAGTCTTTTCAATGCGGCTGATTGTGGCGAACTATTTTCGACGCAAACTCTCCGCAAAAGGGGAGAGTGCAGGAATGTTGCAGGTTATTATGTAATGTTGCAAAGGGGGGTGGGGGTTGTTGCAAAGGGGGAAGGGGGTTGTTGCAAATGGGGTGTTGCAAAGGTTGCAAAGGGGGATGTTGCAAAGGGGGGTGGGGGAAACTTGGAGGCGGCGTTATCCCCCAAGAGAAAGGAGGAGGAGGAGAGAAAGGAGGAGAGGTGTTCACCTGGCAGGAGCCAAGTGCACACTAAGACTTCCAGCCGGGCTGGCGTTGTTTTATAGGCTCCTAATCAGCCAGAATCAGCCAGTTGGCTGAGCCAAGGGGGGAGAGACGCCTGAAGGAGAGAGAGAGACAGCTGAAGGAGAGAGAGCTGAAGAAGAGAGAGAGATGCCTGTAGGAGGGAGAGACGCCTGAAGAAGAGAGAGATGCCTGTAGGAGGGAGAGACGCATGAAGGAGAGAGGATAGGTACACATGCAGGAGTACACATGCTGGAGGTACACACATACATGCAGGAGTACACATGCAGTAGGTACACATGCTGGAGGTACACACATACGCAGGAGTACACATGCTGGATGTACACATGCAGTACACATGCTGGAGGCAAACATGCAGGAGAGAGAGAGAGAGACGCCTGAAGGAGGAAGATACATGCAGGAGAGAGAGAGAGAGAGAGAGAGAGACACCTGAAGGACAGAGTGGAGTTCTCCCCCAATTTATTTTCGTTTCCCTAACCTAAGAGGCCACTATGGGGTTTACCAAAGGGCCTGAAATAGAAGGAGCAGAGCTCCTTACTCGGCCGGAGCCGAGGGGGGGAATGGTTCTTCACCAGCTTCGCGATCTTTTATAATCCTCTATTCTGGCTGAGTTGCCAGATAGCGCAAGGTATTCCAGATAGCGCCATGTGTCCCATTAATCGTGTAACACATATATGACGATAGTTATTCCAATTAAATTCTGTTTAAATACACCTTTATTAATTGCATACCTTTCCAGTTTTTTTTTGCAATGATCGGATTGCTAGATATATATTATTATGCTATATATATATATATATATATTATTTATTTTATAACATTTAATTTTAGTTTAGAAGCAAATTTAACATTAACTCCATTGAACTTAAAGAAACAAATAACATAGTTTACCTTCGAAAACGCCATAATAGAAAATAATTAATTTTATGGGTAACTATTTCGACATAAGTTTACTTTTATTATAAATATTTAAGTCACGAATCTACTCATAATTTGTATTGTTGCGGTATTCGATAGTTATTCCAATTAAATTCTGTTTAAATACACCTTTATTAATTGCATACCTTTCCAGTTTTTTTTTGCAATGATCGGATTGCTAGATATATATTATTATGCTATATATATATATATATATATTTTTATTTTATAACATTTAATTTTAGTTTAGAAGCAAATTTAACATTAACTCCATTGAACTTAAAGAAACAAATAACATAGTTTACCTTCGAAAACGCCATATAGAAAATAATTAATTTTATGGGTAACTATTTCGACATAAGTTTACTATAATTATATCAGTCTTTTAAATATCTTCTGATATATATTATATATAAAATACCACAATATATATTTATAATTATTCAGTAACACATTAGAAAGATTTACGCAATAATAGAATTAACAAAGTTACCCAATAAATAATTTCGTTAGACAGAAACGAATTTTTATAAGGATACCCAGCTTCATTAAACTTGAAGATGAACGAAACAATAACATAGTTATCCATAATTCAGCCCTCACGAATAACGAAACGAAATGATCATTTACGATACAATTCGAAATACGATAATTTACGATACAATTCCACCAAACGAGATGAAAACTTATGAAACATATAGCCTCATTCCCTGTGAAGAAAAAATGAAAAAACGAAATTAAAAGAAACGAAGAAAGTTGGATTTCTCCGAAACCAACCTCGATAAGTAACCCAATGTTCCAAATATTAATATAGCCATTATAATTACTTCTACAATGAATCCAATTAAATTCTGCTTATTAAATAACTTTTTAGACACTTGATTTTTATTATAAATATTTAAGTCACGAATAACAGTGGGAAAAACGTACACACAATATATATATATATATATAATAAACAACTCATGCACACACACACACACACACACACACACGATGAAAGGCAGAAGCTAAATCAGTTCGAATCGTGTCCCTAGAGACCTTTTCGTTCGATTCGTGTCCCTAGACCTTTTTCGTTCGAATCGTGTCTCTAGGGACCTTTTTCGGTCGATGGTTTAAGCTATTCGAGCAGAAATCACCACTGACTTCAGATATTAATATTGTCATTGTTATTACTTCTACAATGAAAATATTTACGCGTATTTTGTATGGTGTCATATAGAAATATAATGATGAGATGCTTTTTTAAAATATAATTTGAAGCCAATTAAATTCTACTTATTAATAAATAACTTTTTCACACAAACTACATCTTAACTGCAAACACCTTGCACATCAATTCTTATTATCATTATTATTATTATTTCTACAATGAAACGGGGTCGGGCCGAAGAACGGGTGAGAGATCTCCCCCCCAATATATATATATATATATTATATATATATATATATATATAAATTGAATTTACCGTGGCACACCATGTTTGGCAAATGCTTTAGTGGTGCAAGCCTCATTTACTGATGCATATATCTATCGGGCAAATAACTTTTAATTCAGTCACTGATTGACCCTCTAATACCGCAACAGCACAAATTATTGAGTAGAATGTTGTGTTCTATTACATCAAACAACTTACTCATACCCACTGCCATAATTTTCTTTTATCATAACTCAGCCGAGCAACTAAGCGACGTTGGATCTGAGTGGTAGTTGGATGGGGAGTCGCAGCAGATAATTTACATTCGATAATGTAATGAAATAATTAAATAAAATATGCATTTATTTTATATCACGGATGGAGTCGATGTAGACAATGCAGGTCTTGAGCTTAAATTATCTAAAACCATAACAATACAAATTATTTCAATAGAATATTATGGTCTATTACATTATTACACCTTGCCCAGATCCATTACCAATAACCTCAATTTAGTATAATAACAATTATCTCTCATACACTATATATATATATATATATATATATATATATATATTATATATATATATATATTATATATAGAAAGAGAGCGAGAGATGCGGGAAATTGAGTAAATGGAAATATTATTTTCTCGAAAACTATGGGTGATAGAAAACTTCTGAAACCATATTTGGAATCAATATCAAAAGTTCTATACGAATCACCAAATAATTTTCAAAGGAGAATAAGAGCATTAATTCTATTAGTGAAATATAAAGATGCAATTACTCGTCCGGTCTCGTTATAGCGGAATGGTACACGTCATAGCTCCACCCAGCTACATCGGCAGCCAATCACGACGAACATCTGGTCTTTTGGGCGGAGCTTGGCGAATGTGCATATAAAAGGGGATATTTTCAGTTGGGAGTAACAGTAGCTATTTTTGCATCAGTGAATAATCAACCATGGACCTGTACGTCTCCCCAGACTTGTATGAAGAACGTGATACTGCCGCATTAACCACAATTAGTCTTTTCAATGCGGCTGATTGTGGCGAACTATTTTCGACGCAAACCGTAGAAGATATTTGCAGTGACGCTCCTTACAATCCGACGCAAGGGACTACCATAGAAATGTAAGTGTCCATAATTCGATTTTATATATATACGGAGAGTTGTAGTATCTCGTCAAATAGATACTAGTCAAAATGTCAATCAATGTTATTTCCCCATCATGCTAAAATCGAAATTGGTAATCGAACCAAAGATATCTTCACATAATGGGGATCTGTCTGTTTGTCTGTATATGTTTTCCTTTAAGGTCCGATGAGGATTTGACACGAGTTATACAATCTTTTGAAGGGAATACGGATGATATACTGATCAGTCAGCAGTGTCACACATCCTCCACCATGGACCTGTACGTCTCCCCAGACTTGTATGAAGAACGTGATACTGCAGCATTAACCACAATTAGTCTTTTCAATGCGGCTGATTGTGGCGAACTATTTTCGACGCAAACTCTCCGCAAAAGGGGAGAGTGCAGGAATGTTGCAGGTTATTATGTAATGTTGCAAAGGGGGTGGGGTTGTTGCAAAGGGGGAAGGGGGTTGTTGCAAATGGGGGTTGTTGCAAAGGGGGGATGTTGCAAAGGGGGGTGGGGGGAAACTTGGAGGCGGCGTTATCCCCCAAGAGAAAGGAGGAGGAGGAGAGAAAGGAGGAGAGGTGTTCACCTGGCAGGAGCCAAGTGCACACTAAGACTTCCAGCCGGGCTGGCGTTGTTTTATAGGCTCCTAATCAGCCAGAATCAGCCAGTTGGCTGAGCCAAGGGGGGAGAGACGCCTGAAGGAGAGAGAGAGACAGCTGAAGGAGAGAGAGCTGAAGAAAGAGAGAGATGCCTGTAGGAGGGAGAGACGCCTGAAGAAGAGAGAGATGCCTGTAGGGGGAGAGACGCATGAAGGAGAGAGGATAGGTACACATGCAGGAGTACACATGCTGGAGGTACACACATACATGCAGGAGTACACATGCAGTAGGTACACATGCTGGAGGTACACACATACGCAGGAGTACACATGCTGGATGTACACATGCAGTACACATGCTGGGGCAAACATGCAGGAGAGAGAGAGAGAGACCCTGAAGGAGGAAGATACATGCAGAGAGAGAGAGAGAGAGAGAGAGAGAGAGACACCTGAAGGACAAGTGGAGTTCTCCCCCAATTTATTTTCGTTTCCCTAACCTAAGAGGCCACTATGGGGTTTACCAAAGGGCCTGAAATAGAAGGAGAAGAGCTCCTTACTCGGCCGGAGCCGAGGGGGGAATGGTTCTTCACCAGCTTCGCGATCTTTTATAATCCTCTATTCTGGCTGAGTTGCCAGATAGCGCAAGGTATTCCAGATAGCGCCATGTGTCCCATTAATCGTGTAACACATATATGACGATAGTTATTCCAATTAAATTCTGTTTAAATACACCTTTATTAATTGCATACCTTTCCAGTTTTTTTTTGCAATGATCGGATTGCTAGATATATATTATTATGCTATATATATATTATATATATATTATTTATTTTATAACATTTAATTTTAGTTTAGAAGCAAATTTAACATTAACTCCATTGAACTTAAAGAAACAAATAACATAGTTTACCTTCGAAAACGCCATAATAGAAAATAATTAATTTTATGGGTAACTATTTCGACATAAGTTTACTTTTATTATAAATATTTAAGTCACGAATCTACTCAATAATTTGTATTGTTGCGGTATTCGATAGTTATATCCAATTAAATTCTGTTTAAATACACCTTTATTAATTGCATACCTTTCCAGTTTTTTTTTGCAATGATCGGATTGCTAGATATATATTATTATGCTATATATATATATATATATTATTTATTTTATAACATTTAATTTTAGTTTAGAAGCAAATTTAACATTAACTCCATTGAACTTAAAGAAACAAATAACATAGTTTACCTTCGAAAACGCCATAATAGAAAATAATTAATTTTATGGGTAACTATTTCGACATAAGTTTACTATAATTATATCAGTCTTTTAAATATCTTCTGATATTATTATATATAAAATACCACAATATATATTTATAATTATTCAGTAACACATTAGAAAGATTTACGCAATAATAGAATTAACAAAGTTACCCAATAAATAATTCGTTAGACAGAAACGAATTTTTATAAGGATACCCAGCTTCATTAAACTTGAAGATGAACGAAACAAATAACATAGTTATCCATAATTCAGCCCTCACGAATAACGAAACGAAATGATCATTTACGATACAATTCGAAATACGATAATTTACGATACAATTCCACCAAACGAGATGAAAACTTATGAAACATATAGCCTCATTCCCTGCGAAGAAAAAATGAAAAAACGAAATTAAAAGAAACGAAGAAAGTTGGATTTCTCCGAAACCAACCTCGATAAGTAACCCAATGTTCCAAATATTAATATAGCCATTATAATTACTTCTACAATGAATCCAATTAAATTCTGCTTATTAAATAACTTTTTAGACACTTGATTTTTATTATAAATATTTAAGTCACGAATAACAGTGGGAAAAACGTACACACAATATATATATATATATATATAAACAACTCATGCACACACACACACACACACACACACACGATGAAAGGCAGAAGCTAAATCAGTTCGAATCGTGTCCCTAGAGACCTTTTTCGTTCGATTCGTGTCCCTAGAGACCTTTTTCGTTCGAATCGTGTCTCTAGGGACCTTTTTCGGGTCGATGGTTTAAGCTATTCGAGCAGAAATCACCACTGACTTCAGATATTAATATTGTCATTGTTATTACTTCTACAATGAAAATATTTACGCGTATTTTGTATGGTGTCATATAGAAATATAATGATGAGATGCTTTTTTAAAATATAATTTGAAGCCAATTAAATTCTACTTATTAATAAATAACTTTTTACACACAAACTACATCTTAACTGCAAACACCTTGCACATCAATTCTTATTATCATTATTATTATTATTTCTACAATGAAACGGGGTCGGGCCGAAGAACGGGTGAGAGATCTCCCCCCCAATATATATATATATATATATATATATATATATATAAATTGAATTTACCGTGGCACACCATGTTTGGCAAATGCTTTAGTGGTGCAAGCCTCATTTACTGATGCATATTATATCTATCGGGCAAATAACTTTTAATTCAGTCACTGATTGACCCTCTAATACCGCAACAGCACAAATTATTGAGTAGAATGTTGTGTTCTATTACATCAAACAACTTACTCATACCCACTGCCATAATTTTCTTTTATCATAACTCAGCCGAGCAACTAAGCGACGTTGGATCTGAGTGGTAGTTGGATGGGGAGTCGCAGCAGATAATTTACATTCGATAAATGTAATGAAATAATTAAATAAAATATGCATTTATTTTTATATCACGGATGGAGTCGATGTAGACAATGCAGGTCTTGAGCTTAAATTATCTAAAACCATAACAATACAAATTATTTCAATAGAATATTATGGTCTATTACATTATTACACCTTGCCCAGATCCATTACCAATAACCTCAATTTAGTAATAATAACAATTATCTCTCATACACTATATATATATATATATATATATATATATATATATATATATATATATATATATATATATATATATATATATATATAGAGAGCGAGAGATGCGGGAAATTGAGTAAATGGAAATATTATTTTCTCGAAAACTATGGGTGATAGAAAACTTCTGAAACCATATTTGGAATCAATATCAAAAGTTCTATACGAATCACCAAATAATTTTCAAAGGAGAATAAGAGCATTAATTCTATTAGTGAAATATAAAGATGCAATTACTCGTCCGGTCTCGTTATAGCGGAATGGTACACGTCATAGCTCCACCCAGCTACATCGGCAGCCAATCACGACGAACATCTGGTCTTTTGGGCGGAGCTTGGCGAATGTGCATATAAAAGGGGATATTTTCAGTTGGGAGTAACAGTAGCTATTTTTGCATCAGTGAATAATCAACCATGGACCTGTACGTCTCCCCAGACTTGTATGAAGAACGTGATACTGCCGCATTAACCACAATTAGTCTTTTCAATGCGGCTGATTGTGGCGAACTATTTTCGACGCAAACCGTAGAAGATATTTGCAGTGACGCTCCTTACAATCCGACGCAAGGGACTACCATAGAAATGTAAGTGTCCATAATTCGATTTTATATATATACGGAGAGTTGTAGTATCTCGTCAAATAGATACTAGTCAAAAATGTCAATCAATGTTATTTCCCCATCATGCTAAAATCGAAATTGGTAATCGAACCAAAGATATCTTCACATAATGGGGATCTGTCTGTTTGTCTGTATATGTTTTCCTTTAAGGTCCGATGAGGATTTGACACGAGTTATACAATCTTTTGAAGGGAATACGGATGATATACTGATCAGTCAGCAGTGTCACACATCCTCCACCATGGACCTGTACGTCTCCCCAGACTTGTATGAAGAACGTGATACTGCAGCATTAACCACAATTAGTCTTTTCAATGCGGCTGATTGTGGCGAACTATTTTCGACGCAAACTCTCCGCAAAAGGGGAGAGTGCAGGAATGTTGCAGGTTATTATGTAATGTTGCAAAGGGGGTGGGGGTTGTTGCAAAGGGGGAAGGGGTTGTTGCAAATGGGGTTGTTGCAAAGGGGGATGTTGCAAAGGGGGGTGGGGGGGGGAACTTGGAGGCGGCGTTATCCCCCAAGAGAAAGGAGGAGGAGGAGAGAAAGGAGGAGAGGTGTTCACCTGGCAGGAGCCAAGTGCACACTAAGACTTCCAGCCGGGCTGGCGTTGTTTTATAGGCTCCTAATCAGCCAGAATCAGCCAGTTGGCTGAGCCAAGGGGGAGAGACGCCTGAAGGAGAGAGAGAGACAGCTGAAGGAGAGAGAGCTGAAGAAGAGAGAGAGATGCCTGTAGGAGGGAGAGACGCCTGAAGAAGAGAGAGATGCCTGTAGGAGGGAGAGACGCATGAAGGAGAGAGGATAGGTACACATGCAGGAGTACACATGCTGGAGGTACACACATACATGCAGGAGTACACATGCAGTAGGTACACATGCTGGAGGTACACACATACGCAGGAGTACACATGCTGGATGTACACATGCAGTACACATGCTGGAGGCAAACATGCAGAGAGAGAGAGAGAGACGCCTGAAGGAGGAAGATACATGCAGGAGAGAGAGAGAGAGAGAGAGAGAGACACCTGAAGGACAGAGTGGAGTTCTCCCCCAATTTATTTTCGTTTCCCTAACCTAAGAGGCCACTATGGGGTTTACCAAAGGGCCTGAAATAGAAGGAGCAGAGCTCCTTACTCGGCCGGAGCCGAGGGGGGGAATGGTTCTTCACCAGCTTCGCGATCTTTTATAATCCTCTATTCTGGCTGAGTTGCCAGATAGCGCAAGGTATTCCAGATAGCGCCATGTGTCCCATTAATCGTGTAACACATATATGACGATAGTTATTCCAATTAAATTCTGTTTAAATACACCTTTATTAATTGCATACCTTTCCAGTTTTTTTTTGCAATGATCGGATTGCTAGATATATATTATTATGCTATATATATATATATATATATTATTTATTTTATAACATTTAATTTTAGTTTAGAAGCAAATTTAACATTAACTCCATTGAACTTAAAGAAACAAATAACATAGTTTACCTTCGAAAACGCCATAATAGAAAATAATTAATTTTATGGGTAACTATTTCGACATAAGTTTACTATAATTATATCAGTCTTTTAAATATCTTCTGATATATATTATATATAAAATACCACAATATATATTTATAATTATTCAGTAACACATTAGAAAGATTTACGCAATAATAGAATTAACAAAGTTACCCAATAAATAATTCGTTAGACAGAAACGAATTTTTATAAGGATACCCAGCTTCATTAAACTTGAAGATGAACGAAACAAATAACATAGTTATCCATAATTCAGCCCTCACGAATAACGAAACGAAATGATCATTTACGATACAATTCGAAATACGATAATTTACGATACAATTCCACCAAACGAGATGAAAACTTATGAAACATATAGCCTCATTCCCTGCGAAGAAAAAATGAAAAAACGAAATTAAAAGAAACGAAGAAAGTTGGATTTCTCCGAAACCAACCTCGATAAGTAACCCAATGTTCCAAATATTAATATAGCCATTATAATTACTTCTACAATGAATCCAATTAAATTCTGCTTATTAAATAACTTTTTAGACACTTGATTTTTATTATAAATATTTAAGTCACGAATAACAGTGGGAAAAACGTACACACAATATATATATATATATATAATAAACAACTCATGCACACACACACACACACACACACACACGATGAAAGGCAGAAGCTAAATCAGTTCGAATCGTGTCCCTAGAGACCTTTTTCGTTCGATTCGTGTCCCTAGAGACCTTTTTCGTTCGAATCGTGTCTCTAGGGACCTTTTTCGGGTCGATGGTTTAAGCTATTCGAGCAGAAATCACCACTGACTTCAGATATTAATATTGTCATTGTTATTACTTCTACAATGAAAATATTTACGCGTATTTTGTATGGTGTCATATAGAATATAATGATGAGATGCTTTTTTAAAATATAATTTGAAGCCAATTAAATTCTACTTATTAATAAATAACTTTTTACACACAAACTACATCTTAACTGCAAACACCTTGCACATCAATTCTTATTATCATTATTATTATTATTTCTACAATGAAACGGGGTCGGGCCGAAGAACGGGTGAGAGATCTCCCCCCCAATATATATATATATATATATATATATATATATATGAATTTACCGTGGCACACCATGTTTGGCAAATGCTTTAGTGGTGCAAGCCTCATTTACTGATGCATATTATATCTATCGGGCAAATAACTTTTAATTCAGTCACTGATTGACCCTCTAATACCGCAACAGCACAAATTATTGAGTAGAATGTTGTGTTCTATTACATCAAACAACTTACTCATACCCACTGCCATAATTTTCTTTTATCATAACTCAGCCGAGCAACTAAGCGACGTTGGATCTGAGTGGTAGTTGGATGGGGAGTCGCAGCAGATAATTTACATTCGATAAATGTAATGAAATAATTAAATAAAATATGCATTTATTTTTATATCACGGATGGAGTCGATGTACGTAGACAATGCAGGTCTTGAGCTTAAATTATCTAAAACCATAACAATACAAATTATTTCAATAGAATATTATGGTCTATTACATTATTACACCTTGCCCAGATCCATTACCAATAACCTCAATTTAGTAATAATAACAATTATCTCTCATACACTATATATATATATATATATATATATATATATATATATATATATAGAAAGAGAGCGAGAGATGCGGGAAATTGAGTAAATGGAAATATTATTTTCTCGAAAACTATGGGTGATAGAAAACTTCTGAAACCATATTTGGAATCAATATCAAAAGTTCTATACGAATCACCAAATAATTTTCAAAGGAGAATAAGAGCATTAATTCTATTAGTGAAATATAAAGATGCAATTACTCGTCCGGTCTCGTTATAGCGGAATGGTACACGTCATAGCTCCACCCAGCTACATCGGCAGCCAATCACGACGAACATCTGGTCTTTTGGGCGGAGCTTGGCGAATGTGCATATAAAAGGGGATATTTTCAGTTGGGAGTAACAGTAGCTATTTTTGCATCAGTGAATAATCAACCATGGACCTGTACGTCTCCCCAGACTTGTATGAAGAACGTGATACTGCCGCATTAACCACAATTAGTCTTTTCAATGCGGCTGATTGTGGCGAACTATTTTCGACGCAAACCGTAGAAGATATTTGCAGTGACGCTCCTTACAATCCGACGCAAGGGACTACCATAGAAATGTAAGTGTCCATAATTCGATTTTATATATATACGGAGAGTTGTAGTATCTCGTCAAATAGATACTAGTCAAAAATGTCAATCAATGTTATTTCCCCATCATGCTAAAATCGAAATTGGTAATCGAACCAAAGATATCTTCACATAATGGGGATCTGTCTGTTTGTCTGTATATGTTTTCCTTTAAGGTCCGATGAGGATTTGACACGAGTTATACAATCTTTTGAAGGGAATACGGATGATATACTGATCAGTCAGCAGTGTCACACATCCTCCACCATGGACCTGTACGTCTCCCCAGACTTGTATGAAGAACGTGATACTGCAGCATTAACCACAATTAGTCTTTTCAATGCGGCTGATTGTGGCGAACTATTTTCGACGCAAACTCTCCGCAAAAGGGGAGAGTGCAGGAATGTTGCAGGTTATTATGTAATGTTGCAAAGGGGGGTGGGGGTTGTTGCAAATGGGGGAAGGGGGTTGTTGCAAA
Organism: Bathynomus jamesi; assembly: GCA_023014485.1. NCBI lineage: Eukaryota > Metazoa > Arthropoda > Malacostraca > Isopoda > Cirolanidae > Bathynomus > Bathynomus jamesi. The sequence continues at coordinate 1,395,059 of JAJOZX010000491.1, forward strand.
TGGGGGTTGCAAAGGGGGATGTTGCAAAGGGGATGTTGCAAAGGGGTGGGGAAAGGGGGGGGGGAAAGGGGGGTGGGGGGAAAACTTGGAGGCGGCGTTATCCCCCAAGAGAAAGGAGGAGGAGGAGAGAAAGGAGGAGAGGTGTTCACCTGGCAGGAGCCAAGTGCACACTAAGACTTCCAGCCGGGCTGGCGTTGTTTTATAGGCTCCTAATCAGCCAGAATCAGCCAGTTGGCTGAGCCAAGGCGGGAGAGACGCCTGAAGGAGAGAGAGACAGCTGAAGGAGAGAGAGCTGAAGAAGAGAGAGAGATGCCTGTAGGAGGGAGAGACGCCTGAAGAAGAGAGAGATGCCTGTAGGAGGGAGAGACGCATGAAGGAGAGAGGATAGGTACACATGCAGGAGTACACATGCTGGAGGTACACACATACATGCAGGAGTACACATGCAGTAGGTACACATGCTGGAGGTACACACATACGCAGGAGTACACATGCTGGATGTACACATGCAGTACACATGCTGGAGGCAAACATGCAGGAGAGAGAGAGAGAGACGCCTGAAGGAGGAAGATACATGCAGGAGAGAGAGAGAGAGAGAAGAGAGAGACACCTGAAGGACAGAGTGGAGTTCTCCCCCAATTTATTTCGTTTCCCTAACCTAAGAGGCCACTATGGGGTTTACCAAAGGGCCTGAAATAGAAGGAGAAGAGCTCCTTACTCGGCCGGAGCCGAGGGGGGGAATGGTTCTTCACCAGCTTCGCGATCTTTTAAATCCTCTATTCTGGCTGAGTTGCCAGATAGCGCAAGGTATTCCAGATAGCGCCATGTGTCCCATTAATCGTGTAACACATATATGACGATAGTTATTCCAATTAAATTCTGTTTAAATACACCTTTATTAATTGCATACCTTTCCAGTTTTTTTTTGCAATGATCGGATTGCTAGATATATATTATTATGCTATATATATATATATTATATATTTATTTTATAACATTTAATTTTAGTTTAGAAGCAAATTTAACATTAACTCCATTGAACTTAAAGAAACAAATAACATAGTTTACCTTCGAAAACGCCATAATAGAAATAATTAATTTTATGGGTAACTATTTCGACATAAGTTTACTTTTATTATAAATATTTAAGTCACGAATCTACTCAATAATTTGTATTGTTGCGGTATTCGATAGTTATTCCAATTAAATTCTGTTTAAATACACCTTTATTAATTGCATACCTTTCCAGTTTTTTTTGCAATGATCGGATTGCTAGATATATATTATTATGCTATATATATATATATATATATTATTTATTTTATAACATTTAATTTTAGTTTAGAAGCAAATTTAACATTAACTCCATTGAACTTAAAGAAACAAATAACATAGTTTACCTTCGAAAACGCCATAATAGAAAATAATTAATTTTATGGGTAACTATTTCGACATAAGTTTACTATATTATATCAGTCTTTTAAATATCTTCTGATATATATTATATATAAAATACCACAATATATATTTATAATTATTCAGTAACACATTAGAAAGATTTACGCAATAATAGAATTAACAAAGTTACCCAATAAATAATTCGTTAGACAGAAACGAATTTTTATAAGGATACCCAGCTTCATTAAACTTGAAGATGAACGAAACAAATAACATAGTTATCCATAATTCAGCCCTCACGAATAACGAAACGAAATGATCATTTACGATACAATTCGAAATACGATAATTTACGATACAATTCCACCAAACGAGATGAAAACTTATGAAACATATAGCCTCATTCCCTGCGAAGAAAAAATGAAAAAACGAAATTAAAAGAAACGAAGAAAGTTGGATTTCTCCGAAACCAACCTCGATAAGTAACCCAATGTTCCAAATATTAATATAGCCATTATAATTACTTCTACAATGAATCCAATTAAATTCTGCTTATTAAATAACTTTTTAGACACTTGATTTTTATTATAAATATTTAAGTCACGAATAACAGTGGGAAAAACGTACACACAATATATATATATATATATATAATAATAAACAACTCATGCACACACACACACACACACACACAACGATGAAAGGCAGAAGCTAAATCAGTTCGAATCGTGTCCCTATAGACCTTTTTCGTTCGAATCGTGTCTCTAGGGACCTTTTTCGGGTCGATGGTTTAAGCTATTCGAGCAGAAATCACCACTGACTTCAGATATTAATATTGTCATTGTTATTACTTCTACAATGAAAATATTTACGCGTATTTTGTATGGTGTCATATAGAAATATAATGATGAGATGCTTTTTTAAAATATAATTTGAAGCCAATTAAATTCTACTTATTAATAAATAACTTTTTACACACAAACTACATCTTAACTGCAAACACCTTGCACTTGCACATCAATTCTTATTATCATTATTATTATTATTTCTACAATGAAACGGGGTCGGGCCGAAGAACGGGTGAGAGATCTCCCCCCCAATATATATATATATATAATATTATATATATATATATATATAAATTGAATTTACCGTGGCACACCATGTTTGGCAAATGCTTTAGTGGTGCAAGCCTCATTTACTGATGCATATTATATCTATCGGGCAAATAACTTTTAATTCAGTCACTGATTGACCCTCTAATACCGCAACAGCACAAATTATTGAGTAGAATGTTGTGTTCTATTACATCAAACAACTTACTCATACCCACTGCCATAATTTTCTTTTATCATAACTCAGCCGAGCAACTAAGCGACGTTGGATCTGAGTGGTAGTTGGATGGGGAGTCGCAGCAGATAATTTACATTCGATAAATGTAATGAAATAATTAAATAAAATATGCATTTATTTTTATATCACGGATGGAGTCGATGTAGACAATGCAGGTCTTGAGCTTAAATTATCTAAAACCATAACAATACAAATTATTTCAATAGAATATTATGGTCTATTACATTATTACACCTTGCCCAGATCCATTACCAATAACCTCAATTTAGTAATAATAACAATTATCTCTCATACACTATATATATATATATATATAGAAAGAGAGCGAGAGATGCGGGAAATTGAGTAAATGGAAATATTATTTTCTCGAAAACTATGGGTGATAGAAAACTTCTGAAACCATATTTGGAATCAATATCAAAAGTTCTATACGAATCACCAAATAATTTTCAAAGGAGAATAAGAGCATTAATTCTATTAGTGAAATATAAAGATGCAATTACTCGTCCGGTCTCGTTATAGCGGAATGGTACACGTCATAGCTCCACCCAGCTACATCGGCAGCCAATCACGACGAACATCTGGTCTTTTGGGCGGAGCTTGGCGAATGTGCATATAAAAGGGGATATTTTCAGTTGGGAGTAACAGTAGCTATTTTTGCATCAGTGAATAATCAACCATGGACCTGTACGTCTCCCCAGACTTGTATGAAGAACGTGATACTGCCGCATTAACCACAATTAGTCTTTTCAATGCGGCTGATTGTGGCGAACTATTTTCGACGCAAACCGTAGAAGATATTTGCAGTGACGCTCCTTACAATCCGACGCAAGGGACTACCATAGAAATGTAAGTGTCCATAATTCGATTTTATATATATACGGAGAGTTGTAGTATCTCGTCAAATACTGATACTAGTCAAAAATGTCAATCAATGTTATTTCCCCATCATGCTAAAATCGAAATTGGTAATCGAACCAAAGATATCTTCACATAATGGGGATCTGTCTGTTTGTCTGTATATGTTTTCCTTTAAGGTCCGATGAGGATTTGACACGAGTTATACAATCTTTTGAAGGGAATACGGATGATATACTGATCAGTCAGCAGTGTCACACATCCTCCACCATGGACCTGTACGTCTCCCCAGACTTGTATGAAGAACGTGATACTGCAGCATTAACCACAATTAGTCTTTTCAATGCGGCTGATTGTGGCGAACTATTTTCGACGCAAACTCTCCGCAAAAGGGGAGAGTGCAGGAATGTTGCAGGTTATTATGTAATGTTGCAAAGGGGGGTGGGGTTGTTGCAAATGGGGGAAGGGGTTGTTGCAAATGGGGGTTGTTGCAAAGGGGGATGTTGCAAAGGGGGTGGGGAAAGGGGGGTGGGGAAAGGGGGGTGGGGGAAAACTTGGAGGCGGCGTTATCCCCCAAGAGAAAGGAGGAGGAGGAGAGAAAGGAGGAGAGGTGTTCACCTGGCAGGAGCCAAGTGCACACTAAGACTTCCAGCCGGGCTGGCGTTGTTTTATAGGCTCCTAATCAGCCAGAATCAGCCAGTTGGCTGAGCCAAGGCGGGAGAGACGCCTGAGAGAGAGAGAGACAGCTGAAGGAGAGAGAGCTGAAGAAGAGAGAGAGATGCCTGTAGGAGGGAGAGACGCCTGAAGAAGAGAGAGATGCCTGTAGGAGGGAGAGACGCATGAAGGAGAGAGGATAGGTACACATGCAGGAGTACACATGCTGGAGGTACACACATACATGCAGGAGTACACATGCAGTAGGTACACATGCTGGAGGTACACACATACGCAGGAGTACACATGCTGGATGTACACATGCAGTACACATGCTGGAGGCAAACATGCAGGAGAGAGAGAGAGAGACGCCTGAAGGAGGAAGATACATGCAGGAGAGAGAGAGAGAGAGAGAGAGAGAGACACCTGAAGGACAGAGTGGAGTTCTCCCCCAATTTATTTTCGTTTCCCTAACCTAAGAGGCCACTATGGGGTTTACCAAAGGGCCTGAAATAGAAGGAGAAGAGCTCCTTACTCGGCCGGAGCCGAGGGGGGAATGGTTCTTCACCAGCTTCGCGATCTTTTATAATCCTCTATTCTGGCTGAGTTGCCAGATAGCGCAAGGTATTCCAGATAGCGCCATGTGTCCCATTAATCGTGTAACACATATATGACGATAGTTATTCCAATTAAATTCTGTTTAAATACACCTTTATTAATTGCATACCTTTCCAGTTTTTTTTTGCAATGATCGGATTGCTAGATATATATTATTATGCTATATATATATATATATATATATTATTTATTTTATAACATTTAATTTTAGTTTAGAAGCAAATTTAACATTAACTCCATTGAACTTAAAGAAACAAATAACATAGTTTACCTTCGAAAACGCCATAATAGAAAATAATTAATTTTATGGGTAACTATTTCGACATAAGTTTACTTTTATTATAAATATTTAAGTCACGAATCTACTCAATAATTTGTATTGTTGCGGTATTCGATAGTTATTCCAATTAAATTCTGTTTAAATACACCTTTATTAATTGCATACCTTTCCAGTTTTTTTTTGCAATGATCGGATTGCTAGATATATATTATTATGCTATATATATATATATATATATTATTTATTTTATAACATTTAATTTTAGTTTAGAAGCAAATTTAACATTAACTCCATTGAACTTAAAGAAACAAATAACATAGTTTACCTTCGAAAACGCCATAATAGAAAATAATTAATTTTATGGGTAACTATTTCGACATAAGTTTACTATAATTATATCAGTCTTTTAAATATCTTCTGATATATATATATATAAAATACCACAATATATATTTATAATTATTCAGTAACACATTAGAAAGATTTACGCAATAATAGAATTAACAAAGTTACCCAATAAATAATTCGTTAGACAGAAACGAATTTTTATAAGGATACCCAGCTTCATTAAACTTGAAGATGAACGAAACAAATAACATAGTTATCCATAATTCAGCCCTCACGAATAACGAAACGAAATGATCATTTACGATACAATTCGAAATACGATAATTTACGATACAATTCCACCAAACGAGATGAAAACTTATGAAACATATAGCCTCATTCCCTGCGAAGAAAAATGAAAAAACGAAATTAAAAGAAACGAAGAAAGTTGGATTTCTCCGAAACCAACCTCGATAAGTAACCCAATGTTCCAAATATTAATATAGCCATTATAATTACTTCTACAATGAATCCAATTAAATTCTGCTTATTAAATAACTTTTTAGACACTTGATTTTTATTATAAATATTTAAGTCACGAATAACAGTGGGAAAAACGTACACACAATATATATATATATATATATATAATAAACAACTCATGCACACACACACACACACACACACACACGATGAAAGGCAGAAGCTAAATCAGTTCGAATCGTGTCCCTAGAGACCTTTTCGTTCGAATCGTGTCTCTAGGGACCTTTTTCGGGTCGATGGTTTAAGCTATTCGAGCAGAAATCACCACTGACTTCAGATATTAATATTGTCATTGTTATTACTTCTACAATGAAAATATTTACGCGTATTTTGTATGGTGTCATATAGAAATATAATGATGAGATGCTTTTTTAAAATATAATTTGAAGCCAATTAAATTCTACTTATTAATAAATAACTTTTTACACACAAACTACATCTTAACTGCAAACACCTTGCACATCAATTCTTATTATCATTATTATTATTATTTCTACAATGAAACGGGGTCGGGCCGAAGAACGGGTGAGAGATCTCCCCCCCAATATATATATATATATATATATATATATATATATATATATATATATAGAATTTACCGTGGCACACCATGTTTGGCAAATGCTTTAGTGGTGCAAGCCTCATTTACTGATGCATATTATATCTATCGGGCAAATAACTTTTAATTCAGTCACTGATTGACCCTCTAATACCGCAACAGCACAAATTATTGAGTAGAATGTTGTGTTCTATTACATCAAACAACTTACTCATACCCACTGCCATAATTTTCTTTTATCATAACTCAGCCGAGCAACTAAGCGACGTTGGATCTGAGTGGTAGTTGGATGGGGAGTCGCAGCAGATAATTTACATTCGATAAATGTAATGAAATAATTAAATAAAATATGCATTTATTTTATATCACGGATGGAGTCGATGTAGACAATGCAGGTCTTGAGCTTAAATTATCTAAAACCATAACAATACAAATTATTTCAATAGAATATTATGGTCTATTACATTATTACACCTTGCCCAGATCCATTACCAATAACCTCAATTTAGTAATAATAACAATTATCTCTCATACACTATATATATATATATATATATATATATATATATATATATATATGAAAGAGAGCGAGAGATGCGGGAAATTGAGTAAATGGAAATATTATTTTCTCGAAAACTATGGGTGATAGAAAACTTCTGAAACCATATTTGGAATCAATATCAAAAGTTCTATACGAATCACCAAATAATTTTCAAAGGAGAATAAGAGCATTAATTCTATTAGTGAAATATAAAGATGCAATTACTCGTCCGGTCTCGTTATAGCGGAATGGTACACGTCATAGCTCCACCCAGCTACATCGGCAGCCAATCACGACGAACATCTGGTCTTTTGGGCGGAGCTTGGCGAATGTGCATATAAAAGGGGATATTTTCAGTTGGGAGTAACAGTAGCTATTTTTGCATCAGTGAATAATCAACCATGGACCTGTACGTCTCCCCAGACTTGTATGAAGAACGTGATACTGCCGCATTAACCACAATTAGTCTTTTCAATGCGGCTGATTGTGGCGAACTATTTTCGACGCAAACCGTAGAAGATATTTGCAGTGACGCTCCTTACAATCCGACGCAAGGGACTACCATAGAAATGTAAGTGTCCATAATTCGATTTTATATATATACGGAGAGTTGTAGTATCTCGTCAAATAGATACTAGTCAAAAATGTCAATCAATGTTATTTCCCCATCATGCTAAAATCGAAATTGGTAATCGAACCAAAGATATCTTCACATAATGGGGATCTGTCTGTTTGTCTGTATATGTTTTCCTTTAAGGTCCGATGAGGATTTGACACGAGTTATACAATCTTTTGAAGGGAATACGGATGATATACTGATCAGTCAGCAGTGTCACACATCCTCCACCATGGACCTGTACGTCTCCCCAGACTTGTATGAAGAACGTGATACTGCAGCATTAACCACAATTAGTCTTTTCAATGCGGCTGATTGTGGCGAACTATTTTCGACGCAAACTCTCCGCAAAAGGGGAGAGTGCAGGAATGTTGCAGGTTATTATGTAATGTTGCAAAGGGGGGTGGGGGTTGTTGCAAAGGGGGAAGGGGGTTGTTGCAAATGGGGTTGTTGCAAAGGGGGATGTTGCAAAGGGGGGTGGGGGGAAACTTGGAGGCGGCGTTATCCCCCAAGAGAAAGGAGGAGGAGGAGAGAAAGGAGGAGAGGTGTTCACCTGGCAGGAGCCAAGTGCACACTAAGACTTCCAGCCGGGCTGGCGTTGTTTTATAGGCTCCTAATCAGCCAGAATCAGCCAGTTGGCTGAGCCAAGGCGGGAGAGACGCCTGAAGGAGAGAGAGAGACAGCTGAAGGAGAGAGAGCTGAAGAAGAGAGAGAGATGCCTGTAGGAGGGAGAGACGCCTGAAGAAGAGAGAGATGCCTGTAGGAGGGAGAGACGCATGAAGGAGAGAGGATAGGTACACATGCAGGAGTACACATGCTGGAGGTACACACATACATGCAGGAGTACACATGCAGTAGGTACACATGCTGGAGGTACACACATACGCAGGAGTACACATGCTGGATGTACACATGCAGTACACATGCTGGAGGCAAACATGCAGGAGAGAGAGAGAGAGACGCCTGAAGGAGGAAGATACATGCAGGAGAGAGAGAGAGAGAGAGAGAGAGAGAGAGACACCTGAAGGACAGAGTGGAGTTCTCCCCCAATTTATTTTCGTTTCCCTAACCTAAGAGGCCACTATGGGGTTTACCAAAGGGCCTGAAATAGAAGGAGAGAGCTCCTTACTCGGCCGGAGCCGAGGGGGGAATGGTTCTTCACCAGCTTCGCGATCTTTTATAATCCTCTATTCTGGCTGAGTTGCCAGATAGCGCAAGGTATTCCAGATAGCGCCATGTGTCCCATTAATCGTGTAACACATATATGACGATAGTTATTCCAATTAAATTCTGTTTAAATACACCTTTATTAATTGCATACCTTTCCAGTTTTTTTTTGCAATGATCGGATTGCTAGATATATATTATTATGCTATATATATATATATATATATATTATTTATTTTATAACATTTAATTTTAGTTTAGAAGCAAATTTAACATTAACTCCATTGAACTTAAAGAAACAAATAACATAGTTTACCTTCGAAAACGCCATAATAGAAAATAATTAATTTTATGGGTAACTATTTCGACATAAGTTTACTTTTATTATAAATATTTAAGTCACGAATCTACTCAATAATTTGTATTGTTGCGGTATTCGATAGTTATTCCAATTAAATTCTGTTTAAATACACCTTTATTAATTGCATACCTTTCCAGTTTTTTTTTGCAATGATCGGATTGCTAGATATATATTATTATGCTATATATATATATATATATATATTATTTATTTTATAACATTTAATTTTAGTTTAGAAGCAAATTTAACATTAACTCCATTGAACTTAAAGAAACAAATAACATAGTTTACCTTCGAAAACGCCATAATAGAAAATAATTAATTTTATGGGTAACTATTTCGACATAAGTTTACTATAATTATATCAGTCTTTTAAATATCTTCTGATATATATTATATATAAAATACCACAATATATATTTATAATTATTCAGTAACACATTAGAAAGATTTACGCAATAATAGAATTAACAAAGTTACCCAATAAATAATTCGTTAGACAGAAACGAATTTTTATAAGGATACCCAGCTTCATTAAACTTGAAGATGAACGAAACAAATAACATAGTTATCCATAATTCAGCCCTCACGAATAACGAAACGAAATGATCATTTACGATACAATTCGAAATACGATAATTTACGATACAATTCCACCAAACGAGATGAAAACTTATGAAACATATAGCCTCATTCCCTGCGAAGAAAAAATGAAAAAACGAAATTAAAAGAAACGAAGAAAGTTGGATTTCTCCGAAACCAACCTCGATAAGTAACCCAATGTTCCAAATATTAATATAGCCATTATAATTACTTCTACAATGAATCCAATTAAATTCTGCTTATTAAATAACTTTTTAGACACTTGATTTTTATTATAAATATTTAAGTCACGAATAACAGTGGGAAAAACGTACACACAATATATATATATATATATATATAAACAACTCATGCACACACACACACACACACACACACACACGATGAAAGGCAGAAGCTAAATCAGTTCGAATCGTGTCCCTAGAGACCTTTTTCGTTCGATTCGTGTCCCTAGAGACCTTTTTCGTTCGAATCGTGTCTCTAGGGACCTTTTTCGGGTCGATGGTTTAAGCTATTCGAGCAGAAATCACCACTGACTTCAGATATTAATATTGTCATTGTTATTACTTCTACAATGAAAATATTTACGCGTATTTTGTATGGTGTCATATAGAAATATAATGATGAGATGCTTTTTTAAAATATAATTTGAAGCCAATTAAATTCTACTTATTAATAAATAACTTTTTACACACAAACTACATCTTAACTGCAAACACCTTGCACATCAATTCTTATTATCATTATTATTATTATTTCTACAATGAAACGGGGTCGGGCCGAAGAACGGGTGAGAGATCTCCCCCCAATATATATATATATATATATATATATATATATAAATTGAATTTACCGTGGCACACCATGTTTGGCAAATGCTTTAGTGGTGCAAGCCTCATTTACTGATGCATATTATATCTATCGGGCAAATAACTTTTAATTCAGTCACTGATTGACCCTCTAATACCGCAACAGCACAAATTATTGAGTAGAATGTTGTGTTCTATTACATCAAACAACTTACTCATACCCACTGCCATAATTTTCTTTTATCATAACTCAGCCGAGCAACTAAGCGACGTTGGATCTGAGTGGTAGTTGGATGGGGAGTCGCAGCAGATAATTTACATTCGATAAATGTAATGAAATAATTAAATAAAATATGCATTTATTTTTATATCACGGATGGAGTCGATGTACTGTAGACAATGCAGGTCTTGAGCTTAAATTATCTAAAACCATAACAATACAAATTATTTCAATAGAATATTATGGTCTATTACATTATTACACCTTGCCCAGATCCATTACCAATAACCTCAATTTAGTAATAATAACAATTATCTCTCATACACTATATATATATATATATATATATATATATATATATATATATATATATAGAAAGAGAGCGAGAGATGCGGGAAATTGAGTAAATGGAAATATTATTTTCTCGAAAACTATGGGTGATAGAAAACTTCTGAAACCATATTTGGAATCAATATCAAAAGTTCTATACGAATCACCAAATAATTTTCAAAGGAGAATAAGAGCATTAATTCTATTAGTGAAATATAAAGATGCAATTACTCGTCCGGTCTCGTTATAGCGGAATGGTACACGTCATAGCTCCACCCAGCTACATCGGCAGCCAATCACGACGAACATCTGGTCTTTTGGGCGGAGCTTGGCGAATGTGCATATAAAAGGGGATATTTTCAGTTGGGAGTAACAGTAGCTATTTTTGCATCAGTGAATAATCAACCATGGACCTGTACGTCTCCCCAGACTTGTATGAAGAACGTGATACTGCCGCATTAACCACAATTAGTCTTTTCAATGCGGCTGATTGTGGCGAACTATTTTCGACGCAAACCGTAGAAGATATTTGCAGTGACGCTCCTTACAATCCGACGCAAGGGACTACCATAGAAATGTAAGTGTCCATAATTCGATTTTATATATATACGGAGAGTTGTAGTATCTCGTCAAATAGATACTAGTCAAAAATGTCAATCAATGTTATTTCCCCATCATGCTAAAATCGAAATTGGTAATCGAACCAAAGATATCTTCACATAATGGGGATCTGTCTGTTTGTCTGTATATGTTTTCCTTTAAGGTCCGATGAGGATTTGACACGAGTTATACAATCTTTTGAAGGGAATACGGATGATATACTGATCAGTCAGCAGTGTCACACATCCTCCACCATGGACCTGTACGTCTCCCCAGACTTGTATGAAGAACGTGATACTGCAGCATTAACCACAATTAGTCTTTTCAATGCGGCTGATTGTGGCGAACTATTTTCGACGCAAACTCTCCGCAAAAGGGGAGAGTGCAGGAATGTTGCAGGTTATTATGTAATGTTGCAAAGGGGGTGGGGGTTGTTGCAAACGGGGGAAGGGGGTTGTTGCAAATGGGGGGTGTTGCATAGGGGGATGTTGCAAAGGGGATGTTGCAAAGGGGGGAGGGGGGAAAGGGGGGTGGGGGGAAAACTTGGAGGCGGCGTTATCCCCCAAGAGAAAGGAGGAGGAGGAGAGAAAGGAGGAGAGGTGTTCACCTGGCAGGAGCCAAGTGCACACTAAGACTTCCAGCCGGGCTGGCGTTGTTTTATAGGCTCCTAATCAGCCAGAATCAGCCAGTTGGCTGAGCCAAGGCGGGAGAGACGCCTGAAGGAGAGAGAGAGACAGCTGAAGGAGAGAGAGCTGAAGAAGAGAGAGAGATGCCTGTAGGAGGGAGAGACGCCTGAAGAAGAGAGAGATGCCTGTAGGAGGGAGAGACGCATGAAGGAGAGAGGATAGGTACACATGCAGGAGTACACATGCTGGAGGTACACACATACATGCAGGAGTACACATGCAGTAGGTACACATGCTGGAGGTACACACATACGCAGGAGTACACATGCTGGATGTACACATGCAGTACACATGCTGGAGGCAAACATGCAGGAGAGAGAGAGAGAGACGCCTGAAGGAGGAAGATACATGCAGGAGAGAGAGAGAGAGAGAGAGAGAGACACCTGAAGGACAGAGTGGAGTTCTCCCCCAATTTATTTTCGTTTCCCTAACCTAAGAGGCCACTATGGGGTTTACCAAAGGGCCTGAAATAGAAGGAGAGAGCTCCTTACTCGGCCGGAGCCGAGGGGGGGAATGGTTCTTCACCAGCTTCGCGATCTTTTATAATCCTCTATTCTGGCTGAGTTGCCAGATAGCGCAAGGTATTCCAGATAGCGCCATGTGTCCCATTAATCGTGTAACACATATATGACGATAGTTATTCCAATTAAATTCTGTTTAAATACACCTTTATTAATTGCATACCTTTCCAGTTTTTTTTTGCAATGATCGGATTGCTAGATATATATTATTATGCTATATATATATATATATATATTATTTATTTTATAACATTTAATTTTAGTTTAGAAGCAAATTTAACATTAACTCCATTGAACTTAAAGAAACAAATAACATAGTTTACCTTCGAAAACGCCATAATAGAAAATAATTAATTTTATGGGTAACTATTTCGACATAAGTTTACTTTTATTATAAATTTAAGTCACGAATCTACTCAATAATTTGTATTGTTGCGGTATTCGATAGTTATTCCAATTAAATTCTGTTTAAATACACCTTTATTAATTGCATACCTTTCCAGTTTTTTTTTGCAATGATCGGATTGCTAGATATATATTATTATGCTATATATATATATATATATATTATTTATTTTATAACATTTAATTTTAGTTTAGAAGCAAATTTAACATTAACTCCATTGAACTTAAAGAAACAAATAACATAGTTTACCTTCGAAAACGCCATAATAGAAAATAATTAATTTTATGGGTAACTATTTCGACATAAGTTTACTATAATTATATCAGTCTTTTAAATATCTTCTGATATATATTATATATAAAATACCACAATATATATTTATAATTATTCAGTAACACATTAGAAAGATTTACGCAATAATAGAATTAACAAAGTTACCCAATAAATAATTCGTTAGACAGAAACGAATTTTTATAAGGATACCCAGCTTCATTAAACTTGAAGATGAACGAAACAAATAACATAGTTATCCATAATTCAGCCCTCACGAATAACGAAACGAAATGATCATTTACGATACAATTCGAAATACGATAATTTACGATACAATTCCACCAAACGAGATGAAAACTTATGAAACATATAGCCTCATTCCCTGCGAAGAAAAAATGAAAAAACGAAATTAAAAGAAACGAAGAAAGTTGGATTTCTCCGAAACCAACCTCGATAAGTAACCCAATGTTCCAAATATTAATATAGCCATTATAATTACTTCTACAATGAATCCAATTAAATTCTGCTTATTAAATAACTTTTTAGACACTTGATTTTTATTATAAATATTTAAGTCACGAATAACAGTGGGAAAAACGTACACACAATATATATATATATATATATAATAAACAACTCATGCACACACACACACACACACACACACGATGAAAGGCAGAAGCTAAATCAGTTCGAATCGTGTCCCTAGAGACCTTTTTCGTTCGATTCGTGTCCCTAGAGACCTTTTTCGTTCGAATCGTGTCTCTAGGGACCTTTTTCGGGTCGATGGTTTAAGCTATTCGAGCAGAAATCACCACTGACTTCAGATATTAATATTGTCATTGTTATTACTTCTACAATGAAAATATTTACGCGTATTTTGTATGGTGTCATATAGAAATATAATGATGAGATGCTTTTTTAAAATATAATTTGAAGCCAATTAAATTCTACTTATTAATAAATAACTTTTTACACACAAACTACATCTTAACTGCAAACACCTTGCACATCAATTCTTATTATCATTATTATTATTATTTCTACAATGAAACGGGGTCGGGCCGAAGAACGGGTGAGAGATCTCCCCCCAATATATATATATATATATATATATATATATATATATATATATATATATAGAATTTACCGTGGCACACCATGTTTGGCAAATGCTTTAGTGGTGCAAGCCTCATTTACTGATGCATATTATATCTATCGGGCAAATAACTTTTAATTCAGTCACTGATTGACCCTCTAATACCGCAACAGCACAAATTATTGAGTAGAATGTTGTGTTCTATTACATCAAACAACTTACTCATACCCACTGCCATAATTTTCTTTTATCATAACTCAGCCGAGCAACTAAGCGACGTTGGATCTGAGTGGTAGTTGGATGGGGAGTCGCAGCAGATAATTTACATTCGATAAATGTAATGAAATAATTAAATAAAATATGCATTTATTTTTATATCACGGATGGAGTCGATGTAGACAATGCAGGTCTTGAGCTTAAATTATCTAAAACCATAACAATACAAATTATTTCAATAGAATATTATGGTCTATTACATTATTACACCTTGCCCAGATCCATTACCAATAACCTCAATTTAGTAATAATAACAATTATCTCTCATACACTATATATATATATATATATATATATATATATATATATATATATATATATATATATATAAGAGAGCGAGAGATGCGGGAAATTGAGTAAATGGAAATATTATTTTCTCGAAAACTATGGGTGATAGAAAACTTCTGAAACCATATTTGGAATCAATATCAAAAGTTCTATACGAATCACCAAATAATTTTCAAAGGAGAATAAGAGCATTAATTCTATTAGTGAAATATAAAGATGCAATTACTCGTCCGGTCTCGTTATAGCGGAATGGTACACGTCATAGCTCCACCCAGCTACATCGGCAGCCAATCACGACGAACATCTGGTCTTTTGGGCGGAGCTTGGCGAATGTGCATATAAAAGGGGATATTTTCAGTTGGGAGTAACAGTAGCTATTTTTGCATCAGTGAATAATCAACCATGGACCTGTACGTCTCCCCAGACTTGTATGAAGAACGTGATACTGCCGCATTAACCACAATTAGTCTTTTCAATGCGGCTGATTGTGGCGAACTATTTTCGACGCAAACCGTAGAAGATATTTGCAGTGACGCTCCTTACAATCCGACGCAAGGGACTACCATAGAAATGTAAGTGTCCATAATTCGATTTTATATATATACGGAGAGTTGTAGTATCTCGTCAAATAGATACTAGTCAAAAATGTCAATCAATGTTATTTCCCCATCATGCTAAAATCGAAATTGGTAATCGAACCAAAGATATCTTCACATAATGGGGATCTGTCTGTTTGTCTGTATATGTTTTCCTTTAAGGTCCGATGAGGATTTGACACGAGTTATACAATCTTTTGAAGGGAATACGGATGATATACTGATCAGTCAGCAGTGTCACACATCCTCCACCATGGACCTGTACGTCTCCCCAGACTTGTATGAAGAACGTGATACTGCAGCATTAACCACAATTAGTCTTTTCAATGCGGCTGATTGTGGCGAACTATTTTCGACGCAAACTCTCCGCAAAAGGGGAGAGTGCAGGAATGTTGCAGGTTATTATGTAATGTTGCAAAGGGGGGTGGGGGTTGTTGCAAAGGGGGAAGGGGGTTGTTGCAAATGGGGTGTTGCAAGGGGGATTTGCAAAGGGGATGTTGCAAAGGGGGAGGGGGAAAGGGGGGTGGGGGGAAAACTTGGAGGCGGCGTTATCCCCCAAGAGAAAGGAGGAGGAGGAGAGAAAGGAGGAGAGGTGTTCACCTGGCAGGAGCCAAGTGCACACTAAGACTTCCAGCCGGGCTGGCGTTGTTTTTAGGCTCCTAATCAGCCAGAATCAGCCAGTTGGCTGAGCCAAGGCGGGAGAGACGCCTGAAGGAGAGAGAGAGACAGCTGAAGGAGAGAGAGCTGAAGAAGAGAGAGAGATGCCTGTAGGAGGGAGAGACGCCTGAAGAAGAGAGAGATGCCTGTAGGAGGGAGAGACGCATGAAGGAGAGAGGATAGGTACACATGCAGGAGTACACATGCTGGAGGTACACACATACATGCAGGAGTACACATGCAGTAGGTACACATGCTGGAGGTACACACATACGCAGGAGTACACATGCTGGATGTACACATGCAGTACACATGCTGGAGGCAAACATGCAGGAGAGAGAGAGAGAGACGCCGAAGGAGATACATGCAGGAGAGAGAGAGAGAGAGAGAGAGGAGACACCTGAAGGACAGAGTGGAGTTCTCCCCCAATTTATTTTCGTTTCCCTAACCTAAGAGGCCACTATGGGGGTTTACCAAAGGGCCTGAAATAGAAGGAGCAAGAGCTCCTTACTCGGCCGGAGCCGAGGGGGGGAATGGTTCTTCACCAGCTTCGCGATCTTTTATAATCCTCTATTCTGGCTGAGTTGCCAGATAGCGCAAGGTATTCCAGATAGCGCCATGTGTCCCATTAATCGTGTAACACATAATGACGATAGTTATTCCAATTAAATTCTGTTTAAATACACCTTTATTAATTGCATACCTTTCCAGTTTTTTTTTGCAATGATCGGATTGCTAGATATATATTTTATGCTATATATATATTATATATATATTATTTATTTTATAACATTTAATTTTAGTTTAGAAGCAAATTTAACATTAACTCCATTGAACTTAAAGAAACAAATAACATAGTTTACCTTCGAAAACGCCATAATAGAAAATAATTAATTTTATGGGTAACTATTTCGACATAAGTTTACTTTTATTATAAATATTTAAGTCACGAATCTACTCAATAATTTGATTGTTGGGGTATTCGATAGTTATTCCAATTAAATTCTGTTTAAATACACCTTTATTAATTGCATACCTTTCCAGTTTTTTTTTGCAATGATCGGATTGCTAGATATATATTATTATGCTATATATATATATATATATATTATTTATTTTATAACATTTAATTTTAGTTTAGAAGCAAATTTAACATTAACTCCATTGAACTTAAAGAAACAAATAACATAGTTTACCTTCGAAAACGCCATAATAGAAAATAATTAATTTTATGGGTAACTATTTCGACATAAGTTTACTATAATTATATCAGTCTTTTAAATATCTTCTGATATATATTATATATAAAATACCACAATATATATTTATAATTATTCAGTAACACATTAGAAAGATTTACGCAATAATAGAATTAACAAAGTTACCCATAAATAATTCGTTAGACAG
>JAJOZX010000492.1:0-52500 GCA_023014485.1 Bathynomus jamesi
TTTTATTATATATCGTAATAGGAAGAGTGCTAGTCTATCGATTATCTATTACGCATCACGTACGAAAAAGTGAATTGAGGTCCATACATCGACAAATTTGTTTTTCAGTGATAGACTGAATTTACTCTATAAAGGTTATCTTTCCTTTCAACCTTTCAAAGGTTCCGTGTGATGATTCCTCATTTTACGAAGGTCAAGCTTGTCGCCCCTCCTCTCGAGTTGGCCTGGTGAAGTAGTGAGTTGGTTTCTTGTACTCTCCACTTCACATAGCCAGGTACGCCCGGCTCATCGGGGATTGTTCTCAGCCAGGCGTCTAATCTTCTTTTGAAGATGTCCATTGCAACACCATTCGTGTTCCTTAATTTCTTTGGGCAGCTGATTAAACAGTTTTGGTCCTCTCACCACAAAACTATTTTGTTACAGGGTTAAGGATGTTCCCTGTTTAGCTTTTAATTTGGGAACACGACACAGTCTTCCTTTTCTACTTTTCACCGTTGTTTGGGGAATTACAGGGTTCAGAGTAAGATTAGGGACTAGTTTCTCCATTATTTTCCAAGTGTAAATAATGGTGTATCTCGCTCTCTTCTTCTTTCCAGTGAATATAGGTTTAGTTCGCGTAATCTGTTTTTTGCACCCCTTGACCTTGGCTGTGAAGCTTCTCTGAATCCCTCCTAGCTGTCTAATGTCTTCTTTTTTATATGGGCATGTTAGGACCGAGCAGTATTCCAATTTGGGTATGATCAGTGTTTTTAGTAGAGGAGTCATTTTAGTCCTGTCCCTTCGTTTAAAGGTTCTCAGTGTGTGCCCAGTTATTCTCTTTGCTCTGTTTACTGCTATCTTATTTTGTGTTTCAAATTTCGCATCATCAGTCATTAAAACCACTAAATCATTTGCTTTAAAATTTCTCTGAATTTCCTGTCCATTTGAGGTATAATATTCCATGGATTTTAGGTCTTCTCTTTTTCCGTACCATAACAGCTGAAATTTCTGTGTTAAACTTCATATTGTTGTCTTCCGTCCACTTGTAGATTCTGTTCATGTCGGTTTCATGTCTGTTCATGTCGGTTATATATATATCTATAAGCAAGGAACCACAGGGACAAGGAAAATAAAACACGAAGTCATTCCTTTTCCATGTGGTTCCTTGCTTATTAAAAAGATCGCGTGCTGTTTGTGAATTGTTTGCATATATATATATATATATATATATATATATATATATATAATATATATATATATATATATATATATATATATACATTAGTGGTGGACCGGATGTCAGTTTTTCAACATCTGCGGATGCGGATCTTTAATTTCAATATCCGCGGATGCGGATGCGGATATTTTAGTTAATCTATCAATAATATAGAATTATGAATATATGACATAATTTTTCAAATTTCGTGATATTACTATTATGGGAGGCAATGCATAAGAATTAAAATTAATATTAATGTTTTCATTATGATAAAAATAATAACTTTCTCAAGAGTTTCAGCCACAGAAAATTCAATGAAACAAGTTTCATTCAATTTTCTGTGCTACCAGCCATTTAGATTTTGAGGTTTATATATTTGTTTGTTCATTAATAATAATTAATACTTTACATGAAATGTGCATGACTGGGCCTTATAAGCTACTTTATAAGCTAATTTAATTGTAAATTGCATAATTTATTAGAGGTAATATCCGCATAACATCCGCAGTCAGAAGTGCGGATGCGGATGCGGATGTTAAAAATTATGCGGATATCCGGTCCACCAATAATATATATATATATATATATCAAGTTAGGCATTTTATGATGGAACCAATATAGGATTTATTTTGTTTTTCTCTGGGCCAAAAGATGGTATTAAATAAAAAAAATATTAGATTTCAGGAAATCTTCACACGTATATATATATATATATACACCTCGTCCCCTTGGCGCCTAGGTGATGTAACAGTTAGCATCGCTGACTACGAATCCACCGACCCAGGGTTCGATTCGATTCCTGGCGACGGCATGTGGCGCGCAGCTAACCCATATATTCATCCTTCCATACAATAAAATTGGTTGGTACATAAATGGTACCCTTGGTAGCCTAGTGGTTAAGGCGCTGCGCTGCTGATCGGAAGGTCGTGAGATCGAGTTGTAGATCCAAGGTGGAGCAACTTGCTTGACCTTCGTTAGAATGAACAATTTGGACGGAAGCAAACCAAGGTTTATATATATATATATATATATATATATATATATATATGCGTCTCGGTGGTGTAGTGGTTAGCGTCGCTGACTACGAATCCATCAGCCCCGGGATCGAAACCCGGTGACGGCAGGCGGCGCTCAGCAAATCCCAACTGTTTATCCTTCCACACAATAAATAAAGTGGTTGGTAGATAAATGGGTACCCTGGGTTAACCTAGTGGTTAAGACGCTGGGCTGCTGGTGGAGAGTGGTTCGGATTCCACGTTAAACTGTAGGTCTAAGATGGAGTGATAAGCTTGACCTTCGTCAGAATGAACAATTCGGGCGGAAGAAAACCAAAGGTTACCAAAGGTATATGAAAATTATTTCACGAAAGTAACACGTGAATAAAATTTATGATGAAAATAACCACGAAGGAAAAAGGAAACACAGAATGATGTTCAAGCGCTTTCATCTAATGACAGCCTCAGGAACACTGAAATAAATAAGAAGTCCGAGACTATATATAGGTCACAAGAAAATAAAAATTGTAGGAGGAGCATACAAATTTATAAGGAAAAGCTACCAGAGTTTTAGCACTTTGCACCTCTTGTCTAAATCCTTTCTGAACGAATTCAAAACAACAGGATCAAGCGAAAAAAGGCCCTGGCTAATGTTGAAATTATTTGTAAGTTGAATAATGGCAGACTCAGAATATTTCTATTAACAATGTTGCTTGAGTGAAACAAAATTGAAGCATTATTCCAATCAATACAGTAGGATAACTCTGACAAATGGACGAAAAGGGCACTGGACGACTGTCCCGTTCTAACGAAATATTGATGCTGTTTTACACGCTTTTGCAAATCCTTTCCCGTCTGTCCATTGTAAAAGGAATCACATTGTTTACAACCAATTTTATAGATAATGCCTGAATTATTGGCAGGACTATTCTTTACAATGATATTTTTCACAATATTGTCATATGAAAATACTACATTAATATTCAAAAGTTTAAGTACATTAGCAATGTCTAAAAAGCCTGGGAAAAATGGAAGTACTAAAATATTCTTTGACAAAATGCGAGGGTTATTATTCATACGATAGAAAGTTCGTTTTGCCTTGTTAAGACAAGAATCCCAAAAAGCAGGTGGGTAACGCAAATCACTTCCAATACTGTTGATATTTTCTAATTCGGCATCCATGTATTCCGGACTGGCAATCCTAAGAGCGCGGAGAAACAGTGAAGAAAATATGGCTTTCTTGATGGGGGTGTCATGTCCGAAGTAAAATTGTGCATAGGACAAATTGTTCGTTTTTTCTGATAAATACTAAACTTAAAACCTGGGCTTTCCCTATGTACACGCAAGTCGAAAAACGGGGTTGATTTGTTTTGTTCCACTTCTAAAGTAAATTTAATGGAGGGGACTTGATTATTTAACTGAACGAGGAAGTCATCCAGGTCACGCTTCATGGGCCAGATACACAAAATATCGTCGACGTACCGCAACCATGGGATGCTAACCCCCAGGATTCTCGGAATGTAAGTTATTTCGATAAACTCCATATAAATATTGGAGAGGAGGAGCGACAAGGATTACCCATGACCATCCCAAAAACCTGTTGATAATATTCGCTATTGAAAGTGAATTTACAGTCTTTGATGGAAAGTTTAATGAGTTCCAAAATGATGTGTGGAGGTAGTGGCAGGTTATACTTATGTAATTCTCGGGAGAGAAAGTCAAGTATATTGTCAATCGGCACTTTTGTAAACAATGGACAAACGTCAAAACTGATCAGTCTATCGTTAGTTTCAGAGCGTATATTATTCAGTTTTCAGTAAGGTCCATAGAATTTTTTACATGTGAATCAGAGATAGCTCCGAGAATGGGGGACAAGACTTTGACAAGCCATTTGGAGAGTTTATAGGTAATAGAACCCACAGAGCTAATAATAGGGCGCATCGGGTTGCCAGGTTTGTGGGTTTTAATAAGACCGTAAAGGTAGGGAAGAAAAGGTGCAGTGGACGTGAAAAGCGGAATTAAGTCCTTATGATTTTTGAGAATACGTTTCTCAAACGTTTGTCCGGGCCTGCAGCTGAGTGGGACTCCATTTGTCCTATAGTTTTCACTATATCTTTTGCAGTAAATTAAAAATCAGTTATACATTCTCTATTTAATTCCTCTTCACAAAAGATATTTCTGTCAGGTACTGCTTTCTCTCTATTTGGGGTACTGAAAGGTGATTCATAATTAGCTCTCAATATTTCAGATATTTCTTGTAGATCATCGGTTAGCTGATTATTTTCTTTCCTTAAGGATGGATAGTGATCCGCGTTTCTGTTTTCCTTTTAGCGAAGCTATAGAAGTATTTTGGGTTATCTTTTATTGGTTTCACTTCATTGTCCTGTTTTCTCTCTGAATGACCTTTAATTAGGGCTTGTATTTCCCCGTCTATATTTCCAATTTTACTTGTATCACGTTTGTGGTATTGTCTGTGCAATTAATTAACTTCGTGACTACTCTCTTTCTCTTACGAATAATGTTCGCTTTCACATCTCGAAACAGTTCCTCTTTTCCTTTGCCTGTACTTTCGGAACATATTTTTCTAAGTTTGCAGTGTCTTCTTTTCCAAGGTTATTAGCATTTCTTCGGTTTTTTTATCCTCTAAGACTGTTTTCCACTCTATTTGTGTCATATGGGATCTGAGTTCTTCCCAATTTATAGTCTCAGAGTTTAGATTAAAAACCTCAAATTTGCTTCTTTCTTCAATATGAGTATTTTCATTTAGCGCTCTGGGCATATTAGTTGATACCTCGATAATGTTGTGGTCTGAGATATTTGTTAGTGTCATCTGTTATCTCCTGTGTTAACATAAATTCATTTGTTTCGTCAACATTTTTGCCTGCTTCTAGTCTTCTCTTGTGCCCCTTTGTCCTGGTGTATATACACATTTCTTCCCATTCTTTTGTATTTTATAAATTGGAAATTAAAATTACTTCAGAGTATTATATTTAGGGATGGAGATTTAAGGGCTTTATTAGGTTTCTGATGTCGGCAATGGTTTCAGAGAATTTTTCATATGGAATGTTCGGAGGTCTATAAATGACTATTAGTATAACGTTGAGTTTTTCAATTTTTACTGCTAAGACCTCCGCGTAGCTGTTTGATTTACTTATTATTGTTTCTGTCATATGGATCTCACGTACAGTACGTATACAGCACAACCACTTTTTCATCTTTCTGTTCTGTCGGCTCGTAGTTTGTTGTAATCATAAATTTTTATTTCTTTTTTATCTCTGCACTGTTCGCAGTTTTCACAATCTCTTTGACAGTCTTTAAGATCTGTTTCTGTGAGGCAAGCGATGGCAGTCCTAGTTTCTTCCATCTTTGCAAGATGATAGAACGTATGAAACTTTGTTTATCGTGTGGTTCGGTCTTAGCCCTTGGATATTCCAAATTCAATTTCCTTCAGTGTCGCGTGTTTTGTATTCCCACATGGTCCTCCAAGAAAGCTCCGTTTCCAGTTACCTATTCTGGTAGTTTCTTGCTTGCTAACAGATCGGCTCGAAGATTTCAGCTGTGTCGAGTGTATGTGCTGAGTGAGGCTTAGTAGCCTTATTGCGCCTACGATGTCGAGAAAATTTGCTCCGTGGTTCGTATTCATAGGTTTCTTGCCGTTTTTTCTATTGTCCCTTGAGTTTGTTGGGAGGTGATGATAGTAGCATT
Source organism: Bathynomus jamesi (assembly GCA_023014485.1). NCBI lineage: Eukaryota > Metazoa > Arthropoda > Malacostraca > Isopoda > Cirolanidae > Bathynomus > Bathynomus jamesi. Next base: position 5,899 of record JAJOZX010000492.1, read on the forward strand.
TCTTACCATATGTACAAATGTCCTGCCTTGCATAGTACAGCACTTACAAATAGCGGGATGATAAAATTTGCGGCTGTCGCCAATTTTACAGTGACCGTTATTATAAGAGAAATTGTACATGGTGGGTCCCATATATACACTGTCCCTCCTTATATCTGCAAAAGACCTTTGCATAGTATATGCATACAGTTCTTTCCACATTATCGCTCGGGGCCTTTGTTTTTGTCGTTCGTTTTCTTTCCTTTTTCGGAGATAACCTCAATCTATTATTGTGATTTCCCACTGATATTTCGCTATTTACTCTATTCACCTCTATTCAATTCTCCGACTGATCTACGTGTGTTTCTTTTAGTGCTTTTGTTACAATAATTTTTCGCCCTCTTTGTGTGTCGGTATTCCGACATGTGACATGTTTGTATCTGCCTCACTTTTCTTCGTCCCCTTTCCTGTTTCTTTCTGCTTATCATTTATATTCTCTTCTTTCGCTGTTTCTACAATATCTCTTTGTTTTACTGTTTCTACGGTATCTCTTTGTTTTATAAACTGTAAACGAATTTATTTCCATTATACATTTTTCACAGAAGTATTTTACTCCATTTAGTTGTTCGGCGCCTACTATAAGAGTGATGTCTTCATTTTTCCAATTCAGGCAGTTAAAATCAAAGAGAAATTGACAAAGATCACATCTAATTGCCCTCGATTCATCGGTTGCATTGTTGCAAACCTTGCAAAACTGGAGAAATATAGGATTATATAAAGCTTGGTGAGCGGAGTTCTGACTATAGTGGTGAGGGTGAGGGAGAGTGGTCTCCGTTTCTCCGGGGGCTGGGAATGTCTCGCGTTTTGCATGTCCAGTGATTGGTGCTCGTGAGAGCGGCCGCGGAGGATATCAGGGGATGGCTATAGGAATTTTAGGGAAAAACAAAGTGCCTTGTTTCAGTCGTATGGATGGGCACCTAAATTTTTTTTTCGGATGGGACTAATCGAATAAAAATAATTTGCTTTTTTTACTTCTTATGGTATATTTCAGACCTTCACCACTTAAGTAAATATCACTTTATGTGCACTAGATATTCACACAGGTATGGCACTTATCAAAGATAATTTACTGCTAGATTTTCACTATTAATTAGCTTTACTACGGAATTCGATCGAAACACGTTACTGCTACATAGGGCAGAAGTCATCCTACACAGAGCAGAAGGGTTATTTCAACATATACATATATATATAACAGCTTGAACCCATGCAAGTAGTTAGATCGTAACTACATCAAAGTCAGAATTACTGTAAACACTCGCACATATGACTCTCAGCCCAAATGGAAAGCAGCTTTTTTCCTTTTGGCAATTTAAGGGCTTTAAAAGCCAATTTCGGTGTTCTATTGGTTCCAGATCTTGGCATTTTATTAGTTTTTTTATTAGCCAATCATAGACAATTATCTGTGGTATGGTTAATGGCAAAAAGAATTCTTTTATGCTGTATTGGGGATTATTCATTTTGTTCGCTGAATCCATTAAAACACACACACACACACACACACACACACACACACGCTGTTCACCGTTGGAGTTGTAAGAACAATCAGGGAGCGCTGACCGAATGTTGGGTCATCTGGATCAGTACTTCCTTTCTTCAGTCAGTTCCAGTGCGAGAGACTGTGATGTATATTTCATTTTTAATATTCAGCTTAGCCGTCTGTGCGTTAATCTCGGCATTCAGTGATGAAATGGCGCGGCGATTAAATGATGATTCTTCTATTTAATAAATCAATAAAATATAATCCCTAAAAATATGCATGGAGTAGATTAGATTAAGTTGTGTAGCGTTTCATTTTACACAAAGTAAGTGTAAAAGCGGTGTAAAAGAACTCTGAAGCTGTTCTTATCATTATACTTTTTCCTACTTTTCTATAGATTTTCTTTCACTACTCTTTCTTTTGTCAGCAGTGTCTGGCAGAAGAAAAAGTTCCTTATTTATTATATACTCACTATTAGTAATTCTGCTCAAAAATTTTACATTCATAAGTGCAAGCATGGTAGGAGAATTTTTGCTTCTTTGTTATTTTCAGTCTCTCTATGTCTCTTTGTCAATCTCTCTTTGTCTCTCTGTTAATCTCTCTTTCTTTCTCTCTCTCTCTCAATTTCTCTTTGTCTCTCTCTTTCTCAATCTCTATTCCTATCTCTCCGAGCTTCTTTCCTTCTCGCTGTGTGAATGGGCAATAGGACTGGCGATCCCCAACCTTGCGATGGGAGCTTGCTTTTCCACCAAAATGAAAACTGATCTGGTTGGGGCCAAGCATTCTTCCTTCCTTCATAGGTCGAATTCTTTGATAACACACGCCTCGACAGGAATGTCGATCCAAAAGTGAAACCATTTTCATTCGGATCGACAAAATGTCGACGATTGAATCTCAGCATTTTCAGTCTGTGACGTGTCTTGTTGATGTATTTGTTTTTGTAAGCAATGATACATAATACCTATTTAGCATAAATAATAATTTATTACAAATATGTTTGTTCATTTAGCTTCTTGAACTTACTTTACATCCAAACTACAAGAAAAATTTTTGTTACATCACTCTTTACATCTCGAATTGACTGTGACTAATTATTATTAAAAAAGGTTTACACAACCTAACCTAATCTAACCTAACCCACTTAATCAAATTTAATTTAAACTCACCCCAACCGGGTATTAATAATGTACTTAACTGGATGTTACGAGTAACATCCAGTAACATCCATAGTAATAATATCAAAACCAGTAGTTTGACTAATTATTTTATTATTATTATTATTATTATATTATTATTATTATCATTATTATTATTATATGTGTTACACACAGACCGTGCATGGAACAAGGAACTCTTCTAGGAAAGTTAAATTCACTATTGTCCAAATAAGTAATGGTAAATGACAAATACTATAGTTTTTCTTTTTCGTGATGGAAGCCCAACGTGAGCAACGGGTCACTAGCAAAGAGGCCCCAAAATATAGCTTTCCTCACTAGCTATCTGCTAAGCAGATAGCTGGTGTTATAATTGGTAGAAGAATTGAATTCCCGAATGAAGATTAACAAAAGGGAATTTAATTGATATTTACTACGATAGATGGCGCCACACGATCAGATATTTTTTTTCAAATGTTATTATCAGTTGAGAAGTCTTAAAAGTGAAAACGCTAGTTAATTAATCTTAGTTAGTTAATCCTTCGTAATTGTTTTTAACATGGTTTTTCTTCACCAAATTGATGAAATTTATATATTCAGTGTGATTAACTGTATAATATGCTTGCTAATAAAACATTTTCATCAATTTGGCTTTTTTTTTTTAATTAATTATTCACACTTTGGGTACATACACAAATATTTGACAGAAATTTTACTGATCTAACTATGAATCGATAGCGGGGTTTTCCGGTCCTTTTTAATCTAACTTAAATTAACTCTAATTAACTTAATCTAACTGACAACAGTGTTTTATTTGGATCTACATTCTAAAGTATTCACTCAGAAGAACATATTATCGCGTAAAGTGTTCGTTTTCCAAACTTTGAGCCAATGGCGTTTCTTTGATTCTTCCCTCTTTCTCTTCTGTTTTTTGTCTTCTTCTATTCCTTTACTCGCTCTCATCTTTCCTCTGGAATCTATTATCACCAACAATTTTCCAATTTGGAAGACATACGGAAAAATTTTGGTTCACTGAGGTCGGACAATCTTTGAAAATCCCTGTCTTCATTTTCTAAAAATTAAATTAAAAAAATTAAATTTCAAAAATTAAATTTTAAAAATTAAATTTAAAAAAATTAAATTTTAAAAATTAAATTTCCAAAAATTAAATTTAAAAAATTAAATTTCAAAAATTAAATTTCCAAAATTAAATTTAAAAAATTAAATTTAAAAAATTAAATTTAAAAAATTAAATTTAAGGAAATAAGTTTATTTTTATACGACTTCAGATATCCATGAACCTTTCTTGACAAAGCAAATGGTTAGATTGCATTCTTGGAAGAAGCTGCATAATGTCACCTAATAACTCCCATAAACGTACGAAACCTTTAAAAGAAATAAATACTTTTTCAATTTTCCCTTTTACTCCATACCTCACCATCTCATGACCTCACAATCTCAGGACCTTATACTCCATGACCTCAGACATTAAGGCCATTCACAAGAGAATCTTTATTTCTCAAATACCTCACCAACAAAGCAAATATTTCTTAATTCGAATTCTTGCCAACTTAATTTGCTAAAAATTCGACTTGTGAAGAAAAGGATTTCTTCAGCTTCAATTTTCCATTCTACCCACACTCACTTGACGTAATATGAGTATAAAATGTATTTCACAGTGGGTTACCCTGAGAGAGAGAGAGAGAGAGAGAGAGAGAGAGAGAGAGAGAGAGAGAGAGAGAGAGTAAATGCATATTTCCAAATATTTAAAACGATGCATTTTACATTAACAAACCCATTGACGTAATAATTATGATTTTTTAATGACTTCTAAAATTTTATCTCTCAACTAATGCTCAATTTGGCAAAATAACAAACTTGCAATTGAAAATCAACCGCTAATATTGCTTTATTTGTATTATGGATGAAAATAAAAATAAAAATTATGTCTATCAGATGAATTAACTCATTTCAGATCAATACAAAACACTCCATTGATGTACGTATGTAATTATACAAAAAATATGTTTAAAATTTATTATACAGGGTGCCCATAATTATTTTACAAATTCAGTTCAATTTAATTTGTAAAGGTAACCTAACTGACCTAACTATAGATTCCAGTCCATTCGTATTCGGATAATTTTGCATACCAGTTTATTCAGCACGCCACTCTGCTGGTCTCACATGTGTCATGAATCCCTAAGCAAATAGTTTATTTACCTGAGACACAGTGAAGTATGATATTCTCTGATGGAATGAGAGGACCCAAGTATATTTTAGGATATTTCATTGGGTGTATACGTATATACGAGAGGACCCTATTTTAATTAATGTTTAATTTAATTAATTATGATTGTAATTGTACTGTAATTATTAATATTGTAGTAAATGTATCGGGGTAAAATTTGAATGTAATATTTAACATTCCTTTACGGAGGTGGATTGGTTTGGTTTGGTTTGGCTTCCGCCCGAATTGTTTATTCTGACGAAGGTCTTCTGACGAAGGTCAAGCTCGTCACTCCACCTTTGATTGTTATTACATTATTATTTCAGTAATGAATCAAAAGTACTGTATATAAATTTCATAACTGTACGCATATAATTGAGTGTAATGTATTTAGTAATTATTGTCTCACGTATTTGACAGTTCTTATAAAGATGTAATACTTAAAATTTTATGTCTTTAATGGGAACAAATTGTACTTCTAATCTCCTTGTACTGTCTTTCGAACGATATAAAAGTTACATTTTAATGTCTTTATATTTAAATTTTAAGTCTAATGACAGTGAAAATTACCTCTTTTTTTAACTAAAACAAAAAATAAAACAGGTTTTTCACTGAATCATAAAATTCAACAAAAATACACGTAAATTCTGTATGGAAAATTATTTTCAACTTTCCCAAATTTTTGCTAAACCATTTTAAAACTTGTACGTTTTGATTTTAGACTATACGTATTCCCATTCGGGACAAAAATGCAGCGAATATTCATCATAATAATAATACCGGTTTATATACAGAATGAGTGACGTAATCATTATTAAGAATGACGGTTAGAAAAGAGTATAAATTATAAAACATTCGCTTCTTATGTAAGTAGTATAGTATATACATAATTTAAAAGCTTACTTCCCTGTTGGACAAATTTAATATATATGCCCCATTCGGTGTTAGCTTGATAAGAATTCCAGAACAGAATTCATGAAGTCTGTTATCTTAGATAACGGTCGTATTTCCTAATTTCTATAACGATCTCGTGATAGATCATTTTTGGAGGCGTTTTACAAAGCAAAATTAGATTGGATACGCAGTTCGTTGTACTCTGAGAAATTTAATGCCTTACCCAACTGGTATTAGCAAAATTAGGTTGCCATTACTACAGACTATTAGACTATGTTTGCAACGTAGCGGAATGATCAGTATTAAATTTTAGACATAATTTTAAATTTAATTTTGAAGTGATGTAAAGAACTACAATATGCAGTGAAAATGCTCTCAGTGATGTAATACAGTTGGTTTATTCACTCTCAAGGTAATCTTATTATGTACTAAAACAGTTTGGATATATATATATATATATATATATATATATATATATATATATATATATATATATATATATATATATATATAAACAGTTAAAGTACTTATATAAATCCTAAAAATAGTACGAAAAAATATATACAAATTTTTCCTCTTTTTTCACCGAGTCGTTGTACATAGTTGAGTGGATAACGTCTTGTATGGCAAAGTTACAGTATATTTCAAAAGTACCTGCTTTTATGAAAAATTTTAAGATGCTTTCAGAATTATACTGATGTGTGTGTATATATATAATGAAATTGTTGATTAGAATGTCAAGAAAACAACAAAGCAAAACCATAAATATCTACTATTTTTAACTTCGTTATCAACAAATACATCGTGTGTGTGTTTTTTTGTTTTGTTTTTTGTTAGCCCTCGGTCGGTCACTTTACCAGAAAATAAAAAACAACGAACGATATTTTTACCCTCGAATGGTTTTACTCCAAAGGAACATTTACGACACTTGTAATATTTCATTTTGAGTGGATTATGTGTCTACCAAATTTTAGTTTATACAAATTTGCCTGTATTTCCATTTTCAATTCGCTTGGAGTAACTACAAAAACATCTTTCATAATATTTATACATTTTTAAAAACAGAGACATTAAAATACATATTACACACACACACACACACACACACCACACACACACACACACACGTGTGTGTGTGTATGTGTGTATGTATGTGTGTATGTGTGCGTATGCGATACAATCATTCGACATCAATTTTACAAGTTAGTATTTTTTTTAAAAAAAATCCTCTTGGAGCAGAATCTAATCAGAGAAATGCCATAAAATATCATTTCTTAATCTCTAGAGAAATTGTATTATAGAACAGTTTCTCTTTCTGACTCATTTATGAATTGGTTTGCGTTGTAGTTTCCATGTTATTAATTTTGTATCGGGACCTTTATCTAGTTTGGTTTTATTCATCTGAATTTGTTTTTCAAATTGTTTATTAGTTTTCATCTTTAAAGAGTGATGTGTAGTCTCGCATTGATGTTGGTATTCAGATAAATAGTATCAGTGCTAAAAATGAAACAAAGACACCCACCAATGTTAATATGTATGTATATGATCTTTGTGCGTTACTGTTACATCAAATGGTGCTAAAATTACATTAAATGTCACTAAAATTACAGTAAATTGTACTAAAATTACATTAAATGGTACTAAAATTACATTAAATAGTACTAAAATTACATTAAATGGTATTAAAATTATATAAATAAAAATTACCCTAAATAGTACTAAAATACTGATGCAGGTGTATTAGATACCAGATTCTCTCTGTCCTTATAATTCACAGTGGGGACTTCCAGCTCCTAATTCTCTCATTTTTGGTCTTACCGTACTTCATAGGATGCTAGTGTATGTCATAAACTTTTTGTTGTGTTTACTAAACGTCCCATTTCTGGCTTGAGCGAATCTAACTGAAGGAAATAATAATATAACTATTAGACGAAATACCGAGCGAAATCTATGTGAATACTATACCAGTGCTGTTGTTTTCTTAATCTATAATATCTTAAATCAATAAGTTCGATTTGGGATCAACTCACACTTCTTAAAAAGAAATGATTCATGTGTGCAGAACACAATGACGGAAGAACATATTACCTTCCAATTGCACACACACACACACACACACACACAGTATTTCCGTCTTACCCAACTTAAGGAAGATATTTGAGATGGTGATCATTCATAAAAGGACTATAGGAAGTTGTCGATAAATAAAATAGATAAACATTGCAGATTTTTTTTTTCATCACTAACACATATTTCAGCTATTTTTGTACTTGATCTGTTACACGAACATTTAAACGATAGACAACGACTTTTATTATAAATTAATTGTTTCGGGAACGCTTTTTATGTATTTATGGGCTCTTAATTGCGAGGCTTCATTCTAAATCTGCTTTTCAGTATGGTTTAGAATTTAACTTTATACGGTGTCTCCCAAGGGTCTGTTTTTAATACTTTTTAATTTATAATTTATAAATTTATAATTTATAATTTATAATTTATATAATTTAATAATTTATATAATTTATAATTTATAATTTAAATATAAGTAAACGATACAAACAGCTGATAACAGACAATAAACTTTACTTCAACACCATTAGAACATTTTACACAACTGTAGTTAGTGAAACTTCAGTTTTAAGAGATATAAAGAGCCAAATATGTGAATAAAATACATTTTTTAATACATCGACCATATCCTTCTTGAACTCTCTCCAAATTTTGATATTTTATGCAAACTTGGAAGGATATTTGTGACGTGCCCTGAAAACCTAAAACCTTCTATTCACAATGGCGCATTTCCATTGAGAATACGTGTGTACACGGTGACTTAAGCAGTTTCACCAATTATGACCTTAATCTATCTATACTTGCCAAACTTTATGTCAGATTTGCGTAGAATTTATTCAAGTCAAACACTCTTACTCGATCGTACGTTTGAAATAATGGAAGATCTATTATACCTTCTTACAGAAAGCAAGACTCCGGTAATGTTTAAATACGAATTACAGAAGCTTACTCGGAAATTAACCGCAAAACTTTGTAAAGAGTGAGTTGTCAAACGGCGGCATTTAGATATTTGAGCTTCGTCAGTGGAGGGCCTCTGGGATCAATTCCGTATACCTGAAAATGTCTGAAAAATTACTTAAAACAAATATGAAAATAATTTCTATTTTATATCTGCTTATTATTTATTAATAAATATTTTAGTATTTTTGTAAGGCAATTGCACTTTTTAAATGTATTTAATACGTAATATAAATGCATTTAAAATCTAAAATATTTAATGCAATACATATTAATATATTACATCACAAATATATTTATTATATTATATTACATTCTATTACATAATATACATATTATAAATTAGATAGTGGAATGTATTAAAGGAGATTGGGTTGTGTCTAGTTATAACGATAATATAGGTATTATATAGATAGATGGATAGATAGATAGATAGATAGATAGATAGATAGATAGATAGATAGATAGATAATATGTTTGTTCACTAATATGAATCTTTTTTCAGTAGCGTTCAGCTGAAAATAAAGTTGGTAATCTGTTGTCAGAGTAATAGTTCCTAAATTGACAATTTATTACCAACACTCAGGACAGATTGTCTAGAGATTGGGTTTTAGAGAGATGGGATAGGTTTTACTGTCGCACGAAGAGTTGCTCCGCTCATACAACTATTTAGGGTACGAGCAGATGGTAGCATCACTGCCAAGTATATGGAGAATGAATGCACCAGTGAGGTTTACGTGTAGGGTAACCTGGGGGAAGTGACCTGCATTAGGGGGGGGTTCAAGGTAACTTTTTAAAATGTAGTGTTTTAGAATAAGCACACTGTTTAACTATGCATTGTAGCTCTCTACTATTAAGTAAATATGATTAATATAAATAAAATAATGTAGATGAGCCAATATGTTCAATTTTTTGCTAGGTTTGCTAGTTCACTTTACCCCAAATGTGGGTTAAAGTGAATTATCTATAATTTGAAATCAATTTCTACTTTACCCCCCGGATGTCTTTTGTTAGTTGTTATTAGAGGTTAATAATAACGAGAGAAATTAAATTACATTTAACCTTTTAGCGCTCAGTGTCACTTTAGTGATTTTGTTCTGGCTGACGCCAGACGATTTTATCCAGTCTCGGAAAAGACCTCGGGGCAGGAAAGGGCTAAAAAAAAATGGACCCATTTGAGATAACTAATAACAAAATTAAATTAATTTACATTTAAAAAAAGGGGGGGGTCTTCGACGGGAAATGCAAATTCAGCAACAGTTTAGCATCGTGTTACAAGATATTTTTCTTGTTCATTTGACAGATAAATATGTCGTCCTGCACCTATTTTTGTACACTTTATCCCATCACAATGCCTTGCCAAGATTTCTCTTGGGACTCCAAATTTTTCCTCAGCTTCATAGCCTTTTACAAAGTTTTTTTTTTTCTTTTTTTACCGGATACAATGATTATTTTTTTGAATTTCATTCCCGTTACGATTTTAATTAAAAACGTCGAAGTCAACTAAATCGTCTCTTATGCTTCCTCAGACTTTATACACCCTCTGATTTATTCTAGGTTAGGTTAACTTGAGTTAAGGTAATCTAACCTATCGTAACTTAACCTGAAAAAAGTAAGTCGTACAAGGAAATTCGACTTGTTTACAAAATTCGAAGTAATTAGTAGAAAAGGTGGCTAGTATTAGCGCTATTTTGGGGTTTAGGCATATATATAATATATATATATATATATATATATATATATATATATATATATATATATATGCCTATGAATGGTAATCTAAAATGATTATTTGTGATAGTTTACTTTACCCCACAATATAGTAATTTCAAGGGGTGCAGTTAACCAATAAAGACAATTCTTAGGAGGCCTTTCATATATATATATATAGAAGAAAGTAGAATTTATGAAGTTAAGGTAAAAAAAATGGGGGGAGTTTCCATATTTTGAATTTTTGTAACTTCATAAAAGCAAGAAATGATAAGACCATAAAGTTATCAGTTTTATCAGGTGAAATTTGCAACCTTAGGTATAACAGAAAAAGTGGCTGAGATAAAGGAAATTTGGTGGTAGGGGGGGGCATTTAAGAGGAGTGTTTCAGATTTGGGTCCTGAAGATGGAGCCCTTAGGAATAATACTTGAAAGCATAAAAGAAGTGATTCTACTTTTAGAGATACTGATCTCTCTCTCTCTCTCTCTCTCTCTCTCTCTCTCTCTCTATATTATATATATATATATATATATATATATATATGATGAATAAAACCACGAAGGAAAGGAAACCAGAATGGTGCTCAAGCGCTTTCCTCTAATGACATCCTCAGGAACACTGAGGTTCATATATATAATATATATAATATATATATATATATATATATTATATATATTCAAAGGCGATAAATTCAAGTCGAAAGGTATTTTGTACATTATATATATATATATATGTTAATTCCCCCGTCTATGGCCTCAGTCGGTTCGAAGTTGACGGGGGTTCTGGTTAGGTGGCAGCAACGGATTTGTTACTCTGGAGTAGCTGGTACCATATAGGGAATCGCGGTAGTTTTCTTCTATACTACTCTCCGATTTCTTCTTGTAGTGGATCGGAGGATTCTGTGAAGCTGATTAAATTCTCTGAAGATTCCCCGATTCTTCTTGTAACGTATCGGGAAATTATTTTTCTCTATTTAAGACTAAGTTCTCTGAAGAAGCAAGGCTCGAAGGAGAAGATAAAGACTTTTTCTTACGGTAATTTACTGCTAAATGTTACAGTAATGCTCAGCCTCTAAGTTAGATCAGTCTAGTCAGAATAGTCAAAATGACAATTTGAAAATTTACATGGGTTTATATACCCATGGTGGATTTTCTAGTGGCTACAACTGTGTTTGTAATGCTTCAAAATAAGTCGAATATATTACAGAAAATATCCTTATATCCTTATAATATATCAATGACGTGCGGTGGGTGTGTTCACAGGGTAAGTAGTAGCTGAATATATATATATATATATATATATATATATACACACAGGGTGTCCCATAAGTCCGGCCTCATAGGAAAATAATAAAAAAAGGCAAAACAAAAGCTTTTATTTACAGAACGTGCTCAATATGTCCACCATTGTTTTCAATACACAAATTCAGACGTGATACCCAGTCAGCAAGCACACGGTGAATGATGTCAGGAGTAATGGTGTTACATGCCCCAATAATGCGATGCCGCAAATGTTCAACACTCCTAATTTTCTCTGCGTATACCAGCGCTTTCAAGTGGCCCCAGAGATAAAAATCTAGTGGCGTGAGATCCGGGCTTCTAGCTGGCCATTCCACAGGCCCTCGACGTCCTATCCAATGAACAGGGAATTGTTGGTACAGGTATTCCCTTACTTGGGTGCTGTAATGTGCAGGAGTGCCGTCTTGCTGGAACCATGTTTGGAAATTTCCTTCTTCGTTCAAGACACTGGGAAATGCTTCTTCCTTGAGCATACGTAGGTAGGTGCCTCCAGTGACATGTTCATCGAAAAAGAGGGGGCCTATGATGCGATCCTTCCAATGCCACACCATACCATCACCCGAGATGCACCTTGTTCCTTTGAAGAGGTATACCAGTGAGGGTTGTTTTGAGACCAGTAGCGGGTGTTCTGTCGATTTACCTCACCATTTCCATAAAAAACAGCCTCGTCACTGAACAGAATGGTGGACGGGAAATTGGCATCCCGAGCATAATGTTCCGTAGCCATTCACAAAATTCCATCCGCCGGTCGGGATCATCTTCGCTTAATTTCTGTAGGATCTAAAGTTTTATATGGATGTCATTTGTGAGCCTGAAGAATGCGATGGATGCTGCTTTTCGACACTCCTGTCTCGGCGGACAATCGCCGAAGAGACTTATTGGGACTTCTGTTAAAATGAGCCAGGATAGCAGTCGTTGTATCATCGTCAGTGGACCTCCTTGAAGGTCCACTGCGTGGTTTATCTTCTATGGATCCTGTTTCCTTAAACTTTGCAACAAGTCTGCTAACACAACTCTGTGTTATTGGCTCGCGGTCTGGATGCAGTCTGTTAAATTCAGCAGCGGCCTCTCTTTGACTCCGATTTCCTATGAGTAGAATTATCTGGATTCGTTCTTCCTTGCTCACAGACATTATGGCCTGTAGAAAGAGAAAAATATGAATTATGGCTTGTAGAAATAGAAAAATATGAATTTCTCCTATGATGCCGGACTTATGGGACACCCTGTATTGTGCACGCATCATAACTTTATATTAGTTTTCGATTACTGTAGTAATATACTGACTTTTTGTAATTTGACCTTTAACTGAGTAGGCGGCGCATGCCCCGCTTACCCTGACTGCACGCCACTGATATATATAGGGTGAACCAAATGTAGGTGGACAGTAAATGATAACGTTTATTTTGAGAATACATATTTAATTTTTTTGTATACTATAATACAAAATAAAATTTAAATAAATTTAGTTATAATATTTAATATAATAAAACACAAACACCATAGTTATAATGAACACCATAGTTATAATATAATATAACACAAACCGTATTCAACCTACTGTCCACCTACTTTTGGTTCACCGTGTATATGGGCCACTATCATTTATGACCATCAAAACTGGGTTACCATAGTAAAAGGTTGGGAATCACTGGTCTAATCCAGAGAACATCCATATTCGTATTCAGTTGATTGCAATTTTCGTTAGTTTGTATTGCAGACACTCCCAGTTATTCTCTGTCCTGGTGCATGATTCTTCAGGAACAAGATGCACCGCAATTTTGTGTTCCATATATATATATATATATATATAATTATGCGGGTTGCTTCTACAGAGCTTCAATTTAATATTTAGGAGAAATCCAATGACAAGGAGAAATGTAAATGCCATGAAAAGTCTTCTTTATTGCGCAACGTTTCGAGCAATACGCTCATCTTCAGGCTGTTTAATAACAATGTGAAATTAAAATCAATATTGAATGAAAAACAAACAGAAATTTCTATAACCTATTCGTAAAGACAAATTTTAAAAGACTGAGAAAAGAGGGTTAAGTTCTAAGTTATACAGATTACATATAAAAATTAAGAAGTTATTTTTAAATACATGTAGTAAATGTGAAATTAATACACTGGAAAAAATTACCAATAGTACACTGGAACAATGGAGCTATCTACCTTACACAGCAGTATCCGAGGCCTACTAATTTGAGCAGAGGAAACGGGAACGAAGGATGGCGAGGGAGATAGGGAAGGAGGGATTATAAGGAATTGGGACGGAGGAGGGATCATAGCAAATTGAGAGGGACGGCGATGAGTCAACATTCAGACTAGGGGACAATGCTTTAATGAAAAGGGATTCTAAAATTCTTAGTGAGTTGGGACAAGTATTACAACCAAGAATTTTAAAATTGTCTAAAGTGACATCAATTTTGCATTTAATGCTATGTTCACGAATACTGAGGCTTCTTAGTTTTTAAAATTTTACCTGTTCGGCCACTTATTCCCATATGCGAATAAAATCTAGCCCTGAGAGAGCGAACAGTGCTGCCGATGTAATTCCCAAGGAGACACCTGGGGCAGGTAAATAAATATACAACACCGCTACGCAACGAGTCAGGGGTTCGATCCTTCGCTGAGAAAAAGCTACCTAAAGACGTTTTATTAATAAATATGATGCGGAAATCAGTATGATAAAAAAATTTCCTTAACAATTTTGTAAATTTAAGCTTAAATTCCTTATTCAAGGACCCATTTCAGGTACCAAGAAATATTTTATATCCTTCGGCACTGTAATACATGGAAGTTGAGGGCTATAAACATTATTTAAGAAGGATCTAATTAGTTTGTCTACATATTGAACAGGAAAACTATTATTAGTAAAGTATGATCTTAGATTATTAAATTCATCATTAAGTAAGGTAAAATTAGAGGTCAAATTATATCCTCTGAACAGGAGAGTTTTAATACAAGACATCTTATAGTTGAAATCAGTAAAACTAAAAAAATTCATGCCCAAACCAGTGAAAGTGGGTTTCCTGTAAACTGATGTAGTAATAGAATCACCGTTTTTCGAAATTAAAAGATCTAAGAAGGGGAGGGAGCCATTTTGCTCAGTTTCCATTGTATACGTTATATTGGGGTGCAAAGAATTTAGGAAGTTAAAGAATTGTTGCGCTTGTACCGCATTATCAAAGACTGCTATCGAATCATCAACGAAGCGTCGATAGAAAATTGGCTTGAGATGAGTGGGAGATTGTCTAAAAATTACACTTTCTAAATGAGTCATAAAAAAGTCAGCTGCTAACGGTCCGACTGGTGATCCCATCCCTACCCCATCAATTTGTTGGTAAACCTTATTGTTGAAAGTGAAATAGCATTGTTTGAAGACCAATTCTAAAAGTTCCTTCAAATGAGACAATGAAAAACCATGAAAATTATCAACTGAGCTAAAAACCCTATCTAAAATAATGGCAATAGTTTCAGATACAGGTACATTTGTGAAAAGTGACTTTACATCAAAACTGACAAAAAACTTTTTTGAATCGAAGTTTTTACCCAGGAGTCTTTTTGGAATTCAAACGAGTTATTTATAGTGTAAACATTTTTCGCAAAGGGGGACAGGAGACGAACAACAAATTTTGCCAATTGAAAGGTGGGTAAGTTATACGAAGCTAAAATAGGACGGAGAGGTGTTCCAGCTTTATGGATTTTAGGCAGACAGTATAATTGAGCAAGATTAGCACCAGATGCGAACAACTGAGAGTAAGTATCATTTTTTATTATCTTTAAGGACTTTAGTCGTGACAGAAATCTATTAACCTGGTCTTCTAACCTTACAATGACTTTATTTACAGGTTCTAGAATTTGTTTGAATTTAGTAAGATCACTTAGGATTTCATTAGTTTTGTTTATGTAGTCCGATTTATTCAAAATAACCACTCCGTTACCCTTGTCTGGTCTAGTCACAACAATCTCCTGGTTCTTTGCCAAATTCTTAATACACTGCAAATCACTCTTCCTAAATATGAAAGATTGAAATTTAAGATTTCTAAGTTTAAGAAAAAATTCTTGAGTTAAATTTGAGAACTGACATTTGAATTATTGAAATCCCCACATAAAGCTGGAACACCTCTCCGTCCTATTTTAGCTTCGTATAACTTACCCACCTTTCAATTGGCAAAATTTGTTGTTCGTCTCCTGTCCCCCTTTGCGAAAAATGTTACACTATAAATAACTCGTTTGAATTCCAAAAAGACTCCTGGGTAAAAACTTCGATTCAAAAAAGTTTTTTGTCAGTTTTGATGTAAAGTCACTTTTCACAAATGTACCTGTATCTGAAACTATTGCCATTATTTTAGATAGGGTTTTTAGCTCAGTTGATAATTTTCATGGTTTTTCATTGTCTCATTTGAAGGAACTTTTAGAATTGGTCTTCAAACAATGCTATTTCACTTTCAACAATAAGGTTTACCAACAAATTGATGGGGTAGGGATGGGATCACCAGTCGGACCGTTAGCAGCTGACTTTTTTATGACTCATTTAGAAAGTGTAATTTTTAGACAATCTCCCACTCATCTCAAGCCAATTTTCTATCGACGCTTCGTTGATGATTCGATAGCAGTCTTTGATAATGCGGTACAAGCGCAACAATTCTTTAACTTCCTAAATTCTTTGCACCCCAATATAACGTATACAATGGAAACTGAGCAAAATGGCTCCCTCCCCTTCTTAGATCTTTTAATTTCGAAAAACGGTGATTCTATTACTACATCAGTTTATAGGAAACCCACTTTCACTGGTTTGGGCATGAATTTTTTTAGTTTTACTGATTTCAACTATAAGATGTCTTGTATTAAAACTCTCCTGTTCAGAGGATATAATTTGACCTCTAATTTTACCTTACTTAATGATGAATTTAATAATCTAAGATCATACTTTACTAATAATAGTTTTCCTGTTCAATATGTAGACAAACTAATTAGATCCTTCTTAAATAATGTTTATAGCCCTCAACTTCCATGTATTACAGTGCCGAAGGATATAAAATATTTCTTGGTACCTGAAATGGGTCCTTGAATAAGGAATTTAAGCTTAAATTTACAAAATTGTTAAGGAAATTTTTTTATCATACTGATTTCCGCATCATATTTATTAATAAAACGTCTTTAGGTAGCTTTTTCTCAGCGAAGGATCGAACCCCTGACTCGTTGCGTAGCGGTGTTGTATATTTATTTACCTGCCCCAGGTGTCTCCTTGGGAATTACATCGGCAGCACTGTTCGCTCTCTCAGGGCTAGATTTTATTCGCATATGGGAATAAGTGGCCGAACAGGTAAAATTTTAAAAACTAAGAAGCCTCGAGTATTCGTGAACATAGCATTAAATGCAAAATTGATGTCACTTTAGACAATTTTAAAATTCTTGGTTGTAATACTTGTCCCAACTCACTAAGAATTTTAGAATCCCTTTTCATTAAAGCATTGTCCCCTAGTCTGAATGTTGACTCATCGTCCGTCCCTCTCAATTTGCTATGATCCCTCCTCCTTCCCCAATTCCTTATAATCCCTCCTTCCCCTATCTCCCTCGCCATCTTCGTGTTTCCCGTTTCCTCTGCTCAAATTAGTCGCCTCGGATACTGCTGTGTAAGGTAGATAGCTCCATTGTTCCAGTGTACTATTGGTAATTTTTCCAGTGTATTAATTTCACATTTACTACATGTATTTAAAAATAACTTCTTAATTTTTATATGTAAATCTGTATAACTTAGAATTTAACCCTCTTTTCTCAGTCTTTTAAAATTTGTCTTTACGAATAGGTTATAGAAATTTTCTGTTTTGTTTTTCATTCAATATTGATTTTAATTTCACATTGTTATTAAACAGCCTGAAGATGAGCGTATTGCTCGAAACGTTGCGCATAAAGAAGACTTTTCATGGCATTTACATTTCTCCTTGTCATTGGATTTCTCCTAAATATTATATATATATATATATATATATATATATTACAATATCTGCATATGTTCGCCTAGTAATATTAAATTTATGAAAATCATAAAAAATTACTTATTAGTATTGAATGGGTTTTATTCTGGGAATTCAATTTCCAACGTTAAAAACAATAAATTGTAAACGACGCCCAAAGTAAAAACTTCTAAATTTAGAACTTAAAACTTCTTTTTGAGGATACATTCTACAAAAGGAAGTTTTTCCTTCTTTTCGATATCAAAACTTCTTGTCAGATGATACAATAACGTGTTTTAATGATACATAACTTCTTTAGATAGAAGGAACGTTCCCCAAAACTTCTTCTTTTCATTGATTTGATGGAATAGAAGATAAGATTTCTACGTCCAAAGATAGGTCGCGAGAAATTTTTGTTTTCTGCGTAAAACATTACCAATTAGAAATTTTTTTATGCTTTTTTTTTTTATTTTTGTGTTTCTAGGCGAACTTTTTTCCGCACCTGTGACATCTTTAAAAAAATATTATCACTGGAACGTATTAAAACAGACTGAGATCCAGCGAAGTTGTTTTCGATTTCTGTAGACAAATTTCAAATTTCGTAGCAAAGAGATAATTTCCCAAGAGTTTAAAATCGTAACGAGATTTTTCGATCTATCTACGATACGATCGTTTTAATAAACATTATATACGATAGACATACGATAATTATACGATAAAACTAATGTTATATAAGCTTTAGAATGAGGTATACCATGAACGATTGAACTTATATATATATATATATATATATATATCAGTGGCGACTGGCGTATAGGAGCGATGGAGCGGTCGCTCCCCCTTGCTTGAAACGATAAATATTAATTTAACAGATAAAAAATATATTAATTTTAAGATATTAAAATAAATATTCTTGAAATATATTTTAAAAATTCATGTGGCATATCATGATTCATGAGGCATTTGAGTAAGCCTTCATACAGTACATAATATTCTAAACTTATAGCATAGCTTCAAATAGCGTACCGCTGTTTGAATACAAAATAATATTGCAGCCGAATGGAGCGATAGATTTTTCGCTCAAGTAAATATAAATTATATTTTACTGTTGTAATGAAAATATAAGTACAATCGCGAATTTTTTTTATAATAACTTTATTTTTACTAATAGTTACTTCAGTAATAATGATATAAGCCATTTATATGTATTTTATTAAAATTATTACTTATTGTAATTAACTAGAATTGTACGTCTGGCATAACCGCATATGTTAATACAAGTACAGTACTCTTGTGAGCGGCAGTTGGATTCGCACTAGCCTATTGTGAGTCCGTGTTGTCGTACAGTGGTACATTATTATAGTCAAATTTATTCAACAATTATTTTTATATTTTATTAAAATATTTTTTAATACAAATTTATGGCTTCTTTGACATATAAGTACCGTACGGAAGCACCATGTGATTGTTTATGTACTACAATTCTAAAAATTATAAATTTTATGAAATCGCACCCCCATACATTTATACCACGAGTCGCCACTGATATATATATATATATATATATATATATATATATATATATATATTGTGTATATATATATATATTTGTGTGTATGTAATCAGTCAGGAGGACAAAGCTCAGGCCACTAATGCGGCCCATTGCTCTATTATTATAATTATAATAATTATTATTATTATTACGAGCATTTCGTACCCCGATAATTCTGATAATAGTAATAATAATAATTATTATTATACAGGCGTTAAAACAATGGTTGTATTGGTTGGCCTGAGCACTGTGCCAGTTTGTGGCCCTCCTGGCTGAATATATTATTAATTATTACCAGCATCATCAGGATTCGAACCCACGACCTCAGTGTCTTTACTTCGTTCATAGGGAAAAGGTGTTACCTACTCAGGTTCGAACTCTGACTATAAATTTAGATGCAAATTAAAAATCTTTATTCGACCCCCTTTAGGCTTTACGGAGGATCGAACCCGGGTCTCCTGATGTTAGTTGGAAAGTTTAACAAGAACTTTATAACCTTTAACCTTAACTCACATTCATAAGTCATATTCTTAAGTCATATTCTTAAATCATATTCTTAAGTCATATTCTTAAGTCATATTCTTAAGTCATATTCTTAAGTCATATTCTAAAGTAACATTTAAGCAAAAATAACAAAAAGTGTCAAAACGGAATGTCCGTTAAACTTTATAGAAACTTTTAGCGCGAGTAAAGTAACTCTAAAGTAGAGTACTTTGAAATACTTAACGCCAAATTTAACATGAAACAGCAAAGCATGTGTATATATATACTGGGTGGGCCAAAAAAACCTATTACCCAACTTTTGAAAAAATATTGTGGCTCACCCTGTATATTGATCTTAATGCCGAGGCCATATGTTGTACCCAGAGCTGGGCACTTGCGGCATATTGCGGTACTGCGGTACTGCTGCACTACCAAACCGGTACCAAACCGGTACGCGGAAATTTGAATGCGGTAGCGGTACTGCGGTACTTTCAGCGATCCTTTGCGGTACTGCGTTATGGGGGCCCGGGGTGGTAGTGCGGTGGTACCGCAAGTACCGCAGTACCGCAAAATATGCCGCAAATGCCCAGCTCTGGTTGTACCCATACTTTTACTCTTTCAAACGCTGGCTTTGAATCTTGATTCAACGGCCCAGGAATTGAGGTACAGGCTCACAACTGGAGGGAGGTATCAGAATATGGTTCTCAATTGAATGGCGGTTAAAGTCAGCAACTGATACTTTCAGATGACAGTCAGTTTCTCCATAAATAATTAATTTTCCTAATTTTTACACAAAATAATTAATTTATTTTCTTTTTCATTTCAGACCATCATTCTGCTATAGTTGGTGAATAAGTTATAACTTAATGAAATACTCTTTGGAAGATGAAGCATTGATATTGAACCTGCGTAAGGAGAAACACTGGGGTACAAAACGAATGAAGAAAGAGTTTCCAAATAAACGGTAGACGATACCTGGACTTCAATATCTCTTAAAGAAAATCGATATCACAGGGTCGACCAAACGAAAAGAAGGCTGTGGAAGGCCAAAAACATCACGTACTGAAGAAAATATTGACACGGTTTCATCCATAATATGCAGTCAAGAAGAACGGCCCAACACCCACAAGTCTGTTAGAGAAATTTCAGAAACTATTGGTATTTCTCGCTCTAGTGTTCGTCGTATAGCAAAAGATGATCTGCGTCTTAAATGTTTTGAAAGAGTCGAAGTTCATAAGCTCTCTGCATCCAATAAGCGAGCAAGAGTTGAAAAATGTCGTGCTCTGTTAGATCGATTCCCAGACAGAGAAGTGTCGAAAATATGGTTCAGCGACGAGAAGACCTTTACGGTTATTTCAACAATAAACACAAAATGACCGAGTTTATGGAAGACAGGACAAAAAACCTATTAGTCTAGATCGACTTTGCAGGGAACGTCCGCATTTTTCTCAAAAAGTCATCATTTCCATCTTTATTTCAAAATTAGGGAAGTCAGAGATTGTTTTTGTTGATCAAAATGCCAAAATCACTACTGCTTATTACCAAGAAAAAATCCTTGATGCGGTACTGCCGTCGATAAGGGAGAAGTCAAGGTTGCAAGCGTGCATTGATAATGGAGGAGGGCACATTCCGCATAATCTTGGACTCAATTAGGTAACTGTATAGAAACACAAAGTTTTTCTACCCGTCCCTGTATAACAGCGAATTACAAAATAATGGTTACAGTTAGCAAAAATCCAACTTCAACACAAGATAGACCATGAAATTCTATTCAGAATACATATATTGATTGTACAAATAACATTTGATAAAGGTAAAATTATATTGTTCAAAATCAGGGTAATAGTTTTTGGGCCTACCCTGTATATATATATATATATATATATATATATATATATATATATATATATATAATATACAAATCCATTATAGATACGTTAAAATTGAAGATTTTAGGGCTCACAGGTATATTTGAAGTGAAATCTAGTTGGGAAAAAGTTTCCTGTTTGAGAATCCTCGGTATTATTATAAAGCCTTGAAGAGTTTAACTTGTCACAAAGTTTGGAAATTTTCGGCTAAATATTTTGTCCCGAGGCAAATCTTACAATCGGTCAGTTGTGATTCAACTTTGTTCCGTTTGATATTTTTTTTAAAAACTCAAAAGTTTTGATTCTAGTCCTCAAATAGTTTTGGTTCCAAAAGTACATAAATGTTTGTGTATATATATATATATATATATATATATATATGGGATGAATTTCACAATAAAACACGTGAAATGAATAAATGCTGCAAACCCACAAGGAAAAAGAAAAACGATTCCAAGGCCTTTCGTGTATTCAAAGCTACACCTGACGAGGTGTAGCTTTGAATACACGAAAGGCCTTGGAATCGTTTTTCTTTTTCCTTGTGGGTTTGCAGCATATATATATATATATATATATATATATATACACATATATACAGGGGTTAGACAAAATAATATGAACACCCGCCGATTTCACCGGTTATCTTTACGGACTGCTCAGACACAAAGTAAACGGTCAAATGACTGGCAAACCTATTTAAATGCGTAACAGAGAGTGTATACGTCATGTTATAACCCTCACGTTGTTTTTACAGATCTGAGTGAATTATGAATTAGCAGTTATGAAAGACCTGTCAGACTTCCAAAAAGGGCAAATTGTCGGAGCGCGGATGGCTGGTGCATCGGTGACGAAAACCGCTCAGATGTTCAATGTATCCAGAGGAACTGTCTCTATGGTCATGTCTGCATACCAAAACCATGGAAAGACAAGCACCGACAAATGCAATAGTGGACACAAGAAGAAACTGTGTGATCGAGACCGCCGGGTGCTAAAGCGCATTGTGACAAAGAACCATAAGACCACAGCTCCAAAAGTGACTGCAGAGCTTAACCAGCATCTTGCAAGCCCGGTATCAACCAGAACTGTACGTCGCGAGCTCCATGGAGCTGGATACCATGGGAGGGCTGCAATTGCCAAACCCTTCCTTTCGCACATCAACATTGAGCGGCGCAGAAAATGGTGTAATGACCATAAGAATTGGTCAATGGACCGGTGGAAGAATGTAGTCTACTCCGACGAATCCTCCTTTACGCTATTTCCATGTTCCGGTCGAGTTTACGTCTGGAGACAGCCTAAAGATGCTTATGACCTCGACTGCCTGACCCCAACCGTTAAGCATGGAGGCGGATCTGTGATGGTTTGGGCAGCAATATCGTGGAATACTCTTGGCCAGCTGTAGTACTGCATGGTAGGGTTAACGCCCAGGTCTATCTGTCAATATTGGCTGACCAGGTCCATCCCATGGTCCAAAACGCTGTTTCCCAATGGCGGCGCCGTCTTCCAGGATGATAATGCACCAATCCACAGAGCTGGGGTCGTTAAAAACTGGTTTGAAGAGCATGTTAGTGAAGTAGAACGCTTGGATTGGCCTCCACAATCCCCGGATCTTAACATTATCGAGCATCTGTGGTGTCAGTTGGAGCAGCAGGTCAGAAGCCGATTCCCACCGCCGGCGTCTTTGGAAGAACTGGAGCAGGGTTTGCTCGAAGAATGGCTCAGGATTCCTCTAGCCACTGTCCAAAAGCTGTATGAATCAATTCCCCGACGCATTGCAGCTGTTATTGCCGCTAAAGGAGGACCAACTCCATATTAAGAATAAAAACCGCCATTTATCAAGGTGTTCATATTATTTTATCCAACCCCTGTATATATATATATATATATTATATATATATGGGACTGAACTCAGAATGGTCCCCTGAGGCTCCTTCATGATACACACAGACTGTGCATGGAACAAGGAACTCTTCTGGGAAAATTAAATCCACTATAGTCCAAATAAGTAAGTAAGAGTTCGTTCTCCCTCCTCATCTTGCGCGGATGTTCTTCTATACAAGCGTCGTTCTTTACGTTAATTATACTGCGTGTTCTTTGCAGTTGAAATATATATATATATATATATATATATATATATATATATAGAGAGAGAGAGAGAGAGAGAGAGAGAGAGAGAGAAGAGAGAGAGAGAGAGAGAGAGTTTATGGTTTTCTAATCTTTATACTTGCAATTAATATCCTTCGTTGCTCAAACCATCTGAACACTTGCCTCGAACTTAAAAGACATTTTACTTTTCACCTTACCTACCCCCCCCCCCCCCGCTACCCACTCCCCCTACAAAATTAAAAAAATTACCCTTAAGAAAAATACCATAAAAATCCTTCCCCTTTATTATCCCTTTGAGGCCCTACATAAAAAAAAAGTTATTAGTTGGTTGGCAATATTTGAAAACTGAAAACTTTATAATTAATTATAAAGTCAAAAAATGGCTATTGGAAAAAATAGCGTCTCGCTCCCTAAATATCATTAATTATTCAGTTATTATCAATTTTTTAGGAAACTGGCTATGATTCAATTATTAATTGAAAATGTTCATTATTATTATTATTATTATTATTATTATTATTATTATTATTATTACAACTTTTGGTTTAACCCTTTAAGCCCTGAATTTTTTGTAGGGTTAAGTTATGAATGCTTGGATTTGAAACGTTAGCAATTTGTACCTTCAGTCCTCAAAGGATTAAATTTTTTTACATTTTCTGTTCACTGTTTTAATTCACTTTTTTAAACTTTATATTATTTGTCTGAGGTTACATCAAGGTCAAAGGAATTTATTGATTATATGATAGTGAATTATTATAAATGAGTCTGTGTGTATACTACGTAATTCCTAAAAAAAAAAAAAAATGTTGGTGTTTAAATTCAGTGTAAGTAAACTGCCTGCAATAGTTTTCGAAAATTTAATTTTGTAGAGCATTTGTTATTTTAGTATAAAGTCTCGGGGAAAAATGTTCGCCTATAACAACATAAATTTCTTGAAAATATAAAAAATACTAATCACTTTTGTTTTTTTTAAATTAGTTTACTGTCACTAAAATATACGAACAAATACAGAATATTACCAATTATGATTTTTTTATGGTTTTTAGAAATTTTACGTTTCCGAAATCGTACATATATTTTAACGTATATTTGTGCAATAGATATCAATTTATATCACTAAATAATGCCTTTTCAGCTAAACTTTTTGTAAAATATGATGTACCCCAGGGCTCATTCTTGGATCCACCTTTATTTTTATTGTATGCAAGTAACGTTTCACGCTCTTCTGTTATACTTAATTTCATAATGTTTGCAGATACAACCGTGTCTTTTTCTTGCGGCTAAAGACATCTAAGAAACGTAATTTACCAAAGTTGTGAAGTGGTTCACCGCTAATAAAATCCTTTTAAATATTATTAAAACAACTTTCATGATTTTTAATAACCAACGAAATGTGTCGATCGATAATTGAATGTTGATGAAATCGCTGTAAGGAAGTGTACTGTAAAGAAATTTTTTGAAATCTTGGTGTTATGTTGGACAAGCACTTGCAATGGAAGGACCATATAAATTATAACTCTAGGAGGTTTCTAGGAGTGTTCCTATAATGTTTAAACTTAGAGTCCTAGAGTCCTTATAAAGCAGGTTTTATTAACGCCGGATCGTACTCTTGTTCTTCCTTATATGAAATACCTTACATGGGATAATTTAATGCTTTAAATAGTATCTGTATTAGTAAAAAATAAAGAATTACGGCATTATTTGATCCTAATTCTCATGATCATTCAAATGCATTCTTTGAAGAGTAAAAATTATTAAAGATCAAAGATATAATCAAATTGGTACATTTAACTTTAATTTATTAATATATAAACAAAATTATAAACTTACAGTGGATTTTGTAACTCATCAAGATTTTTATTCATACATATGTAGACTAGGAGCAATTAAAACCACTTTATTCCTCAATTTAGATTTTCTTCATTAAAAAAAAAAAAAAAAAATATTTTCATTGGATTGAAATTATGAAAATGTTTTACGAGTAAACAATATTTAAGAAAATGTTTAAAATATTACTAATATAGGCGAGTTTAAGAAAAACACAGTTAAAATTTTTCTTAATAAAAGGCGGCTGATATAATAACTTCGTATTAATATCATTCAAGAATAAGCGTAAATGCAATGTCGCTCGTTTGATTCCTTGACCTTAATTATAAATTCTCTATACTGTATCTATATTTATATTAATTAATAATAATCACCATGAAATTAAATATTTAATTAAATTAATTAATACTTTTTACTCATTTCTAGTTTTTAATTTATATATTTTGAACTAATTTCTCCTAATTAACTATAAGTTCTTTTACCATTAATTAATTAATATTATTTACTCTTGGTGATACTTATACGGCATATATATATATAGAGAGTCGAACCTGCTATAACGCGTGGTATTATAACGCGCGTTCGAAGTTACGCGATCTATTTTTTAACACCATGAAAATGTTATTATATTCTTAACTTTAAGTTAGGCGGTTTTTAAATAATAAAAAAAACATAAAAATAGGGTACGTAAACTGTCGTAAACACACGCACACTCACAGGAATTAATGAACGATGAATTAACGCAGACTGAAGAACAAAGAGCAGCGGAGGACTCGGAAAATGATGATGAATCAGAAGAAGAGCCAACGGTACAACAGTTCACAGTAGCAAAACTGTCGGAAGCATTTTCTATAGCCGATGTCCTCGCGCGAAACATCTCGCTGACAATGATCTCAATATGGAACGGAGCACCACATTGAACAGAAAATTAGAGGGGTCTTCTCCGATGCTACGAGGATATTTATTGAGAGAAAAAGAAGGAGGCACGACAGTCAACGCTAGATGCGTATTTTAAGAAGCCAGCTGCTACTACAACCCTCCAAGGTGACGGAGAAGAAGATGCTCTCGATGTACTTTAACATTTTTTTTAATTATGCATTTTACATTTATGTACGTTATTAAATATTATTTTGGCTCGTAATATTTGTTTTTTATCCATTTCGTATTAATATATTTTGGTAATAGGGGTTAAGCAATTAATAATACATTGGCTTTAAGGGAAAAATAATTTGGCAAGAATGTATCCCCAACTTATAACATTGTCCCTATGCCGAAAACGCGCATGTCATTGCGCGCGTTTGCATAACGCGCCGTTTTTCAGAAACGCATCCATCCCGCGCGGTATAGCAGGTCCGATATATATATATATTAATCCTAAATACTTATGAAGTAAAAAATTTTATCTGTTAATTAGTTTGAGAGCCCAGTAAAGCCTGAAGCTCAAGGGGAAAATAATAAAAAAAATTATTAACAGTCCAATTAATATTTGTACGTTTTACATAGAAATAATTGAAATAATTGAAATAATTATAATATTTATTTTGATCAATAAAGCAATAATAACACTTTTTGATATGTCCACCTGCGGTTAGTAAATAAGAGAAACTAAAAAGTAATATTTTTCTTTTTCTATCAATTATTGCATAAAATCGAATTATAAACGTAAGGTACTCCCATTAATCAGTCAGGTAGGCCAGAAACTAATTCAGCGCTCAGGCCAACTTCTGCGGCCCATTCCTGTAACTCCTCTATTATCATTACCAGCATCATCAGGGTTCGAACCCCCGACCTCAATGTCTTTACTTCGCTTATGAGAGAAACGATGTTACTCATTGAGTTACAGACGTTGGGGCTACTCCCATTAAGATTCATGGGTGGAGCGATTTCAGCCATCGTCTTTGAACTTTTGTCTTGGCTCAGTGGTAGAACATCGAACTCACATTCCGACGGTCTTGGGGATCGAGTCCTGTGGAAGGAAGGATAAAATTTGTGGATAACCTTCTTAAATTAAAATGTATCTGTTGACCCAGCAACAGGTATGAGTCCATAATTCAATCATTGGGTTCAATACCATGGGTGTATGGAGGAGGAGGAGGAGGTGGTGGTTCCAGCCTCGATTAGAAATAAATGATTGGCTGAAGGGAACTGCTTGACAATAAGTTACAAAAATTAATATAGCACTTGTTGGCACTGAATGTCAGTTATTTTACTTCAATACAGTTTATGCTACTTGTCACCGTATTGCCAAAGGCTTAAAGGGTGAAATTGCTGTAAAAGATAAAATTCTTTAAAATATTTCGACTTTTGTTTTTTATCAATAGAATTTTCTTTCTTTGAGTGTTCCTTTCAGACTTCTGAGGTGGCACAGTGCTTATTCCGGCAATACTTAAGCAATGAGGAAACGAAATTCAAAGAAACGAGAGAGAATTCGGGAGAATATACACACTTCCTTGATAATCTGTCAGGAGGGCCAGAAACTGGCACAGCGCTCAGGCTAAACTGATGTGGCCCATTGTATCAAATCTCGGTTTATTATTTGAAGTATCGTCGGGAGTCGATAGATTATCAAGATTAAGCGACGTTGGACCTGGAGAGTAGTTGGATGGGTGACCGTCCCAGATAATGTAGCATCCTGTGGGTCGGATCCCACGTAAAACTGCAGGTCCCTTTTATCATATGACCTTAGATGTTGAGAAGGCTGTTAAAGAACCCCCAAAACATACTCATCGGGAGTCGAACTCTCGATCTCACTGTCGTCATTTCGGTTATAGGGAAACGGTGTTACCACTGAACTATACGACGCTGGTCACCCTTCTGATAACTTATTTTCTTACCCGTGGAGACAACTGATGTTGGTCATAACCTCATGACGGGTCTAGTAGGTTCTTGCCCTTAGACAAAATTTCCCGTATCAACTACATCAGATGTTGGACCTGTACAGTTAACTACAAAAGTCGAGGTACACTGTACCTCAAAATATGTCCAAGTGTATAATCCCGATTTTGATACCCATGGTACATAACAAAAAACGAAAGAAAGCAAAACCCTGCCTGTCGCTAGTGAAAACCTCACTTTCGTAAACAGTAATGAGGTAGTACATTCCTAACCTGAAAACCAAATTCTATAAAACACTTTTTTGTGATGAATCTCAGGATATAAAATTAAGGTAAATAAAATCTTAAAAACAACAACCAACCTCTCTTCCACTGATAAATAAAACAGTGGTTCCCAACCTTTTTTACGGCAACGCCCCCTTATGTCCATCAATATTTGCTGGTGTCCCCCCATAAAGATAATAATATAACAGGATACGTGATGAGTGATTTATTAATAGAAGGTAACAATTTTACAGTTTCCTACAGCCCACTGGGGGGCGTAGCGCCCACGTTGGGAACCACTGAAATAAAAGAACAACTGAATTGGGAGTTCTCAACATCAATTCAAGAATAATACATGTATATTAAAACTGACGATAAAAGCTTCTTACAAAAAAACCGGTAAGAATGACGATAAAGGTTTCTTCAAGAAAGAATAGGATAAAGAATAATCTCTCATTCTTATGGATTTCAAAACTCAGCTGATAAATGCGAGATAAGGTTGACTCTTCCGCCTTCAGGAGTTGAAGGCATTATTCTCATATTGCATAGTTGAATCTTAGTTACTGCGTACACAGGTTATCGAATTGTCGCCAGCGCTAGTAGCTGAGTGGGTAACACCGTTTCCCTATAAGCGAAGCGAAAGTATTGAGGACGAGGGTTCGAATACCACCACCCCGAGGATACTGGTAATAATACGCTAGTTGTTGGAGCAACGAGCCGCATTGGTTGGCCTGAGCTATGTGCCAGTTTCTAGCCCTCCTCAGTTATTATTATTGTTATGATTGAACTGTCACTGACAGGTACATATATACAATCGACCACAAAAACCCTGTTGAGTGATAAATACGGTAAGGAACATAAATATCCGCAACAAGATTTTTTGAAACGACTGTAAATATATATAAATAAAATCATATATATATATATATATACACACACAAACACGCAGTTGGCCATGTAGGATGCATATAGGGTCCTCCGATATTATTCAAGCTGTTTTAAACCTATAACTAAGATTAGTGAATATAAAAATGTCACGAACATACGACATGGGGAAAAATTATTAGCGCCAAAATATGCTCACTTTTACACTTTGCATCTGTGCACATTTAAGACCCATTACAATACGCACACGTGTATATGAAAATTATGCGCACATTAGGTATTTAATTTGTACGTACATGTTTGTTGTACTCGGAAGGTTTACGTTATGTAAATACACACACACACACACACACACACACACCGTGTGTATACATATATGTATATATATGCGTGTGTGTGTGTGTGTGTGTGTGCATGTGTGTGCGTGTGTGTACATACGTGTGTACGTGTGTAAAGGTTTAAGGATTTATAGATCAATGAAACGTAATCACATATTGATTATATCATATTTCGTGTAGATGTGAGCCATGTTTACACTTCTCATGTACGCGCTTAACGTTCGTATATATTTACGATACACTATGTGTACTTACAAATAGTTTACACATTTACGTAAGAATACATAAGAAATTGTAGTGCAAACATTTGATTTATTTCTAAATTTCATGTACTAAATATACTGTATAAAACGGGTCCGCCAAAAAAAAAAAACATGCGCTTGATTGTAACCTAATAAGTCAAAATGTGTTTGAATGATTTATGCAAAATTTACAGACAATAATTACCATTGAATTTTATATAAGCCAGCCAATTTTTATAACTGAATGATTAAATTTGGTTGTTTAATATTAACTTGATTTTTGAGTTCCATAAATCTAAGTGTACAAAGAAATTTTTTTTTTCTCTTTTTTCAGATAAAAAAATTACTGTAGATATCCCTCAAATGCCATTTTCTGATGAAGATAAAATAATTATTAAGCATGATAGGCTTAATAGGGGATAGGGAATGCACAAAATATTGGGGGGGGATTCCCCAATAAAGGATGGACACTGGGCGGACTGGATACGTTGCTGAAAAAAAATTGATGCTACGATCAATACTGTTAGAAAAAAAGGTAGTGGTCGTCCAAGGGGTGCTAGAACGGAAGAAAACATTGAAGAAGTTTCTTCCCGAATTCTTAGCCAAGAAGATAAGAAGCCAGGCACTCACGAGACTCCAGCGCAGATTTCAAAGTCGATTGGAATATCAGAAACTAGTGTAAGGCGAATTGTAAAAGAAGACCTCAGATTTAGACCATACAAACGTGTACGTAAACAGAAGATCAGCACCACTGACCAAGTAAAACGAGTCATAAATGCAAAAAAAAAAAATGCTAAGACGCATCACAGTTATGAAAGCAAGTCAAACATTTTTTACTGATGAAAAAATATTCACTGTAAAACCACCAATTAACTCTCACAACAACAGAGTAGACTCAAAATCCCAACAATTAAAGAATCGAATTTCGGACGAAAGACTGTACGCAACAAGGAGTCACTTTTCCAAAAGTATTATGGTGTCTGTCGGTGTTTCCAAGCTGGGAAAAACATCTCTTCATTTCGTTGATCCCGGTGTGAAAGTTAATGGCGAATATTATCGAAATATTATTTTAGCAAGCATGATTACAGAGATGCGTGTTCTAGCAAATGGAGGTCATTTTGTTTTTCAACAGGATGGAGCGAGGACACATACGGCAAAAGACACTGTTGCTTATTTAAATGAACATGTTCCCGAATTTATTGAACCGGAGAACAGTCCTGATTTGAATCCTGTTGATTATGGGATCTGGGAAAACTTGTCAGAACGAGTTTATCGCGATACGAAAACCAGAAATGTTAACCACCTGAGAGATGTTCTGATTGAACAATGGGCCGAATTCCCACAAGACCAGATTGATTCAGCGGTAGATCAATTTAGACGAAGACTTTGAAAAGTAATAGGAAGCTGGAGGAAAACATATTGAACAGTTTTGTTATTTTGACATTTTAATAACAATTTTATATGAAAGGAATTTTTGGTTGTATAATAAAGAAATTTTGAGTATTTACGGTATCTTTACGTTCTATTTTTGTTTACGTTCTAAAATGAGGTCTATTCAGCTACTGTGCTAAAAATTTAAAGAAATGTTGTCAGATAAAGTTATTTTATTTTGTTAAAGTTTTATCAAAAGTTAAAAGAAATTATTGAGTTTAAAAAGAAAAGTACGGACGCGTTTTTTTTGGTGGACCCTGTATATATATACACACACAGGGTGTTTCACAACCGGTCTGCCATACTTTGGGGGGGGGAGTGATATGGGGGTTATATCGAGTAAAAAGTTAATACAACATAAATGCTATTTCCAACCGTTGCGGAGCTACGGACGTTTTAAGGTGCATGAAAAAAAAATAAACGAGAGTATTAATCTGATGTATTTATTGCTACATTTTATGAGCTACACCTTATACATGTTCAAAATGTCCGCCTCGGTTTTCTATACACGGCCTTGCTCGTTCTAAACAAGAGCCCACTGCTCATTGAATCACTTCGGGTGTTCTCGTATGTAAGCAGCGGCATCCATAATCCGACGCAAGAGTTCCTCTCTCGTTTGTACTTTGGTCTTATAGACCATCTCTTTGATAAGGCCCCATAAAAAGAAATCTAACGGGGTTAGATCGGAGATCTCGGGGGCCACGATATTGGACCAGCACGACCAATCCAACGATTCCCGTACCGCTGATTCAAGTAATTCGTAACATGACGACCAAAATGTCTACAAGGGCACGTCCTCCATCAAAAGCGGAAATTCGTTCGTCAGAAAGTTCAGATAAATATCAGTAGTTAATCGTTGTTCCAAAACGAACGGTCCAATCAACTGATCTTCAATTACACCACACCAAACATTCACCGAGAATCGATGTTGAAAGTTTCCTTCAACGATACCGTGGGGATTATCGGCAGACCACAAGTGGGAATTTTGTCTATTGTTAATTCCATCCCGAATGAATTGTGCTTCAACACTAAACAGTGTGTGATTAAGAATTTGTCGATGCATAACCATCCGCTGGCAAAATTTAACACGTTTATCATAATTATCCGGTTGAAGAGCTTGCACACGTTGCAAATGATAGGGATACAAACCCTCATCATTTATGGTTCGCCATACACGCGATGAGGATTCACCAATTCGTCTAGAAATCCTTCGAACACTGGTGATTGGGCTACGTTATACTAGGTCCAGTATGCGCTCCTCTACAGCAACGGGCCGTCGTGTTATATGTTCTTGATTACATGGAACAATTGTCCTTGTTTCCCTTAATCTCTGGGGTGTGTCACTAAACATTTGCCTGTTCGGTATTCGGCCGTTCGGAAAACGTCTTCGATATTCCACAACTGCCGCTCTGCTGTTAGCATCACGGAATCCATAAAAGAAATGGATATTAACGTATTCAGTCTGTGTGAACTGTTGATTTATTTTGATTGTTCACCTTAGCGCAACACAGTGTCTCGTACCACAGATCAGAACCAACTGAAAGAAAAAACTGAGGATTAGTAGTGGTAACTTCGTTAACCGAAACTACCACCAGTGCTGCCATCTATCGAATTACACACAAATAGGGATTTATTGTTTACACATCTTAAAACGTCCGTAGCTCCGCAACGGTTGGAAATAGCACTTATGTTGTATTAACTTTTTTACTCCCCCCTCTCCCAAATCACCCCAAAATTATAGCAGACCGGTTGTGAAACACCCTGTATATATATATATATATATATATATATAATATATATATATATATATATATATTTTTTTTTTTTTTCACCAAAAAAATTTGATTCTTTTTTCAAAAAATACATTGTTTTTTCCCCATCAAAATTAAATCTACCGGAAAAGACATAAAATAAAGTAGGCCCTATATATATAATATATATATATATATATATATATATATATATTCAAAAAAATATTGGTAAAGAGAAATCTGAGCCAATATTTAAAAAATTTTTTTTTTTCTACGAAAAACCTCGGTTTTTTTTTTTTTTTTTTTTTTTTTTTTTAAATTCATGGTCTGGATAAAAATGAGCTCCGAATCTTTTCTAAATTTTGGTCGAAATTAAAAGCATTTTAACCGGGTTTTCGTTTAGATTGAATGACGGTCGAACTTCCAATAAACTTGTGGAATGTCTTAGCCATTCCTAATTCAATAAAAAAGATATTTGTAGAAAATACAAAAATTTTCATTTTCAACATTTATGACCTTTTTGAAGTTTGGTCAGAAATGGTCAATGAGGTCTCTCTCTCTCTCTCTCTCTCTCTCTCTATATAATATATATATATATATATAATATATATATATATATATATATATATATATGAAAATAGGTGGAATATTTGTGTAAATTTTCGACCGTACCCCATTTTTTTTAATCCAGGAGGTCACCTGAGCAGGTTACTATGGATATATTTTCAAATTTTAATCGCTTTCTTTTGCGTTAAGGTAGAGAGTAAAGGGGTGGCTACGTGGGGCGGGGGTTTCTTTTAGGAAGTTTAGAGAAAGCACTTTCTTACTGTATACAATAAATAGTTCTTCGAGTTACACCTGCGTCAGGATTTTAATTGAAAATCTCAGAATGAAATTACTCGTCCTTTATGCTACATTAGCTTTTACACGCCAACTGATTTGTTTTAGGTTAGGTTAAGTTAAGTTAGGTTAAC
Organism: Bathynomus jamesi; assembly: GCA_023014485.1. Classification (NCBI taxonomy): domain Eukaryota; kingdom Metazoa; phylum Arthropoda; class Malacostraca; order Isopoda; family Cirolanidae; genus Bathynomus; species Bathynomus jamesi. Next base: position 40,244 of record JAJOZX010000492.1, read on the forward strand.
CTGAGTTAATCTAACCTAACCTCAAAAATAAAGTTCGTACAAGAAAATCCGACTTATTTACAAAATCCGACTTAATTGGTAAACAGGTGGCATTTATATATAAAAGATCTGAACGATGTAATTCGTTAATATTTTCATACTAAATAAAATATAAAGCATGAAGCATGTGTAAGCGATAGAGCAACTAATAGTTTTTTTTGTACAAGATCAAGGTTGTCAACAGCCATGAACTACGAATCAGGATCAGGGATGCAATAGCGATGGTCGATGCTGGCATGCTTGAACGCACATGGCAAGAAATTGAATATCGTTGGATGTTGTACGGGCGACCAATGGCGCACATGTTGAAGTTTATTAAACATGTACGTAAAACTTTCAGCTGAGTGATCACATAAACAAACTGTTCTTGTATGTTATTGGATTTTCACATAATAAAGATTGAAATCGTCAGATCTTTTATGAACACCTTGTGTGTGTGTGTGTATATATATATATATAATTTAGTGGTGGACCGGATATCCGCATCATTTTAACATCCGCATCCGCACTTCTGACTGCGGATGTTATGCGGATATTACATCTAATAAATTACTGCAATTTACAATTAAATTAGTTTACAAAGTAGCTTATAAGGCCCAGTCATGCACATTTCATGTAAAGTATTAATTAATAATGAACAAACAAATATATAAACCTCAAAATCTAAATAGGTGGTAACGCAGAAAATTGAATGAAACTTGTTTCATTGAATTTTCTGTGGCTGAAACTCTTGAGAAAGTTATTATTTTTATCATAATGAAAACATTAATTTTAATTCTTACGCATTGCCTGTCATAATAGTAATATTACGAAATTTGAAAAATTATGTCATATATTCTTAATTCTATATTATATTGATAGATTAAATAAATATCCGCATCCGTGGATATTTAAATTAAAGATCAGCATCCGCAGATGTTGAAAAACTGACATCCGGTCCACCACTAAATTATATATATACACACACCAGTTACAAAAAGTAATAATTGTACTATTTGTACTAGTACTATACTAGTGCACTAAAGTACTAAAGTAAGTGTGCACAAAGTTTAAAATTCTGCATCAAAGTTAATTTAAAATGTAATTTTTAATAATAAAATGTAATTTTTAATAATAAAATGTAATTAATAATAATAATAATAATAATAATAATAATAATAATAATAATAATAATTAATAAAATGTAACTTTTCATACTAAAATGTGATGATCAATAATAAAATGTAATTATCAATATTAAAATGTAATTATTAATAATAAAATGTAATTTTTTATAATAAAATGTAATTATTAATAATTACTTTTAAAGTAAGAGATCTTTAAATCTTTAAAAAATATTACTTTTAATGTTTTGGAACAAATGTTCAAGATTTGGTCTGCGACCTAAATTTATGCAGCAACCTTCTTTATTTGTGTGATTTGATGAAAGAGAGAGTTGCTTTCTACGCTCATTCTACCCTCGTAACCTTCCCCTGAGATTATAAAGTAACTTTCATATTTCAGTAATAATAATAATAATAATAATAATACATAGATATTACTTTAAGAATAAAAATACATAGATTCGTCTGATTTTTTTTTTATATAATAAAATTTTACTCTCATCCCAAGATAAAAGTTAATTTTAAAAACTTTGGCGTCTTTTAACTCATTTTTTAACATTACTTTTTAACATTACTTTTTAACATTACTTTTTAACGTTACTTTTTAACGTTACTTTTAACATTACTTTTTAACGTTACTTTTTAACGGTACTTTTTTAACGTTACCTTTTAACATTACTTTTTAACATTACTTTTTAAAGTTACTTTTTAACATTACTTTTTAACGTTACTTTTTAACGCTACTTCTTAACGTTACTTTTTAGCGTTACTTTTTAAAGTTACTTTTTAACATTACTTTTTAACGTACTTTCTAACGTTACTTTTTAATATTACTTTTTCAACATTACTTTTTAACTTTACTTTTTAACATTACTTTTATTTGCTTCATAAAAACAACGTCAGTTTTTGTAGTATTTTTGTAACTTTTAATAGAGTTTAATTGAAAAAATTAAAAAAATCCTATAAATGACAGATTAAAAAATGGCTTCCAGTTAAATTTATTAAAAAATGCCTTCCAGTTAAATTTATTAAAAAAAAACAACCAAAAAAACCTAATTCCAATTTTAAATTAAATTTATTGGTTTTATTTAATTAATAATTTGGAAACGTGATCCCGATCTAATGTAAGGTAAAGAACGTTCAACATGTGTGAGTCTTTGCTAATCGGTGCGTGTGTACATAACAGTTTGGTGTACATGTGTGTGTGTGTGTGTGTGTGTTTGTTTGTGTGTGGGTATAAAACGCTTTAATTACTCGTGGTTTGGAGATGTAATGTTCCTGTGTTACTTTTAGACATTTTTCGAATAGATTTATACCGTGTAAACCTTTGTTAATTAAAAATTTATGACGCTCTCTCTCTCTCTCTCTCTCTCTCTCTCTCTCTCTCTCTCTCTCTCTCTCTCTCTCTCTCTCTCTCTTTTCTGACCTAGTCAGATTCGATAGAATGTGTGACAGATTTCTACAATGCTTCTCCCCATACAGCAAGAAGCTGTTGGATCGAAGTTAACATTCAAGATACATACCAAATACCAACTGATCCCGCTATCTGGGTCTTTATATTATAGGTGATCCAAAAATTTATTAAAAGTTTTTTTTGGAGCGTCTTTTTTATGAACCACCCTGTATTACTGATTCGATATTATTCAGGTTTTACGAGTATTTTCAGAACTTTTAGAGTCTCTATCTATTTGATATCACTTTAATTCAATTTTATGGTATTTAGCCCTTTAATACATGATTTTTCCTCTTACATATCATAACTGATGCATCATAATGATTTGTGATACACCCTGTATCGAAGAGCTAACGATATTTTATAGAATTTTAACGTCATTTCATCGCATTTTAATTCAATTCTGACGTCATTTCATTATATTTTTTACATTATTTTCTTAAATTTTGAATATTATTTCTGGTCATTTTCCTCTACATAATTTTTGATGATATTAAAGTTAAACATTAACTCTATTATTTTCTGACGTAAAAGTTACTCTTAATTGTATTAGTTTGAAATAAGAATATGATAAAAGACAATATATAATACACAGTGTGTATATATATTGAAATACTGGTTCCAATACCCGTAGAGTTTCTGACCAAAATAAATATTGACGTAATGTACTGTATAATATATTGTGTATATTGTAATGTATATAGCGTGTATACATTCTGAGTTCAATCATATATATATATATATATATATACACATACTGTATATATGATTGAACTAAGAATATAATGCGCCTCGGTGGTGCAGTGGTTAGCGTCGCTGACTACGGATCCATCGGCCCCGGGTTCGAGACCTGACGGCAGCCGGCGCGCAGCAAAACCCAGCTGTTCATCCTTCCACACAATAAAGAAAGTGGTTGGTAGATAAATGGGTACCCTAGGTGGCCTAGTGGTTAAGACGCTGGGCTGATGATGGGGCGTGGTTCGGATTCCACGTTAAACTGTTGGTCTAAGGTGGGGTGAAAAGCTTGACCTTCGTCAGAATGAACAATTCGGGCGGAAGCTAACCAAAGGTTATATATATGATTGAACTCAGAATGGTCCCCTGAGGTTTTTCATATATATATATATATATATATATATATATATATATATATATATAGATATATATATAAACCTTGGTTAATCTTGGTTTGCTTCCGCCCGAATTATTCATTCTGACGAAGGTTAAGCGTGTTGCTCCAGCTTAGACTTACAGCTTACCGGGAATACGAACCACGACCCACTACTGATGTCGGAAATTACAAAGTCCTCACCACTAGGCTACCCAGGGTACCTATTTATCTACCAACAATTTTATTGTATGGAAGGATGAACAGCAGGGTTTGCTGTGCGCCGCCTGTCGTCACCGGGAATCAAACATGAGGCCGGTTGATTCGTAGTCAGCGATGCTAACCACTACATCGCCAAGGCGCATTAAAATCTTAAGACTCTCTGGGAATCGAACCCAGACTTCATGATTGCTTGTCATATGTGCTGACCATTACACTTTTCATATATATGGAAAAGAAGGGCGCCAAGCTCGACCTTCATGAAATGAGGAATCATCACATGGAACATTTGAAAGGTTTTATATATATATATATATATATATATAATATATATATATATATATATATATATATATATATATATATATATATATACTCTTAATACCTTTGGTGAATATATGTTGACAAATATTGCAATTCTATCAAAGAGATCAGCTTCTAGTTGAACGTTCAAAGAACTGAGCGAAGATAAGTAGAAACATCTTGACAGGTACTGACCAAAGGAAAATGGACTATTCCCAACCTTGGGTAGTCCCATTTCAGTGTTTAGATAGGAATAAGGAATCCCAAAATAAGAATCTAAAAGGAGGTTATTTCCAAATTGATCCAATCTTATTCTCAATGTAGGATTGCCAACTTTACGTTCATTTTTATGCAAAATACTCCGTGGGTATGCAATTGCGTCACAGCCACTCTTTATCCTCTCCCAAATTGGAAAACTTTCCCAAATTAGGAAATCCTATTTCGAGTAATCCCACTTTGGGATCGAAAATTGGGATGAGAATGACGCTAAATGGGAAGCAATCAGGAAAATTGCTATACAAGAATGCGTGCTGGTAACAAAATCGGAATTCGAACCCATGTCCAAAAATCTTACAGTTAGTGATAAATCGAAAAAAGTTTAACCCATTACTGCCCCCAGTTAAATAAAATAAAATCGTCTGGCACCGGGTTCTAAAGGGTTAAACGATAATAAAGCTGGAAAATTGATGAAGTAGGGAAAGAACAAAAACAAAAAGATGAGTCCAAAGTAAACAATTACAGGACATAAACAATTCAGTAATACTTAGACAGTAATTTTCAAAAGTAACTGTAATATTTACTGTTTTTACTGTAATTCCATAAATATATGGTTACGACGTTACGACCTCGAGGTCGGGGGTTCAGCTCTAGGATAGTGTTCGTTATAAATAATAGGAGAGTTAAAGCAATGCGCCACGTCGCATTAGTTGGCCTGAGCACTACGTGCTAATTTCTGGTTCTCCAGACTGATTATTATTAAAGACATTTCACCTAACTCAACCTTTTTAGTATTAGAGTAAGTTAGGTTAGATTAGGTTACGTTAGGTTAAATATAAATTCCTATATAAAAAATGGGTAAATCTAATTTCTAAGTACGTATTTTTCAGTTATTAACATTATGTTAAATTTAAAAATGTTAAATTTAAAAATGCTAAATTAAAAAATTTTAAATTTGAGAATGCTAAACTTAAAATGTTAAATTTAAAAATGCTAAATTTAAAAATGTTAAAATTAAAAATGCTAAATTTAAAAATGCTAAATTTAAAAATGTTAAAATTAAAAATGCTAAACTTAAAAATGATAAATTTAAAAACGCAAAATTTAAAAATGTAAAATTAAAGATGTTAAACTTAAAAGTGTTAAATTTAAAAATGCTAAATTTAAAATGTAATTAAAAATGCTTTAAAAAAAACTTAAAATGTTAAATTTAAAAATGTTAAAATTAAAAATGCTAAATTTAAAAATGCAAATTTAAAATGTTAAAATTAAAAATGGTAAACTTAAAAATATTAAATTTAAAATTTAAAAATTTAAAAATTTTAAAATTAAAAGTGCTAAACTTAAAAGTGTTAAATTTAAAAATGTTAAATTTAAAAATGTTAAATTTAAAAATGTTAAAACTGATAACGATTTCTAATTATTTTTTTCTTTTTATTTTAGGTAAGCATGATCTGGATACGATAAACGGTTGTTAGAATGTTCTCAAGTAAGTTAGATTAACGCAGAAAATGGACGCATTTTGCTACAATATTGCTACAAAATGCACCGTCAATTTAGCATTATTTTTATATGAGCACCTTTAACTTTAAAGTAATGTTAAAGTAACGTTCACAATTAAGCTTTGGCAGCACGTTCATATTAAATCAAATTACTGTATTAACTTTAAAACACGTAATTTATCATATATATATATATATATATATATATATATATATAATATATATATATATATATATATATATATACGAGTATATATCGATGTGTTTATAGCTTAAGTGGAAAAATAAAAAGCTTAACATAATTTTCACATAGAACATCGTTCCCCCATACGCCCATTTTAAGGTACGAACAGCTCGTAGCAGCATTGCAAGCAAATTATATATATATATATATATATATATACAGGGCGTCCCAAAAAAATGTATACACACTTTAACAGCTGATAGCTCAATTGATGTTCTTTCTTTCCAAGTTAAACCATTAGAATTAATAATGGCAGTCAGACTAAGCTTTGAACAAAGGAAATTCATTCTAAAATGTTTCTGGAAGTGTGAAAACGCAGTTGAAGTGCAAAGACAGTTTAGGAGGGAGTTTCAAACAGATCCACCAACGCGACTTACCATCACTCGAATTAGAGATAAGTTGAAGCCGATGGAACTGTTCAGAATGTTCACAAGAAGCGTTCCGGAAGACCACGGACATCGACAAGCCCCACAAAGCAAGAAAGAGTACTGGAAAACGTATCACCAAAGTCCAAGAAAATCTGTGCGGCAAGCGAGTCGTGAGGTAGGAATTTCAGAATCGTCTGTCCAACGCATTTGAAGCGCTGTCAATGGAAAAGTTACATTCCAAGATTAGTCCATGCTATTAATGAAGATGATCCGGACCGAAGAGTGGAGTATTGCGAGTGGTACTTGGCACGATGTGGATGTGGATTGGACGAAGGGGTTTCGTAGAATACCCTCCGCGTTCTCCAGACCTCACACCACTAGACTTTTTTTATGGGGATACTTAAAAGACAAAGTCTACGCTATAAAACCTGCAACAGTCGCTGAATTGAGAGCAGCCATTGAACGAGAATGCACACAAATACCAAACGAAATGTTTCGTGATGTTTGCGATTCCATTGCTTCGCGTTATCAGCAGTGCCTGGACCAGAACGGACGTCGGTTTGAAAACAGGCGTTGACAAAACAATTAAATAATGTCTGTAGATTCTATTACATTTTGAAAATGAAATGTATTTTAATAAACACTGCCTTATAATTATTTAAAGTGTGTATACATTTTTGGGGGACGCCCTATATATATATATATATATAATAATATATAATATATATAGATATTATATATATATATATATTTGAAGAGAGAGAGATATATATATATATATTATGGGAGTTACAGGGCACTATAGAACTCACCAAATACAGGGTGTTCAAAAAGAAACGCTACCCATTGGAGAATGCATATATCATTGTAACCTACCCTTTTCCTTTCTAGTTTGGATTGCGTTTCTTTTAGAACACCCTGTATTATGAAAAATTCATAATATATACATAGCGAGCCAAACTATCATTAATTTACTGTAATTAAATAACGCAGTTCTTAAAAATACAAACCTAACCTAAGCTAATATAACCCTACCGGGCACTGGTCAGTTTGACATCATTAGTTAATCACTTCACAGAAATATTTCTTTGAATATTTTTCAACTAATCAGAATTACATTTTAAATCAATAAACGTTGATGGAATCCATTTTAGTTCAGAAATTATAATTTTATAATTTTTATCTTCAGAAATTATAATTTTATAATTTTATAATTTGACGTAATTTATTTCGATATTATACATAAGGTGTAGTATTATTTATTCTGTTATTTTAAATTTTGTCCAGTACTTGGGTACTGTCTTCTGCGTTTAGATGATGTACCGACCCGTAGATGGTTCGAATCCCGCGTAAAGTTGTAGGGCCCCCTTCGTTACGTGACTTATGCCGTTAGGAAGGAGATTAAACAACTAAAATATTATTATTATTATTACTGATTTTCGGAGCAATATATAAAGGAAGAATTTAGAAAAAATTTGTTTTTGAATTATTTCGTAAAATGGGAGGCAGGAAGTTACGTAGGAAATGATGTAGGTCCTTTATCTATCGGATAGATAAGACCATAACATCGACACTAAAAAACTAACTTCACCTACCTAGCGTACCCTAATCTGGTATGATTGTTTGATGCTCATGAAACTGAAATACTACCATGGCCATTGGCCAGCTAATTCTCCTAATGTTAATCCGATAGAAAATCTTTGGATTATCGCAAAGCTGAACGTCCAAAGGCGTAAACCAAGAACACTTAATGAACTAAAGAGGTGTTTGATGACAACCTGGCAATCGATAACTACAGAAGAATGCAAGAGGCTTGTCGACTCGATGGCACGTCGATTGGAGGCCGTAATTAGGGTTAAGCGTGGACCAACTAAATACTAAGACGCAGAATTAAAAAGTCTTTGATAACTATATCAAAGATAAATATATTGGCAGTACTCAATAAACATAATGAATTTATTCTATTTTTTGTAACAACTGACAAGATATTCTAATATTTTGGTATGTCGCTGTGCATTAACTTTTCACTATTTAATAAGACTTTTGCTATATTCTTTCTTTCAAAACTGGCACACAAAAGTGTCTTTTTATCATAATGACGTCACAGATATTCGATATTCCTCATAAAATGTATAACGTAAAGGTGATGAGCGCACTTGAGACAGTATTCGCTTGTTTTGGTCCGGAGTTATATATTCACGACGTGGGCTACGACTGCAAAGCAGCTAGAAGGAAGCCCATGTTCACCCTTCGCAATTGCCCGTCGTAAGCAGCGGGTAGTATCGATGGTCAAATATGATTCTGACGTTTGGAACACCGTAATCTTCTCGGTTTGCTTCAGTGGGTGTGTTTAGGTATGAAGACGACCATCCCTAGAATTTTCTGTGAGGCATTTGCAAGCCACGGTAAAATACGGAGGGGGGGAGGGTTCTGTAATGGTGTGGGGATGCAGTTTGGGCCAATGGACAAACAGAGCTGGTGGTTTGCACAAGAACTGTTAATTCAACGAAATATGTAAAGATCCTGTAAGAGGCGCTGCTACCCACTTATTCCAATGCAAATATATCCCCACATCAAGGTGTATTCATGGAAGATGGTATTCCAGCTCATACGGTTCGTGCTATGCAAAGGTGGCATGACAGCCATGGAAATGAACGTTATCCACAGCCAGGTCAATTCCCGGATATAAATCCAACAGTACAGGGGTAGTAGATGCTACATAGGCCATTAAGGAAGCGGTACCTAAAGCCTACATCGGGTGGAAGCCTCGCCAATGCCATAAAAGAAAAATGGGTTGCAATACCTCAAGAACAAATAGCGAAGCTCATCAATGGCATACCAGAAGATGTATGTCAACTTTACATAATAATACAAAAGAGAAAGCAGCACGATTCTAAATGTGTTGATTTAATAAATACATTATTACTAAACTTTTATTATCTACTAGAGGAACTTTGGAAAAACCAAACTTATCTATTTACTTATGTCAACCATCTCTCTCTCTCTCTCTCTCTCTCTCTCTCTCTCTCTCTCTCTCTCTCTCTCTCTCTCTCTCTCTCTCTCTCTATATATATTTTCAAATAAAATAAAATCTTTGTTTATTTTCGAAAAACGTTTTCAAATAATAAAGTAGAAAATAAAAGAAAATTGTATTCTACCACAGGACCCCCTCCCCCCAACCCGCTTCCTTTCGCTCTATCCCTTCCATTCGTGATTATGGAGTGTGAACAAGAAGAAATGTGTCCATATGGGTGTGCGTGCGTGTTCGTGAGCGCCCGCGCGTGTGTATATATATTATAAGTGCGTAAGGGTGGGTGTTTATTACGTGTGTATGGCTCGTGTGTGAGAGCACACATGTATATAATTTCGCGTAAAGACGGAAATAAAAAAAGATGTTGGGGTGTGGGGGGCAGGGAAAGATCTACTCGAGAAGCAGTTTGAACCAAATAATGGGGGGGAAAAAATCCGTGAAAATTTCGAGCAATTTTAGGTGTCTATAGAGAGATATTTGAAATTTGGTATCAAAATACTAATAATTGAATTCTTTTTCATAAAGTTTACAAAAATAAATAGAAATATTAATTTCTTTTTTCCAATATTTCTTCCTGTTTATGTATTCGTTATTATTAGGCTAATATTTGATATGTTGGATCCAAAAGATCTATTCCAGTTTCCGTTTTTGGATTATCATATTTGAGACCAAAATTAAAAATACTCTCTTTTTATCGTGTATATTTTCATTTTTGGGGATAAAAATTTAATTGAAATCGACTTCATTTTAAATATATAATTTCGGTTTTATTTACTTTGGGAGACCGATATATTTCGCGCGTAAGAGATTGGGCACAATGCTTATGGTGAACAAGTTTGCTTTTCCTAATTGCAGGATGTTGGTATAGCAGTTATCGTTTACAGTGAAAATAATAAAGAAGCGTTACTTACTATCCTGCTTGAATTACAGCCCCGCTGAGAGCCTAAATTCCTATGATGATTATCCAGATACAAAAGAATTTAATATTCATGGAATGCTCCCAATGTAACTGGAGTATTTTTCCAAAGCTACGTGTCCAACAGCTTTGTGTACGCATACTTTCAAGTTACGTTCATGTACGTTTATGTACCCTAGAAATGCAATATTTTAACCCCCCCTAATTCTCATACGTCTGTAATACTATATCATTAATTAAAAACCATTTGTTAAATTAACTTTTAACTCTAATAAAAAGGTTATTTATCAATACTACGTTCACCAAATTAATAGCGTCCTTTTAAAACATGCATTCCAATAATTATGTTAAGCTTATCAAATACTTTCTCCACAATGACTGATATAAACAAAAAATGACCTTTTCTTTTATTTTAATTCTTTCAATTAATGTCGCCTCGGAAACCCTTTATCACCTTATCCTATACACAGTTTTGCTCTACCTCGTTTACCAGTAAAATACCCCCCATTGATTTGTATTCCTTAATTTTTCTGCCAAGAGTTCATTTTGTTCAGGAACGCTTCATACCCTAATGCAGCAGTGTCCAATAGAAATTCCATGCTAGCCACACATAGTTTTCTGTTTGTCGTATTTGCTACATCATAAAAAAAGATTAAAAAACATATTACAAACGACAGTTCAAATTATTTATTATTAATATTAAAGATAAATATTACAAAAAAAATATTAATAATATCGCCACAACGCAATAGCCTATTCGCCACTTGTGGCGAGTGGCGAACGTATTGGATACCGCTGCCCTAATGGCTTATACTCCTGTGTGAAATTCATAGTCATAAGTTACTACTTTAGTCTTTAGTTTTGGAAAATAGTTAAATTACTCTCGGCGTTACTATTTGTTTCAATTTTTATAACTACATTTTATGCCATTCTTTCTATATAATTCTTCTGGCACCAGTTCAATCGCATTTTACTCTACTTCCTCCATTACAGTCCAGTTGGATTGTCGTTCTTGAATTTTTAAGAAGTTACTTGAAATTTCTTTAGTTTCGACCGTTTTCGGGTTATATTCCGAATTAATGTGTACCATACTTTGATATAAACTTCTACAAACATATTTGGCAATTAATTTTCCTTCATCACCATTATGAGACACCTCCTTAAACTAGTATCTATCTTTCAATCACATCCCTATTTTATGGTAGTATTATCATTTCTGTGTTCGCTACCATACTAACCAAATTACACTGTAAAGTAAACTTGTTCCATGAGAACACCGTTTCTAAAAACTTTACTGTTCAATTTGCTAAACCGATTACGGAACGATTTATTAATAAAACAAGAGATCCATCATAAAAGCCGTTAGAACATCCTTCCCTCCTGGACCGATTTTGAACCAATATGTTCAAAATCGGTCCAGATAGGGAAAAAAAAATGTTCTAACCGCTTCTATATTAGATCATTTAAAAAAAATTACTTCATCATTGGAAAAAATTCAGTTTTTAGAACATTGTTTTGAATGGATCAACATTACAGTTACCCTTAGGAAACTGTAAATAAAACACTGTACATAACTTAAAGATCGCTGGAAACTATATTTTCCAGTGTTTTCTCAACTTTTATGCGCTGAAAGATTTCCTGACGTGGTTTTAAAACTAAAAATAGAATCTCAATTCTTTTACGCATTATTCGTCCTTCTAAAAGCCATTATCGTTCGTGTTATTAAGGCAAACTGCTTTTATTTCAAATAAAACG
>JAJOZX010000492.1:57500-282500 GCA_023014485.1 Bathynomus jamesi
ATATGGGACCAACATATTTTCTTGATTTCGTATTTAATTCTTCAAATATTCCTTCTGTTTCTTTTGGATGAGTTTTTTTTTTTTTCTGATTTTTAACTTTTGTTTGTATATCAGTTATGTTACGATGAGAGAAATTAATTTGAGTTACATTTTATTTACTATTGAGTCACTGTTACTTGTCAAAATTAAATCCAAAACATTTTCTTTTAGAGTTGCTTCACAAATTTCCAGGATAAGGTCATGTTTTTCAATAATTATAATATCTAATAACAGTTTTTGCCTGAGTTCTGTCGTCTTTAGTAACGTTGTCGTGGAACTTCTCAAAGTAAATAAACGTTTCCATTTTTTCATGGTCGAAAGGACAGTTAAAATCCCCACATATAATATATTTGGTGCAAGAGTTTTAAGTGATTTTTAACATATTTTCTAGTTCATTTGTAGCGAATTAGAATTAACTTTTTGTTGTTGTTTAGCGGATTGTACATGTTAATAATGGTTAGGTTCACATTTGCTTCTAAAATAAGAATTCGATTGGGTTGTTTGATTTGTTTATTACTCATGTAAATACAGCAACCTCCTCTTGTTCTAGCCAATCTATCTGCTCTAAATATGTTGTAATCTTTTATTGCTATTTCAGTATCTTCGATGCAATTTTCAGAGCCTGTTTCACATTTATACAAGTATGTTTCCGTTAAGCATATATCTGTGTTGGTTTCCAGAGCTAAATTTTGTAGGTATTGTAGTTTAAGATGTGCTTTGTCAGTGTACATTCTATGTGTATTTGTGTATATTCAATTTAGACGGTTAATAATACTCTGGTCGTTCTCGTGTCGGATTTTTAGTTTCTGCTCGGTGTTATTGGGTCGGCCGTTGTACTTGAGAATACGGGATATTTGGTACCATTGTGGTAGTTGAATTGACTACGTATGTTTCGTGTTGGATAGGTGGATGGTATTGTTAGGGGTGCGTATATCTACGGAGTCCGGTAGTTGTTCTTTTATAGTTCTCACTTCTTCCAAAACCTGTTCTTCATTGATAATGTTATCACTTCTTTTATTTGAGATTTGAGGTGTTTTTTTTCTATTCTTCAAGGTTTAATGTGAAAATAAGGGTACTCCATATTTAGACTCTCTCTCTCTCTCTCTCTCTCTCTCTCTTCCTCTCTCTCTCTCTCTCTGCAATAGAATCGTGGAAGGAGTAGCAGCAATTTGCTCTATATCGGCAAATTCCATTCCTCATCATATTGAAACATTTTTGGGGGATAGTTGTACATACCTAAGAGGCTGCAATTGCACCATTTTGTTTCATAGTAATCACATTTTCGTCTTTTCGTTTCCTATATTCTTGCTGATTTACATTTACAGGATTTGTAAGAGTAAATATCTTTCTTTCGTTCTTGTAATATTTCATCCATAGTCGTGAAGCAAACATAGCTATATAAAAACCAGTAACTTCATTATTTGCCTTATTCATCAGCTTCTAGCCTTTCTTCCTAAGTTGATGCATTCGTAGCGTTTAAATGCAATGTACAGGTTACATTTCAGTACAGTGGTTTTGCTATTTTCAATTTCGAAGTGAGAGAAATGAATAACAGTACAGTTCTTTCGGTATTTGTTCTTATTCAACTTTCTGATTTTAGACCATTTTTTACATATATTCGTAGTTTTAACCTTTATGCTCTTTTTTTTTCTTTTTTTCACTTTCCTCTGCGTTATATATATATACACACGCCTGACTTAGGACAATTCCAGATGAGCCGGGTGTACCTGGCTATGTGAGATGGATAGTACAAGAAACTAACTCTTTACTTCACCAGGTCAAGTCGAGAGGAAGGGCAACATGCTTGACCTTCGTAAAATGAGAAATCATCGCACGGAACATTTGAAAGGTTGAAAAGTATATATACACACACACACACACACACACTGTATATAAGATAGATAGATAGATAGATAAATAGATATAGTAAATGAAATAATAACTCCTCCTGACAAAGGGAACTTACAGATTAACGTGAGATCTGAGCCATATGCGGGTCACTACATCATCTGAACAAAGAGAAGGACAGTCACCCATTCAACTAATGAGCAAACCAACCGTCGCTTAACTTAGTCGAATTACTATATAGAACAGAAAACTTCATATACAGAAATTAACTTAACTATCTAGTTAATACAGTATATACACTATTTTGTAAAGGAAATACATTCACAAATTAGTCAATCAAACGATAAAAATAATGTATTTCTAAGTTTATATTCTTAATAACAAAGAAACATCTTACATTTGGCAGAAAACTAAAGCATCAAATTTAAACAAAAAAATAGAACAGTTAAAGATATTTTGAAAGCAGTTTTTGGATTTAAAAGAGATTTAACGATTTAACGATTTAAGGAGATTGTGTAATTATCGATTCTCGCTTTTTATGAACGTTGTAAGGTTCTTTGTGTGTAAATAGTATGAAAACGCGTGACCAAAACCAACGTTTAGGTTATAGAGTTGTTGAAGTAGTAGTAGTAGTAGTATGTGTTATGAAAATTTGTAAAAATGTTAATAATTTTATACACTCCACTGAGTCCACCCCATATACAACTCCGGACCAAAAAAGTAGAATACTGTCTCAACTGCGCTCGTGACCTTGATAATACCTTTAAGTTATACACTTTTATGAGGGATATCGAGTATCCGTGACATTGTTATGATAAAAAGACACTTTTGCTTGCAGTTTTGGAAAAACAAATAGCAAAAGCTAATTAATAGTGAAAAGTTAATGCATAGCAACATACAAAATATTAGACTATCTTATCAGGTGTTACAAAAAAAATAGAAAATTCATATGTTACTGAGTACTGCCAAATATTTAAACATTATCAAAGACTTTTTAACTCTGCGTCTTAGTGTTAGTTGGTCATCCTTAGCCTGATTACGGCCTCTAATCGACGGGCTTCGAATCGATAAACCTCTTGCTTCTTCTGTATTATGATTGCCAGTTTGTCATGAAACACCTCTTCAATTCATTACTTCATGCTGGATTATAACATGCTTCATGCTATAATCTCTCTTTATATATATATATATATATATATTATATATATATATATATATATATATATATATATATATGCAGCTATCAATAACAGTATTGTATCATGCTTCGCAGATGACAAAGATAGCAAGGAAATATTGAACGAAGGTGACATAGAAAGATTACAAAAAAACATTATTCCAGTGGGCAGAATACAACAATATGAAGTTCAACGAAGAAAATTCAACTTCTAAGACATGGTAATATCAAAGAGCTACAGAATAAAGGGTATAAAACTGCAAGCAGTCAGATAACACCAAATCCACAAGTCAGGGATCTTGGAGTAATAATGTCGTCGGATGCAGAATTCAGAGAGCACTATAACATCAAAATTAAAGTGGTAAAATAATGGGGATCATCTGGAGGAGATTCCGCAGCAGAAAAGCAAACATCATGCTCAAATTATGGAAGAGTTTAGTCCTACCAAAATTGGGTATTGCTCAGTACTCACAAGCCCATACAGAAAACGAGACATTGCGAACATTGAGCTATACAAAGGACTTTTACGTCTAAGATAATGGAAATGGGTTTAGGGCAATGCGTTCTGTCAAGTGCGTCCGGACAAATGCGTCCCGGTCATTGGCGTCCCTGGACAATGCGTCCCGGACAATTGCGTCCCGGACAATTGCGCACTTCTCAACTACTATGAAGTTATTTATTAGAGAAGTGAATAGAAAGTAGTATCGGAATTTCAAAATATACTTTTCATTTAACCTATTAAACTTGTTAATGTCATAAGTCTGTTCGAAAAACTGTTCTCTAAAACTTTATCCATCATCAGCAACATCATTGTCAAATTTTATGGGTTACGTCCACTAAGATAAAGTTAGTTTCGTTAGTTTTAACGAAAATATCACAACTTAACCTAACCAATCGTCAAGGGCATACAGTTCACCTAACTGGGCATTCAATTAATCTAACCGGGCATTATATCCCATAATGTTTCAATGTCGTTTTGTAATCTTTCTATGTCACCTTCGTTCAATATTTCCTTGCATATCTTTGTGTCATCTGCGAAGCATGATACAATACTGTTATTAATTTATAACGGCTAGCTGCTTATTTTTAATAAGAGCCCAGTAAAGCCTAAAGCTTAAGGGCCAAATTAAAAATTTAAAAAAAAAAATAAATAGTCGAGCTTCACAATTATTTATGTCATTGTAAAAATTGTAAATTGTAAAAAGACTACTGCATTTATTTTATTATTAATAAAGGTTATTCTATCTATCTATCTATCTATCTACTCGTCCTCGTCATTGGCGTCCCTGGACAATTGCGTAGGTGAAGTCACAATGAACTTTCTATTCACTTCTCTAATAAATAAACTTCATATAGTAGTGGGGGAAGTGCGCAATTGTCCGGGACGCAATTGTCCGGGACGAGATAAAACCGGACGCAATTGTCCAGGGACGCCAATGACCGGGACGCATTTGTCCAGGACGCACTTGACCAGGACACAATTGTCCTGTCACCTGGAAATGGAAGGTGAAGACTACTGGTCTCGGCTCCAATCCCTAAAACTCTACTCTCTGGAAAGAAGACGAGAGCGGTTCACATTAATATACGAGTACATATGGAAAATACTCGAGGGTTTTGTCCCTAACCTTAGAAATGAAATACAAACAAACTGAAATGAGAGAAGAGGCAAATTTTGTAGTGTCCCAGCTGCGGTGGGACAGGGGGCCATGAAAACGAGGATGGAAAATACCCTTAGAATACGAGACCCAAAGCTTTTTAATGCCCTACCTAAAGACCTCCAGCACACCGACCTCAATGACTTCAAGAACCAGCTGGACAGATTCCTATGCAAAGTCCCTGACCAGCGATACGTGGCTGGCTACGAAGGCAGGAGGAGATCAGACAGCAATTCCTTCCTTCACCAAATCTCGCAAATAAGGCGGGATGCTGCAGAGGGGTTGACCGCAGATCGATTCTGAACCGTCATTCAAACTCACATAAAGTAATACAGAGAGAGAGAGAGAGAGAGAGAGAGATATGAAAAAACGCATAATGCCAATAGAATTTAATATATATATATATATATATATTATATATATATATATATAATATATATATATATTATATATAACGCTTTCATTGTTCTGCTAACGGTTAATATCTGCTATATAGAAATCTTGTATTTTATATTTACTTTTAGAAATTATTGCTTGTGTATCATTATTTTTCTTTTAATCATCAAATATATTTATTATTTTATAATTATTTTAAAAACAAAATATTTTCTGATATTAAATATTAAATTTTATTTTTTTTTTATTTTTATAAACGCAACTTTTTGCTTAAAAAAAAAAAATAAAAACTTTTGGTAGATAAAATCTTTCAAACCTGTATTGACGCTGTACAAATATTTATGGATGAATTTGATGTAAAATGTTGATAATATTATCGATATTGATACTATCATCAAAATATTTTTAGAATATATATATATATATATACTGTATATATACACGCTTTGTGTGTGTGTGTGTGTGTGTGTGTAGGTATGTTTGCGAAGTGAACGTCCGTATTGCGATATTAGCGGTGTCGCCGTAGATTCATACTTATTTTCATTGAAAATTATTAAATATAATGAAAAGATGTATATAGCGAAGGTCAAGCTAAAATCGGTTAGGTTGATTAGGTTAGGTTAGGTTAGGTTAGGTTATTTAGATTACTTTTAATTTCGCCATCCACAATTGAAAATGTGAAAATGTCGAATTTTTTAAGGTAACCAGATTGTGTGTGTGTGTGTGTGTGTGTGTGTGTCGGTGGGGGGGAGGGATGTAGTTAAGTATACATATAGATTTGATGACTATATTTGTTAGAAACAAAAGTCTAGGTCCCGTTTATCAGATGACCTTAGATGTTGCAAAGTCGGTCAAATAACCCCCATCAGACAACCTGTTGGGAATGAAACAACATACTCGTAATTCTTTTAAGGGCATTTTCTGACGCTTTGGCTGACACAAATTTACTTAATGGCAAACGTTTCGAAACATACCGTGCTCCATCTTCAGTGATCTATAAAACCTATGATTATTTTTCATTCGGTTTTCTTACCATAAACCACTGAAGGATGTTAATGTCTCAAAACAATATATGTACAGCTGAACGGTAGATATGCAGTTCCATATTTACCTTAAAACACGGACTTCTTCATACTCTCAAAATATATAAACTGTAGTTCTGAACAGTAACATATAATCCCTGACGCTCAGGTAGTACTTTTTGCAATGGTTGGTGTTATGAAGGGCTTTACTACAGTTTCCCTAACTTGTTTTGAGTGATGTTTGTTGTTCTAGACTACTGTTAAGTCTTGAACAAAATTTTTATGTAGTAGTTTTGGGGTTCACGCGTCGGAGTTCGTAAAAAGTTCTTATGTCACATATATTTATGTTTATATTTATAAACTTGGGGGGTCATTCCTCGCGATAGATCGGGAATCTTGGCAGCTCTTTCACTAAGGCACCAACCAAACGGATCCTACTACCATGCCCCTTTTCACAGTCAGTGACATCTTTATCAAGTGTGTGTTTTTTTCTTTAATCTGCAAGAACAAGAAGCAATCCATATCAGCATATTAAGGTAGGAGATAACCTTAATATAATATACATTTACATATCGATTTAGTAAAATATATGACAGTGTTAATAATATCAAAAAACACAGGACCGAAAGTGCAAGTATTTCCATTATTCTGTCCCACCCCTATATATATATATACAGGGCGTCCCAAAAAAATGTATACACACTTTAACAGCTGATAGCTCAATTGATGTTTCTTTCTTTCCAAGTTAAACCCATTAGAATTAATAATGGCAGTCAGACTAAGCTTTGAACAAAGGAAATTCATTCTAAAATGCTACTGGAAGTGTGAAAACGCAGTTGAAGTGCAAAGACAGTTTAGGAGGGAGTTTCAAACAGATCCACCAACGCGACTTACCATCACTCGAATTAGAGATAAGTTTGAAGCCGATGGAACTGTTCAGAATGTCCACAAGAAGCGTTCCGGAAGACCACGGACATCGACAAGCCCCACAAAGCAAGAAAGAGTACTGGAAACGTATCACCAAAGTCCAAGAAAATCTGTGCGGCAAGCGAGTCGTGAGGTAGGAATTTCAGAATCGTCTGTCCAACGCATTTTGAAGCGCTGTCAATGGAAAGTTACATTCCAAGATTAGTCCATGCTATTAATGAAGATGATCCGGACCGAAGAGTGGAGTATTGCGAGTGGTACTTGGCACGATGTGGATGTGGATTGGACGAAGGGGTTTCGTAGAATACCCTCCGCGTTCACCAGACCTCACACCACTAGACTTTTTTTTATGGGGATACTTAAAAGACAAAGTCTACGCTATAAAACCTGCAACAGTCGCTGAATTGAGAGCAGCCATTGAACGAGAATGCACACAAATATCAAACGAAATGTTTCGTGATGTTTGCGATTCCATTGCTTCGCGTTATCAGCAGTGCCTGGACCAGAACGGACGTCAGTTTGAAAACAGGCGTTGACAAAACAATTAAATAATGTCTGTAGATTCTATTACATTTTGAAAATGAAATGTATTTTAATAAACACTGCCT
Source organism: Bathynomus jamesi (assembly GCA_023014485.1). Classification (NCBI taxonomy): domain Eukaryota; kingdom Metazoa; phylum Arthropoda; class Malacostraca; order Isopoda; family Cirolanidae; genus Bathynomus; species Bathynomus jamesi. The sequence goes on from JAJOZX010000492.1 coordinate 65,173, forward strand.
TTATAATTATTTAAAGTGTGTATACATTTTTTTGGGACGCCCTGTATATATATATATATATATATATATTATATATATATATATATATATATATATATATATAATATATATATTATATATATATACGGGGCTCCAATAAACCTTAGCCCCCCTGCCCATGGCCTAAACCATTAGAGATACAGTAAAACTAAACATACCTTACAAAAGAGAATTTAATCCTGCATTTAATGAGAAACAATTAAAACTTGGTGTTCCCGCCATTGGCTTCCAAGACAGCCTGAATTCGCTTTGGGTAGCTTGCCAAAAGTGACGTGAATAGATCTTGATCGTTACGCAAATTTTCTAAAACAGTTTCAATGTGTTGCGTCATTGTATCCTTCGAAAATCGATTTGCTGCAGGTTCTTGAAACGAGAGACATTCAACCTTGTCCTTTATAACTGATCGAATGTGTTCACAGACGTTCAGGTCAGGAGAATTTCCTGGCCATTCTTCATTTCCAAAGAAATAGATCTCATGGTTCCGCAACAACTGTTGAGTGGCTAGTGGCTTAAAGCAGGGGGCCTTATCGTGCAGAAGTATGACCTGATCGACATCCATAACATTGTTTGGGTTTCTTAGAAAAGGAATGACATGCTGGGATAGAATAATATCACGAAAATACTGTCCACCCCAACTCTGACCATTTGGCTTCAGCACCCACATGAGCTTCTTTGCAGTGAACAAAAGAAACACACCAACACAGTCTGGACTTTTTAATAATTCGCGATAATGTTCATTGTCATCGATTTCATCTGGTGTTGTGGCCCACACTCGATCATTTTGGTAGTTAGGCCGACGTGTTACGTAAACATAAAATTCATCGGAGACAGCTAAATGCATGAAATCATCCACATCCCAATCTTCAAGATAATGGGCAAACCACATTCTGTCATCGATGTTAAGTTGAGTTTTTCTTGGCTTTGGAAGTTCATGCCAAGGCTTTAAACCTTGCCTATGACGGTACAGTCGAATGATCTCACCACTAACGATCTTTCCTCTCAACACTTCGATGTCTCTAGAAAGTTTAGCACAGCTGTTTTTCCGCTTACGCGTACCGCTTTCAATGATGTCCTTTGTTTCCTGAGAGAGTGGCAAATTTGGGCGCCCAGATTTGGTTGTATCCATTTCACATTCATCCAAAGTTTTATTCCAATTTCTTTTGACGAAGTCCTCACTTCTTCGCAACTTTTTGGCAACCCATGAACGTGTTATAAAGATGGCTCCAGCATCACGAGCTTCCCGAAATGTTATTGCTCGAATGCGATCTATCACACGTTGCCTCTCCGAATCACCAATTAATTGAGAAGCCATTATATTATCACTTTATCAGCTAGAGTAATTTTAATACCTGCAATAAATAAAGAATTTTATATATTTTTATAACCACTAAAAACTATTTCGATATAAGTAAACATGTAAGCTGCAAATGGGGGGACTAAGGTTTTTTGGAACCCCTTATATATACACACAGTATATCAAAAAATTTAAACTGTTCTCAATTGGTCAACCTGACATTTACCCTAACAGTCTTATGGATGGTGAAGGTTGTCATACCTCAGATGATCAGTCTTTTTAACTTTTAGCAAAACCAAAGAAAACCAGGACCCTATGCTCAGGTCAGGAAGAAAATTTGTAAATAGTTATTAGGCAATTTAGGGAGCCGATAAATTTTGAACAGCGAGAAACGTATTCTCTTGACTCATAGTCCGTTGTTAGTTTTGAGTGTTTTTCATTTTCTGTGTAATATCCAAAATCAGTAGGCTAATCACGCCCTTAACCCTATATGGACGGTTTTGTAGTCATTTTAGGTGTTTCAAACCTTAACACTTTGTAAGTGTCATCCATAGAGAGTTAAACATAGTCTATACTCTATAGTATTACTCTAAAAACTGTTCGTTGTGTGTACCTTATATCCGAACGGGAAAAAAGGACTAAACGTACTCTGGGTATAAAGTATGTAAAGAGTACACTGAAGGTACCACGAGAGCACAGGGAAAGGTTTTCTTTCATTCCCGTAAGTGTACTTTTTGTATTTTTTAATTAGTTCCAGAGGACACCGCTTGCCAAGAAGAAAACCATTTCACCTACTCTCTATCTACTATCGACCTACTGTATACGTACCCTTGAAGTATTTCATATTTTACAGAGCATGTTTAGTCCTTTTTTTTTCGCCCGGATATAAGGTACATACAGCGGATAGTTTTTAGAGTGTATTCCTGTATGATCCAAAAGTAAAGAAGGCCAAATGTTATGAGCTATTGGACTTATTTACTCTTATATTTTGGTATGGTATTGTATGGTATGGTAATTAGGTATGGTAATTAGGTAATTAGGTATGTTCAGTTATATGTAACTTTTTATAGAGCCCGAGGGCTAGGTTAACTAGATTACCTGTAATTGAAGAAACCAAAAAAACTGTAGCTAAGAAACCCTGTAACAAAGAAATTGTAACAGCAAAACCTTCCGGCACGGAAATTTGCTTTGGTTGTCTCGTTTTACGTTCTTCGTCCACCAGAGGGCATTGAGACAGGCGGTACCGCAGCTGCCACCAAACGAGAAAAATAAGTCCCCTTTCAAAGGAGAAATGGGTCGAGCCCAATAAATTACGTGCAGCGGGCCCGTCACTGTACAACTTTCCCATTTCTTAGACTGGATTGGGATAGTCCACGGCTGAGTTAAACTGAGCTGTCAGTTCAACTGACTTATATAAATGTAAATTTAGACCTTAAAGATTTTCAGTTAAAACACCCAACGTCTCCATGTCCACGTGATTGGACAATTCATTATTTTAGTTTTTGTTAATTTATTATTATAAATTAATCATTTATTTGACTCAAATTAACATATAAATCATTTGTATGTATATTACGCCCATAAAAACAGATGACGAATCAGGATGGATAGGCGGGTATAAAAAAGAATCAGATTAAATAAGAGTATAGCGCATAAAGTAGCATTTAGTTCATAGAATTTATAGATTTTATAGATTATAAACTATAGAACGTCCTAGGAAAAGTTCCTGAGAAATTCTTATATTGTCCAACTGTGACTGGATCGATAATCACGCGTTGATCCTGAGAATTAATCACGCGTTAATCCTGGTAATTAAAGAAGAATTGGACTTTAAATCTCCGAAATTGACAGCATCATTTCTTTAAGAAAAGAACTGTATTTTGCTATGAAGTTCATCAGATACGGGATCATGATCTACAGGACACACGACGCCCAACAGATGGCGCAGCGGTTACAATCGTATTCATTGTGACTTCCCATCAGGAAGTTATAAGCAATGAACTTGACGCAGAAATGTCACAATGGTTTGTTGGAACAACACCACTGAGACATTTCTTACAGTGATATAGTGATAAACAGTGTTCCAAAAAAACTCACTTAATTCATATACGCAGTACACAACTCTAAGAACCATTAAAAATAACCCCAAAACAACTTTCGGTTATTTGAACACTGTATAAATTCTGAATTCGTATTTTAATTAATTGTTTCGGTACGTCAAACACTTTTTGCAGCATTTAAATATATTCCAATAAAGGCAAGTTTTTAAACCAGTTTCTATATACATACTTTTTACCTTTAACCTATTCTTGCTTGCTTCTCTCTCTCTCTCTCTCTCTCTCTCTCTCTCTCTCTCTCTCTCTCTCTCTCCAACTTTTGATTCAAATTTTTATCACTATATATATATATATTATATATATATATATATATATATATATAGTTTTATTAGTGCATGGCTTCATCTTTGTAAATTGTTGTCCCCTGGCGAGTTCCGATTTCGCCACGAAGCCTGTACTCGCGTAATTGTCGAAAAAAGCCCCAAGACACACCATTTTCATCTAAGAAGGAACTATATATATTATATATATATATATATATATATATAAATATACCGGTATATATATAAAATCGTTCCTCAAGGGTTGAGGGATTGGGGAGAAAGTATAGGAGGTTTAGAAAGGCAGGAGTGAACTTGGTTGGTATTAAAATAAATAAAAAATTATATATCTATTACCTATATAATATGATTGAAAATATATATGTGTGTGTGTGTGTGTGTGTGTATATATATAGTTTCTACGACAGGAGGGACTTGTTCCTCGGAGGTGGACTTCATCTTAATGATGTTGGAGCTGCGCGTCTAGGAAGACTACTTCATAATACTGTCTCTTCTTTTCAGGCTGCCGTAACTCGACCGGCCTCGGCGTAATTTCCTTAAATTACAAGTCAAAAAATATGAATTTACCTTGCGCTCGCGAAGGTAACGCGGTTTTAACAAACAATTTGAAGGGTCTATCTTTAAATGTTCGTAGCCTACGAAACAAATTAAAAGATTTTTTTTTCTTTAATTGCTTGCAAAGACTATGATTTAATTGCGATAAATGAATCGTGGCTTAGCACTGAAACACGTGACTTTGTAGGGGAGTATAAAATTAGAGGTTATATGTATAGTTTTTGTTAAAAACAGAATAGGTAGGCGAGGAGGCGGTGTTATGTTGTATATCAAAGATGATATTGCGAACGTTATAGAAGTAAAGCGCAGAATTCCAGAACCGATAGATTCGACTACAACATAACTTAAATTGAGCGAGTTCAAACTTGTTGTTGCTGTTATATATAGGCCTCCTAATCAAAGAGTTGATACGGACAAAGCGTTATATCGTGAACTAAAAAGAATAATAGGTAGTGAACAGGCCTTAATTATGGGTGACTTTAATTGCGCTAACGTGAATTACGATACACTGCAGGAGACGGGGAAGGTAACCGTTTAGTTATTTTTCTCGAGGATAGCTTTCTTATTCAAAAGGTTGGGGAACCTACGAGGTTGGACAGTATTTTAGCTTTAGTAATAACTACGGATGATAGGCTTAGCACTGATCTTCAAGTAATAGAACGGTTAAGCAATAGCGATCACAATATGGTAGAGTTTGTCCTCTCGGTAAGTCACTCGAAACCAGCTAACTCGATTAAAATTCCTGACTTCCAGACTTTTGTAAATTTAGAAATGAATTGTCACGCGTCGAATGGGGAAACGTAATGGGGACCTCCAACGCAAAAATAATGTGGGAATCGTCTGAAACAGTATTTAGGACTATAAATGAGGAATATGTACCATACAAGATTAAGCGTGCGAAAGTAAATAACAAGCCCTTGTGGTTTACTTCTAGAGTAGGGGATATTATAAAGAGTAGAGATAGGGTTTATAGGTTACATAAGTGCGATAAAGACAATTTGTGGTTAAGAACCAACTATATATCTTTAAGGCATGAAGCGAAAAGCGTAATAAAAAGTCCAAGCGCGATTTTGAAATTTCAATAGCTCGTGACGGCAAAGAAAACCCCAAACGATTTTTTCAATACGTTAATAATAGGAATCCGATAAAGAGCGTGTTAGACCGTTGAGAAATTCTGACGGTGAGCTAGTTTCCGAGAACAAGCAAATGGCTACTCTGCTAAACGAATCTTTACGTCAGTTTTTACAATAGAAGATGTAACGAATATCCCTACGGTCATAGACATAGTACCTTTCGATAATGGTAATACTTTAGATAATATTGTGGCGAGTGGAAGGGAGGTACTGCACTATATTTACAAAATGAAAATGCTTAAATCACCGGGGCCGGATTCCATATATCCCATACAACTAAAAGAATTAAAAGAAGGCATTGTTGTGCCGTTAACAAAGATTTTTAATGCGTCTATTTATGAGGGGTACGTACCAGATAATTTCAAGTTAGCAAATGTAACACCTATTTTTAAGAAAGGCAATAAAGGTGCTGCAGGAAATTTAGGCCAGTCAATTTAACGTCTGTTGTAGGTAAGCTACTGGAATCGATAATTAATTAATTAGGGATCGTGTAGTCGAACACTTGGAATTGCATAACTTGATTAGAAATACGCAGCACGGTTTTAGGCGAAACAAATCTTGCTTAACTAATCTTTTAGAATTTTTCCAAAGCGTGGTTGAAGTTTACGATAGTCATCGGGCGGTAGATGTAGTGTATTTAGATTTTCAAAAAGCGTTTGACACCGTACCGCATAAAAGACTCATTGAAAAAACTAAGGCTCATGGGATCAAGGGTGTAGTAATAAATTGGATAAAAGGGTGGTTGCTAAGTAGGAAAGAGAGGGTGGCCGTTGATGGCGGAACGGAGCGGAGTCTTCTTGGGCTAATGTAGCACGCGGCGTTCCTCAGGGTTCTGTATTGGGCCCCTTGCTTTTTCTTATATATATTAACGATTTAGATGTCGGCCTTGTCAGTACAGTTTCAAAGTTTGCGGGTGACATGAAGTTGCGTGGTAGAGCAATAAATGACGAAGCTAGAGGTAAAATCCAGGAAGATCTGAATAAAATCGTTGATTGGTCGGTCACATGGCAAATGAGATTTAACGTCGATAAGTGCAAAATTTTACATATAGGTTCGCGTGACGGTAATTTTGCGTATAGTATGTCAGGGAAGGAGTTGGCAAGCGTAGATCAGGAAAAAGATTTAGGAGTTATAGTCACTGGTGATTTGAAAGTAGCGAAACAAAGTACAGCAGCGGTCAGTAAGGCGAACAAAGTGCTTTGAGTACAAAATCGCGCGATATTATTGTTCCTCTTTATAAATCATTAGTTAGACCCTATTTGCAGTACGCGATCCAATTTTGGAATCCATATATGCGAAAGTATATACTGTAGACAAAATCGAACGAGTTCAAAGACAAGCAACTAAGATGATTCCGTCGCTTAGGTCAAAGTCGTACGAGGATAGGCTTAAGGGGTTAAAACTGACTACACTCTGGTCTAGGAGGCTAAGGGGTGACCTAATCCAAGTTTTTAAAATTATGACTGGGTTCGATAACGTAAATAGAGAGAGCTTTTTCGAAATAGCACAATATAGTAGAACTAGAAATAACGGGTGTAAGCTGATTAGTAGAAGGTTCGAGACAGCAGTTGCCAAAAACGTTTTTACGCATAGAATAGTGAATAGCTGGAATAGTTTGCCGGTAGAAGTAATTAATAGTACGTCTATAAACATTAAGGTTTTTGTGGTTCGAAACCCACGTAAAATTGTAGGTCCCTCCGCCATGCGCAAAACACAATTACAAACACGGTTAGGTAGCCCAGCCATGAGTGGATCCTAGGGCTTTTATTGGTCTGAAACCGTGTAACATTATAATATATATATATATATATATATATATATATATATATATATATATATATATATATATATATATCTGTTGCGCGTAATGTGGAGAGTTGTCTAATGTTGACATGATTCAAGATATTGCCTGATGTTGATATTAGAAATTTCCACATTACGCGTAATATATGTTACCTAACCTAACCTAACTTAACATTAGGTTGCATAATGTCAACATTAGGCATCTAGCCACATTACGCGTAACATATATATATATATATATATATATATATATATATATATATGATACACACAGACCGTGCATGGAACAAGGAACTCTTCTGGGAAAATTAAATCCACTATAGTCCGAATAAGTAATGGTAAATGACAAACACTATAGTTTTTCTTTTTCATGATGTTAGCCCGACGTGGGCAACGGGTCACTCGCAAAGAGGCCCCAAAAATATAGCTTCCCTCACCAGCTATCTGCGAAGCAGATAGGATCCAGCTTTGGGACAGGATCTAGGGTTTACAGCTACAACTAGCCTCCTATATCCAGGACCTCAATATAAGCAAAAGACTCGTTGCATTCATGTCGGATTGAATACATCAAAGAAAAAGGGGGCAAATATTGTATTTTTAGCCAAAAACCAAAACTCAAACCTTAACTGGCAAAATTGAGCGTCCACTTTTCAAGGCACATAACATGTCCGTGTCATGATGGGATTGAACTCAGAATGGTCCCATGAGGTTTTTTCGTGATACACACAGACCCTGCATGGAACAAGGAACTCTTCTGAGAAAATTAAATTGACTATAGTCCGAATAAATAATGGTAAATGACAAACCTCAGTGGACCATTCTGAGTTCAATCCCTCCTGAAGGGGCTACAAAGTCACGGCTCCTGCAGTCGTTATACCAGAGCATTTAACCTAGATTTAAAGGAGTAAAGAAGCCATTATGAAAACGTTAATCTATTACCGTACAAACTTTTGACCAATATTAAGGTTTTTATCAGATTGGACTACACTTTGAGCGGAAATAAATTACTAATAAACATACCCTGGGTATGAAGTATATGAAGAGTACACTCGATAGACAGAAGGTACACTGAGAGATTTCCCTTAATTCCTGGAAATGTACTTTTTGTACTTTTAATATAGATTCAGAGGACACCGCTTGTCAAAAAGAAAACCGTTTCAGCTACTCATTATCTACCATTATCTACCATATATGAGGCCCTCTTAGGAAGAAGTGGCTAAGCTACAAAAGTAATAAAAAGCCAGAAAGCGCAGTTAAAAGTTGTTCCAATTTGAAAGTGACATTTGAACTTTTTAACCTTTTTGAAGATATTTCGACGAAGTATCTTCAAAAGTTCAAAATTTATTTCACTTTCAAATTTGGTACAACTTTTAACTGTTTTCCGACGTTTTTTACTTTTGTCGTTTAGCCACTTCTTCCTAAGAGAGCCTCATATGTATCCTTGATATACTTCATGTTTTACAGAGCACATTTACTCTTTTTTTTTCCGCTCGGATATAAGGTACACATAACGGACAGTTTTTAGAATGTAAGAAAGGATGCAGGAAGGTCACTATATATATATATATATATATATATATAATATATATATATATATATATATATATATATATATATATATATATATATAAGGAGAGTGGGACTGGAGGGGGGGAAGGGGGAATTTAGGAAAGGGTGTCACATAGGAGATTAAGGAAGATCGAAAATAGAACATTGTAAGGAACACATGGATTAGAAAAATACAGGGTGTCCCCCCCAAAAAAAAGCTAACACAATGATTTTCGTGACATCTCAAAAACAAAGAATGATAGATGAATTTCGTTTACGGCATTGAAAAGACGAGGAAATTCTGTAGGATATTTATTTCCATACTCACCTTGCTACAACCAATATTAATCAAGATATCGGCGCTTGAAAATAACTATGTTGATTTTTCTGTGTACAACCACTAAAATTAATTATATATCAATAACGCTGCGCTCCAGCCATGGTGATAAACCATTGAACGTAATTGAGGCTAAGTAACTTACAGTATCTTCGATGAACTTTGTCACACTTTTCGAACGCTTTGTTCAAAATGTACCCCTTTTACTCGCACACGAGCAAAGATCTTTCCAGACGGTAGAAGAATTAAAACAATCACTGAACAAAGCCTAGAATGACATCTCGCAAGAACGAGTTGACAAAGCAATTAATCAGTTTCTTCGTCGCCTGCGTTGTTGGGCGCGAGTAAAAGGGGGACATTTTGAACAAAGTATTCGAAAAGTGTGACAAAATTCATCGAAGATAAGTTACTTGGCCTTAATTACGTTCAATGGTTTATCACCATGGCTGGAGCGTAGCGCTATTGACAAATAATTTATAGCGTTCTTACACACACGAAAATCGACAACGCTATTTTCAAACGCCGATATCTTGATTAATATTGGTTGTAGCAAGGTGAGTATGGAGATGAATATCCTACAGAATTTCCTCATCTTTTCAATGCCGTAAACGAAATTCATCTATCGTTCTTTGTTTTCGAGATATCACGAAAATCATTGTGTTAGCTTTTTTGGGATGAACACCCTGCATAAAAGATAATAGAATAATGATAATAATAATAATAATAATAATAATAATAATAATAATAATAATAATAATAATAATAATAATAATATTTAATAAGGTAAGAAATTTCCTAAACAGTGCTTAATTATTTTACTCAATTTTAAATAAAACGATCAGTTGTACTATATTTAAAAGAAACAAAATGATGCTTAATACCCCCCCCCCCCCCCGATAAATTATGAAATTAAAAATGCTTACTAAAATTAGCATATTTTAGAGAATTAATTACAGAGGGTTGACAAAATTAAATAGACACTATGTAATGATTATCTTCAAAAACAAAAATAAAGCTCATCATTGGAATGCCAGAACGTGTGTCGGCTATACATGATTCAAAGGGGAAAGCAAAACGCTTCTAAATATATTCATTCGATGAATTTGTTATTATTTATTAAATTTATTATCAAATCAAAAACTATAGAAAAATAAAAGATGTCTATTTATTTTTGTCAACCCTTTGTATAAAATGGAAACATTATTATTATTATTATTATTATTATTATTATTATTATTATTATTATTATTATATTATAATTTAATACAATTTTTAGAGAATTCTAGAAAAATCTAAGGGTTTTGCATAATACTTTCAGGAATTTTACTTCAAATAATCCTTCAGTAAAATAATTAAGATTTATTTACTTACGATATTTGTAACGTTTCGCCCATGTACGTTTCAGCCATTTCTCAGAAAACTAAAATATGAATCGTTAAATTAATATTTACGAATGAAACCTCAAAATAACAGATTTTGTTTTTATTAAAATAATAAATATAGTTAAAGAGTTATTACTAAGTTTAAATTGGACTATTTAATAATGGTTATGCGTATGGTTTGTCGTAAATTCACAAAAATTTATATAATTCATCTCTTAGGCCTATTATTAGTAGGTCTATGAGTGGGACTGTCACCTCATGACATCATATAATTTATTAATGACATTATGAGACCATACTTTGATGAGAAATATATTGTTAAGTCCATTCGTGAATTTTTACTATGAATTGAAGACTCAAAAATTAGAAATAACGAGGTTTTAACATCATTAGCTGCTGAAAGTTTGTTCACCAATTGATATCCGAGTAGCGAAAACTATCGAAATCATTTTAGATAATATATTTAATAATCCAAAAGAAACATTCTCCAGAAATAGAAAAGGACATTACGAAACATTTGTTAATACATTGCACTACGATGACACCATTTGCAATTCCAAATAAAACAGACAAACGGACGGTGTTTCGGTGGATTTACTCTTCGTGCTAACGTTTGCTGACTTCTAATATGTCGCGCATAGAAAATAATATATGAAAAAACACTTCAATCCTATTTTTTTTATATATATATATATATATATATATACACGCGATATGTAAACGATACTTTTACGGTTTTTAAAAATGAAACTGATATTCAACTTTTTGTTCGAGGATTAGAAAACCTAGGCCAGGGTTGGCGAACCATTTTACAGTCGCGTGCCAAAAAGAAAAAAAACAAGTAAACCATAAAAAAATTCGTGTGCCCACCGAAGTTTATATATATTACACCAAATTATAAACATTAAGTCTATTATTTTATACTCATTTTTTGGATAACAATTTCTATGCTTTGGCGTGTAAGGCAAATTTGATCGGGTGCCCAAATGGGCACGCGTGCCATAGGTTCGCCACTACTGACCTAGGCAAACTTAAATTTACATATAACAAATCAAAAGGGGACGAAATGCATTTTATTGGTGAAATTTCATTAATTTAAAAATTCAATAAAAATAATTTAATTCAAAGGAATGTACAGGGTGGGAGAAAAGTCTTTAAGGATTTTATACATACGACTATTTAGTTAACAACATTATACAGATAAGTGTTCAAATGATGAAACAAATCGAATAAAAAGTCTGTAAATATGTCATACATTATAAAGAGTAGAGATAGGGCTTATAGGCTATATAAGTGCGATAAAGATAATCTGTTGTTACGAAACAACTACATATCTCTAAGGCGTGAAGCTAAAAGTGTAATAAAAAAGTCAAAACGCGAATTTGAAATCTCCATAGCTCGTGACGGTAAAGAAAACCCCAAGCGATTCTTTCAATACGTCAATAATAGAAATCCAGTAAAAAGTGTCTTAGGTCCATTAAAAAATGTAAATGGAGATCTAGTCTCTGAAAACAAGGAAATGGCTACCTTGCTAAACGATTTTTTTACGTCAGTTTTTACTATAGAAGATGTAACGAATATCCCTACGGTCATAGACATAATACCTTTTGATAATGGTAATATATTGGATAATATTGTCGTTAGTGAAGGGGAAGTAATGCGCTATATTGATAAAATGAAAACGCGTAAATCACCGGGTCCGGATTCCATATATCCCATACAACTAAAAGAATTAAAAGATAGCATTGTTGTGCCGCTAACAAAGATTTTTAATGCGTCTATTTCTGAGGGGTGCGTACCAGATAATTTCAAGTTAGCAAACGTAACACCTATCTTTAAGAAAGGCGATAAAGGTGCGGCGGGAAATTATAGGCCAATCAGTTTAACGTCTGTTGTAGGTAAGCTTTTGGAATCAATAATTAGGGATCGTATAGTCGAACACTTAGAATACCATAAACTTGTTAGAAATACGCAGCACGGATTTAGGCGAAACAAATCTTGCTTAACTAATCTTTTAGAATTTTTCCAAAGCGTGGTTGACGATTACGATAGACATCGGGCGGTTGATGTAGTGTATTTAGATTTTCAAAAAGCGTTTGACACCGTGCCGCACAAACGACTCATTGAAAAAACTAAGGCTCATGGAATCAGGGGTGTAGTAATAAATTGGCTAGAAGAGTGGTTGCGAGGCAGGAAACAGAGGGTGGTCGCTGATGGAGCGGAGTCGTGCTGGGCTAATGTAGCGAGTGGCGTTCCTCAGGGTTCTGTATTGGGCCCCTTGCTTTTTCTTTATATATTAACGATTTAGATGTCGGCCTAGTCAGTACAGTTTCAAAGTTTGCGGATGACACGAAGCTGGGTGGTAGGGCGATTAATGACGAAGATAGAGGTAAAATTCAGGAAGATCTGAATAAAATCGTTGATTGGTCAGTCACATGGCAAATGAGATTTAACGTTGATAAGTGCAAAATTTTGCATATAGGTTCGCGTAACGGTAAATTTGCGTATAGTATGTCAGGGAAAGATTTAACAAGCGTAGAGCAGGAAAAAGATTTAGGAGTTATAGTCACTGGTGATTTAAAAGTAGCGAAACAAAGTACAGCAGCGGTCAATAAGGCGAACAAAGTGTTAGGTTTTTAGCTCGAAATTTTGAGTACAAATCGCGCGATATTATAGTTCCACTTTATAAATCATTAGTTAGACCCCATTTGGAGTACGCGGTCCAATTTTGGAATCCGTATATGCGCAAAGATATAGACAAAATCGAAAGAGTTCAAAGACGAGCAACTAAGATGATTCCGTCGCTTAGGTCAAAGTCTTACGAGGATAGGCTTAAGGAGTTAAAATTGACAACACTCGAGACCAGGAGGTTAAGGGGTGATCTAATCCAGGTTTTCAAAATTATGAATGGGTTCGATAACGTAGATAGAGATAGCTTTTTCGAAATATCTCAATATAATAGGACTAGAAATAACGGGTGTAAGTTGACAAGTAGAAGGTTCGAGACAGCAGTTGCCAAAAACGTTTTTACGCATAGAATAGTAAATACCTGGAATAGTTTGCCGGTAGAAGTAATTAGTAGCACGTCTATAAACATGTTTAAAAATCGATTAGACGCATATGTTGATAGAAAGGGTATAGTTTAAGGTAGTAAAATTAAGGCTTTCTGGGGATAGATCCCACAGCTCATCACAAGTGTTGTGGGATATAGGGAGGCAGCGTCTTGGGTTAGGGGAAACTCTCTGTCCTTACTCACCCCATTTAAAGAAATTCCTCTGCCGAGCGGTGCCCCCCATAGTACTGTGAGGTATTGAAAAACTCATGATCTTCACTCATGATCTTTCCTATGAGGAAACACCGTAGACGAAATCTCATGGAATTCGGAAAGCATTTAGGGGTGCCTCGAGTCACATGAATGAAACTGTCGCACGGAAGAAATTTCAAGAATGAACGAGTTTCGACAACGCTTCAAAAACAAAAATGTTTCGAGAATGCAAGTGTATTATATAATTTAATAGAATTGTTTCCTTTATTTCATACTATAGATTATGCAAATCGATTAATTTATTTCATTAAATTAAAATTTTCATAAATAAATCGTTAAATAATATGATGTGTATCAATCTTTGGATGATCAGCTTTTGGTGCTTCAAGTTCATTTTGCATACGACTGCCTTACTGAAAACAACGCTTAGAAGTTCTCTCCCGATTCTTTTAAGATATCTAAGGTAATATTTTTTATTTTGATACATTGATTATATTATTATTGGAAATTGTTCTAGAAAAGTTTAATTAATTGTTGGCATAGTTTGATGTTTAAATTATATAAATTTGGAACTGAATTTGATTTCCTATGATAATATATATACGAGTATATATACAGGGCCGTCGAGAGGGGGGTCAGGGGGGGCCAGTTCCCCGGGGCCCGGGTGTCTGGGGGCCCGCAGGAGAATAAAAAAACGTAAACAAATAAATAGATCATAATAATCATTAAGAAATTTGCAAAGATAAGTACAAGACCCTGTCAGACCTTCCATCGAGTCTGAATGAGAATCGAGAAGAACTGATCGCTTGCTGGAATCTATATCTGACAAAACATCAGCTGAGGGATGATTACCGTGAATTCTTGGAGTTGTCGATTACAATCCTTGGAGGTAATTTACCTAACTTTAGGTTTTGGCGACCTGGAGCACTTCACCGAGCACGTTGGATGGCAAAAGTAATTTATTCATTAAAAATCCTGCTGCTTTCCCATCAGTTCAGACTTACAACTCGTGAAATGTCTGGCTTAAAACGATTTGTATTTTTTGCCCTGGAGTTATATGTCAGCCCGTGGTTCACGGCCAGCAGTCCTTCATCTGCTCCCGCGAACGATTTGAAGCTTCTTCAAGACCTAGCAAAGTACCACGATGAAAAATCTCAGCATCCTGCCTTAGTGTCCTCGGTCGTCACTTATGGTACATCAGCGAGTACTTGATTGGTCTCGCACTCTTTGATAAAGGTATGAAGCAACGACGAAAAAGAATATCGCTCGATCAATCCTTGAAAAAGAAGCTGCTGAAGATCCTCCAAAGCGAGCCCCAATACCTGCTGTTTCTTCCATTTCAACAAAGCAGCTCTCGGACTTTGCCTCGAAAGGATCAAAGCTTCTCTTTGAACTTCTAAAAATTAATGATGGTTTCTTGTCCAAGGAACCAGAGACCTGGCCGGATGACGAAGATTTCAAGACTGGTTTGACTATAGTTGAAGGACTAAAAGTTGTCAATGACATGGCAGAAAGGGGAATTGCCTTGATCCAGGCCTTCAATACAAAGATTATGAAGAATGAAGAACAGCGCCAACATCTCTTGCAGGTTGTTGAGGATCATAGGAAGTCTCAGCCTGGTACATTGAAAAAGGGGTATGGCTTGAGGAAAAGCAAGAATTAATGGGTGGTCTACAATTGAGTGAAAGACACCCTGGAATATATTTAGTAAATATATTATTTACTTATTACGATTGGAGTATGCCTGCACTTAAACCTTATGAACTAAAACTAACGTTTATTTACATTAATTAAAAAAATATTAATTTATTTTTACTAGGTAATGAATAATTAATTTTTGTTATAAGGAGAATTATTTACCTCACTTGAGACACCCTTAAATATTATCTGAATGACCTAATATTTACAGTACATTGTTTTCTCATGTAGTAGCAGCATTGAACAAATGGCCAATAAAAAACTCCAACTTTCGATTTTTATTGTCACCCTACTGTACAGTCTTTACAGCCACAACTACTCTTTTTCTCGTAAGTGTATATATTGTAATGTATATGATTGTAAATTTTGACTTGGTCCGCAATCGATATGGACCGTGACTTGATGGATACCGTAATGAAATTGACTGGATTCTTTGGATCTGATATATTTGCATGTCCGTTATAAATAGATATAGAGTGTAACATTTGTGGATAGTGGTCTATTATGACTTGATCCTCTGGATCCAGAGATTCTATCTTTAGTTTTAAATCGATAATTAATTAGTTTTAAATTGATAATTATTTAGTTTCGTAAAAATTGGTCGTTGCCAATTTACCGGCAGTTTTTACATAAATTTCTTATGTTCTTGTGGTTCGGAACCCACGTAAAATTGTAGGTCCCCTCCGCCACCACGGAGGACATACACAATACACGAACACAGTTAGGTAGACCAGCCATGTGTGGATCCTAGGGTCTTTGTTGGTCTGAAACATTATAACATTACATTATACAAATATTTTGTTAAATTGTAATTTAATCTTCAAAGAGTTCTCCATCCGCTATGATACATTTGTGGATTCTCTCTGTGAAACTCTTCATTGTTCTTCTGAACATATCGAGTAGGATCCTTTTCAGTTGTTCATCTATTCTGCGGCCAATGGCATTCACATTTGGATAGATGAAACCAGAAGTGTGGAGTTTGTCACGCAAATAAGCCCAAAGCCAGAAATCACATGGGGCTAAATCAAGTGATCTGGCTGGCACACTCAATGGAACCTCGCCGCCCAAGCCATCTTCTTTCAAGGTTCGTATCCAGAATATTACGGGCAGCTGCAGAGTAATGTGGCGGCGCTCCATCATGTTGATAAAGCCAATTCCTGCCAACGCCATTGGTAAACTGTGGCAAAACTTTGTTTCTCATTACCTGAAAATAGCGTTTTTCATCCATCGTATCTCTTGATATGTCAAAGGAAACGAGTTCTGAATAACCAATGCACGCCCAAACTGTTAGTGTAGCCGTTTTAATGGGTTTACCCAATCATATTTTTTGATTTCGTTTCGCCCAGTAGTGAACGTTGTATTTGTTTCCTTTACTCGTTAAACCGAAGATACATTCATCTGAAAATCTAATGTTTCGAAGGAAAGCTGGATCATGTTGAACTTCTGACTCATTGTTTCAGCAAACTGCAGCCGTCTAAGAGAATCATCGTCGTATATGAGCTGAGAGTAAATGGGTTTGTAATCGTGGTATCCCCGTGATTTCAATATTTTTGCTACTGAAAATTTTGAAATACCCAATTCCTGTGCGACTTTTCTCGTTAAAGTTGTTGGATCTCGTTGAAAACTGGCAGGGACAGTTTCTTTGTCGTTGTCTCCTGTCGCCGTTACTGTCCTTCCGCTTTTTGGACGATCTTTTACCAGGATCCCTATTTCCAAACGTTTGAGCTTCCAATATCGTAGAGTGGTTGCATTTGGTGGTAGTTTATTAAACGTTTCTTGAAATAAACGCAAACTTTCTTCCCAATTATTATAAGAAATAGCCCACGATACAAGATACACTTTTTCTTTATTGTTGTATTCCATCCTTAGTGACATGGCGCTGACTGGGGCCATGGCCTAGGGCCTTCCTGTTCTAGCCTAAGGTCATTCCTGACCTTGTATAGTTGCTTTGAAAAGTATCGCATGCACTGCAGTGATGTCATTGGAATTTATTTATTATTAAAAAATTATTTGTATGTATAAAATCCTTAAATACTTTTCTCCCACCCTGTATATATTACATCAACAGACAAAAGATTATTCTATACTAATTGCGGACCGTATATTCCACACAGCTACAAAATTTCAATACTCAGAACTTTATTGCAGAGAGCCTATAAATTAATTTCCCAGAATATATTGGATAAGGAAATTAAAAGAATAAAACAAAACCTAATTAATAATGGATTCCCTCAAAAGAATTATTGGAAAAGTTATTAATATATTTTTAATAAAACTTAAAAGCAAATAATGAAAACAAGATGGATGATGGAAATATAATATTTTATTACAAAATTGAAATATTAAAGCGAAAATAAAGTCGTATTCTAAAACAAAACACAAAATTTGGTTAAAATTTTAAAATTAAAAAAATTTTAATTTAAAATTTACAAAGAAATTGCCATCATGTTTTTTTAACTAGGAAATATATTGTATTTCAGATGTAAGAAAGATGGATGCAACTCCTATTATAGTGGTTGTACAACCAATACATTTCACCTGACAACATTACAACTACTCCATAGACGACACCTGCCACCTGTGCCAGGACACACCACAAACAATTGAACACATTATGACAGACTGTACCGCTCTAACACAACAACGAACACAACACAACATCACTAGTGCGCTGAACCTCTGGTCCACTCCGGAGAGGGCGATCGGTTACCTGCGTGCCGCCGGCTTGCTCGATCAGGGTGGGCTGATCGGCTAAACAACAACAACAACAACAACAACATTACAACGTAAATATAAACTAAGTAAAATCGATGACCACTTCAAAATTGAACATAAAACACAACCTAGGAGCCGTTCTAAAATTACGTAACGCTACTTTTGCTAAAACTTGACACCTCTACCTCCCTTATAACATTCCGTAAAGCTAGACCAGACACCCCCTATTAGGGGGTTACATAACATCTTAGTGGGTGTCTGGTCTAGCGTTACGGAACGTTACACAGGGGTGGGGGAGTGTCAAGTTTTAGCAAAAATAGCGTTACGTAATTTTTGAACGGCCCCTTACAAATGAAATTGTTCAAAACGTTCACATAACATTTAAAACTGAAAATTTCTACAACCTCAGGATAGCGGAATCCTTAATAACAAAAAACAACATAAATTAGATATAAATATACAACTTCAATGAAATGCAGGTTTTTTTTTAATATTTTAAATTAAAATCCGACATTAAACGAAATTTGGACGGAGGAGTTGCGTTTGTAAAAACAAAATGGGATTTTTATCTAGTAATAATTTTTAACTATATTTATTACCTAATTTAAAACCAAAAATTGTTATTTTAAGATTTTATCTGTAAATATTAATTTTACAATTTATATTTTAGTTATCTGAAAATGGCTTAAATTTACGGTCGAAACTTTACAAATATCGCAAGTAAACCAATCATAATTTTCATTCGTGGATTGGTTTAAATAAAACTTGTGAAGTATCAAGTAAAGACTTTAGAATTTTGGAGAAGTCTTTAAACCATTATATTAAATAATAATAATTATAATAATGATAATAATAAATAATAATATTAATATTAACAAAATATTTCACATAAAACACGTGTGTGGAGCAATCTACTGTATTTGGGAGATTAATTTTGTTCTTTAGGCCAAAAAGTGTAGTTCCACAGATTTAGTATTTTCCAGTTAAACAATTTTTAAATTGTTTTTAAAAAAATAAGCTAAGAAGCAAGGTTTTGTTTATATAGATAGATAATGAGTTCCACTCCTCAACAGTGTGATACATAATTAAATTTTATTTTATTTATTCTTCCAAAAGATAAAATAAAATAATCCTTAAAGCCTATTATTATAATGATGAACAAGACATAATATCTTTAAATTACTGTTAATAAAAGAGATATGATTAAGATTAATAACGGTATAATTTCAAGAGTGAGAGTATGCCATTAACACGAATTCATTTATCATTCATATTTTCCGTTGAGAAAACTTCATTGTCTATTTCCATCAATCAATCAATCAGTTCTATTCACAAAGCCTAAAATTTTTTACCTTGATACTGTCATTATGATGTCGTAAGTTCTTATAATAACGTCAGTATGGCACGAACATGATTTAAGTATTCAGTACCGGGCCAGATCAGGGCATGGGCGAACGGGGTTATAACCCAGTGGCCCTGCAATAAAGAGGGCCCCCCTCCAAGGAAGCAGAAGAGAAAATTTTTTTTACTATTGCCAAAACTGCCAAAAACGTCGTTAACTTCCTTATGTGACATTGAAATTCGTGTTATTGAAGTTATTTGTTGGTACAAGTATTACTGTGACGTCATTTTTTTCCTTTGTTGTGGGAGTTTTTCTTTGCTTATGTCAAACATGTTTTAATTATGGAAATTTTGATTGTGTTATTTTAAATATAAAAAAGAATAAAAAAATTTATATCAAAATATATGGTTTTTTTTAATTGAGGAGCAAAGGGCCCCCAAACTTGTTTTAGCCCCGACGCCATGCCGTTATTATGACATGATTTCGTTGTCATGATATCATGAATTACTAGGAGGCACTCAATATATTTTGCCTCACCCTTTTTTCTTAGCTAAATAATAGGCTATGGGGCTGAAATGTCTTTTGGGATGTATGTTTGAACTTTCTGCGGTTCACATAACCGGATTTTTCCAGTTTCAACCTCCCCTCCTTGTATAAAACCGCTTTTAAACGCCCTTGTATAAAATCGATTGTTAACGCAGTTTCGAAAATGGCGTCTGACCATGACCACTGACCAAGCGTCGTAAACAGAGAGCTGTTATCGAGTTCTTAACCGCAGAGAAGGAAACAGTTGGGAATATTCACAAACGTCTACAAAACGTTTACGGAGATGCTGTTGTTGATCGAAGCACAGTTAGACGCTGGTCTAAACGTGTGAGATCATCGGAGAGAGGGAGAGCCAGCCTCGATGATGAGCCACGCAGCGGTCGCCCGGCATCGACTGTCACATCTCACACTGTGCAACGTGCTAACAGCATCATTCGATCAAATCGGCGCGTCACATACAAGAGCTATCACTGGAGCTAGGAATTAGTGAAGGAAGTGTGAATACGATAATTCAGCAACTGGGATACTCAAAAGTGTGTTCACGGCTTGTTCCTCGCCAACTGACTGAAGATCACAAAGCCAAAAGAAAAGAAATTGCTTCCGAGTCGTTGGTTCGATACGAGACAGAAGGGGATGACTTCCTTTCACGAACTGTGACTAGGGATGAGACTTGGGTATACCACTTTCAACCTGAAACGAAACGCCAATTCATGGAGTGGCATCACGCAGACTCCCCAAGCAAGAAAAAGCTCAAAATGGTTCCCTCAGCAGGAAAGGTTATGGCCACCATCTTCTGGGACATTAAAGGGGTGATTCTGGTGGATATCATGAAGAAAAGACAAACAATCAACTCAGAGGCATATATTGCTACCCTACAGTGACTCCACAGACGTATAAAGCGAGTTCGACCGGAGAGAAACCTGGAAGACGTCCTTTTTTTGCACGATAACGCAAGACCACACAACAGTTTGCAAACAAGAGAGGTTATCAGAAAAATGCGCTGGACTGTGTTACCATACAGCCTGGATCTGGCACCTTCAAACTTCGTATTTTTTGGGCCAATGAAGGATGGTATTCGTGGAAGAAAGTTTCAGAGTGCGATGAGGTTGTTGAGGAACCCAGCGGAACCCAACGGAACCTAGCGGACTTTTACAAGCAAGGAATAAAGACCCTTGCTTCGAGGTGGAGGAAAGCCGTAGAAAAGGATGGAGACTATGTGGACAAATAAAAACTTGTAAAAAAGGTATGTAACTACTTGTGTACAAAATTTCTGGAACTTACAAGGAAACTTGGAAAGAAAAAAAAAAGGTGGGGCAAAATATATTGAGTGGCCATCGTATAATAATGAAGTCAGTATGACATTAACATACATTATGACGGTAGTATGACTGAAGTATGATTGCCACTTAGTAGATGATAATATGACGATATTTTTACATAATTTGTCGTACAGTGCAAGTGAGACAAACTGTTCAATAATTTTGCAAAATTTGGCCCTTCTAGTACGAAAAGCTCAGTTTGATTTTCAGAATTTGAAAACAACTAATTTTAGAGAAACAGGCCAAAGCCCCTAATTACTGTAAACAAAAATGTATAGGAAGATATCAGTGACATATCACCTGTACTTTCAACTTTATTACAGGTCAACCCCAATGTTATAGTCATTCGCAAAAGCTCGAAATATTTTTACTGCAAAAAAAAAAGTTTCGAAAAGAAACTAAAAGAGAAGTACCAAATATTTTTAGATTCTGGCACTTCTTACATTCATTTGGCAACGGTGTCAGTTCTCCAGTGCCCGTCAACGGGTTAAAATTAGATTATAAAGAGTTCACTCCACTTAAAATCTCCTTTTATAACTTTAAAAGTCGAAACTATAACCTTTTAGGACATAATTCCACTCCTAATAGGAACAAAGGCGGCGTTTATTATTATACAAAAATCAATTTCGTAAACCTCAATCACTACACTTTGCTACTAAAATTTACGTTATATTGTAGTGGATTAAAAGCTTGGATGAAATTTCCGGAGGAATAGTGTTTTGACATTAACAAACGCACTTAAATTAATAATAATAATAATAATAATAATAATAATAATAAAGTACGAAGATTTTCCTCCTTGGATACATTTTTAGTTATAGTAACTCTGCTTCGAAGGTTAATAATATTTAGAGGACGCATACATACATACATACATCATACATGCTAGTGATGTAGCGGATGTCATTTTTTTCACATCCGCGGATGCGGATGCGGATGCGGATGTTTGATTTCAACATCCGCGGATGCGGATGCGGATGTCTACATTTTCGTTATTTTTTAGGATATATTCGAGATTTGTTGTGTTTAACGTATATAATAAGTTATTATATAGAGAGAGCTGTAGCTATAATGTAATATAATTGATTAATTGTACAATAATTGCTGTACTTTTCTCTGAACATATAAAATAATATCAAGCATCTAACTAATATAGAAATCAATTAGTGAATTCGTCTGCAAATAAATTCGTTATATTTTGTTGAGTTTCAGCCACAATTAGAAACCATAATTGTGTTACCAGGATGCGGGACGTGAACCCAACTCAAATGCACCCCACCGACCTCTTTCCCCAACCTCCACCCTTATAGAGAGATATCTTTAATTAGCTTGATAACTATTTTTATTAAGTTTAAAGTTTTATTAGGCATATTTATAAATGAGTAATTAAAATAAAGTAAACTAAGATGTTCATCGTTTAATGTTCAAACTTAATTATAGGAAGGTTATGCTTAAGGAACATTAATTTTTCTGCCTTTTCTGCTGCCAGTCTGTTTCTCTTTTCATCATATATTAATCCAGCACTGCTAAATAATCTCTCGCTTGGTACGTTTGTTGGAGGACAGGCTAAATGTTTCCTCGCAAGTTTACTCAAGTATGGATAGATATTCTGCGTATTTTTCCACCAACTAATAGGATTGTCACATGCAGCCAGGCGTTTTTCTTGGTGATAGCTCTCGATCATTTTTACTACATCTTTTGACATCGCGTAGGTCTCGTCATCGCTGCTTGACTCAAGAAACTGAGAGAGAGATTCTGTGATAGATTTGCTCGTTGAAGGTGTTGGTTCTGTCATTGAAACTTTTATTCTTTTGGTGGGTGGCGAAGCGACAGATTCAAGAGATTGAAGCTCTTCAACTGCTTTGCCAAGTGATGATTTAACTCGTTCTAATGTACTAGGTGAAAATAACTTAGCTTTGTAACGTGGATCTAAGTAGGTTGCAAGAGAGTAACTTCATACAAGAACAGCCTCTCGTCTTGTCGCTTGCATCACTTTTGCGCACAATGAACTAGTTCTATTAATATAGTAGAATTTGATAATTTCCGCTTATTAATGACGTTTTATCTCAACGGTCCACATCCGCACGACATCCGCAGTCCAAAGTGCGGATGCGGATGCGAGAAAATGTGCGGATGTTCCGCGGATGCGGATGCGGATGTGACCTACATCACTAATACATACATACATACATACATACATACATTATCAAATGTCTCGTGTCGCAACAAGCTTCGGGTGAGAAGGGAGAAACAGCCCGGAGGAAAACCAAAGCTACAGTGTTGTCCTTCCAATCCTTCCCCTCCTGTATTGTAGTAGGAGATACCGAGCTAGATGCAATTTACGCCTGGCGATGAGGGTCGCCACAGATTTACGCCTAGATTTAGAGGACACAAAGTACATAAAAATGTGTTTCCAAAGTATCAACCAAAGAACTTGACTGAAGGGTAGAGGAAACTTCTGTAGCATACTAGTGCCTATTTACAGTAGTGTGTGTGTGTGTTTAATTTGTGAACTGTATCATCATCTTAGGCTAATTGCAGGCTACGGACATATATATATATATATATATATATATATATATATATATATATATATATATATATATATATATATATATATATACCAATTTAGTCAAAAGGATATTCGATAGACTTTCTAAGAGACTAACACTCTAATTTGCCCTAACATAACCTAAGTAACCCTAACCTAACTTAATCTAACCCAAAATACCTTGTCGGTAGAATGTCAATCGATCAGAAGCCGTAATTCCAGCTAACACTCTCTCTCTCTCTCTCTCTCTCTCTCTCTCTCTCTCTCTCTCTCTCTCTCTCTCTCTAATTACTGTGTGTGTGTGTGTGTGTATGTTATATATTTATATATATATATAATATTATATATGAAAATTAAGGAATACAGGTCCTCGACAGCAATTTTGAGTTTTCATTTCTTAAATGGAAAATAAGAAAGCGTCTCATCACTGGAATAAAAGTAATGGAAGAGGCCAAGATCTCAAGGGATGATTCTCTATGGTTTCAGGCGACAATCTCCAAATAACGCAAAAAAGAAAAAAAAAACAAAGCCAAAATAAATTTCCGGAAAAACGATAATAGAGAGAGAGAGAGAGAGAGAGAGAGAGAGAGGGAGAGAGAGAAAGAGAGAGAGAATACAACTGGTTTTATATATGGGAGAATATATTCTATTATAGAAGAGAAAAGTTGGGGGTGAATATTATTGTATGGTCACATTATGGAAAAGAAAAAAATCTAACACGAAAAATAATATTAATTACAATATGACCAGAATGAAAAATGTTATGGAGCAAATGTTGGAAGAAATATAGCAATGTGCATATATATATATACACACCGTAAGATGGGGTAACTGGGCACCTGCAGGGGTAACTGGGCCCTACTAAGTTTAAGGTAATTCGTTATATAACAGTATGAATTTTTTCCATAAATTGTAGGTATCATCTACCTATGTATAGGTACCTAAAATGTATGGAAAAAATAATAACGAAATTTATCTTAAACTTAGTAGGGCCCAGTTACCCCATCTTACGGTATATATATATATATATATATATATATATACACGGAGGAAAAAGTATAGGCAGTGTATAGAAAAAAGTTATATTTTTAAAATCTAGACAATTAAAGTATTAAAAAAAATATTTGTAATTCAATATTTCAAGGAAGAAAAACCCCTTTTGTGTTGAAACAATACTAAGAAAAAACCTCTGTTTTATTGAAAACATTTACTAAAATAAAACCAAGTATTTCTTAAAAAAAACCTCTATTTTATTGAAAGCATTTACTAAAATAAAACCAAGTATTTACTAAAAAAAAAACTGTTTTATTGAAAACACTTACTAAAATAAAACCAAGTATTTACTTAAAAAAACCCTCTGTTTTATTGAAAACATTTACTAAAATAAAACCAAGTATTTTCTTAAAAAAAAAACCAAGAATTTACTAAAATAAAAGCCAACCATAAAAATAAATTACATCTCGCAAGTGGAACGCTGAGGGACAAATGAACAAGCAAAACATTTGAGGAAATGTAACAAATAACTAAGATTGTGCAATGCAGGAAATGATGTAATAGAAAAAAGATAATAGAAAATGTAACCAAATAAATTTGGCTGAGAAAATCTAGATGGTAAAAAAAAATATATATATATATATATACGTATATATATATATATATATATATATATATATATATATATATTAATAATATATATATATATATATATATGTATAGAGGAAATTGTACGCAATGAATGTTACAGACAAAATGTAAAGAAAAATTTATTGTAGGAAATGTAACATTGGTACAGTTCAACGAATAAATGCTTCGTAGAACTTTCAACGAAAAGTAATTCTGAAAAAAATTGTAAAGCAACGATGAATTTTGAATAAAAAAAAATGAAATTTAGGCACGTATTATTATTAATAATGATAATAATAATAATAATAATAATAATAATAAAATAATTGCGTAAAATAAAACTAATCAAATCTAATTAGTAACTTGCTCTGAACAATTCAATTAAATAATTTGAATGGAGAAAGTAATGGAAAGCAAAAAGAGAAAACAAACCAAATAAAATGGAACAAAAATGTTGAAGGTGAACGAAATTTTATGAAAAGTTTTAATTAATGAAGAAATTGTAACATTGTAATAAAAATGTTGATGATGAACAAAATGGAATAAAATAAAATGGTATAAATTTTTTTTAGGGTTAACAAAGTTTTGTGAAACTTTTTAATTAGTGAAGAAAATGTAAACTAACATAAAAAATGGAATAAAAATGTTAAGTATGAACGAAATGGAAAAAAATGATGATGAACAAAATTGAATAAAATAAAATGATATAAATTTTTTTAGGGTTAACAAAGTTTTGTGAAACGTTTTACAGTAATTAGTGAAGAAAATGTAAACTATCATCAAAATGGAATAAAAAGGCTAAGTATGAACGAAATGGAAAAAGAATGTTAATGATGAACAAAATGGAATAAAAATGTTAAAGGGAACGAAATTCTATGAAAAATGTTAATTAATGAAGAAAATATAACCTAACATCAAAATAGAATAAAATAAAAATGTTGAGGATGAACAAAATGGAATAAATAAAATGGAATTAAAATGTTAAGAGAAGCCAAAATGGAATATAGTATAAAAATGGAATAAAATAAAATGGAATAAAATGTTAATGATAAACAAAATGGAATATAGTAAAAATGGAATAAAATAGAATAAAATTGTTAAGGGTGAACGGTTATATAAAAAATGTTGATTAATAAAGAAATGTAACATTACATCAAAAGAACATTACTAAAAAATATACATTATTCGTAGAAACAAATAGAAAATATAAAAAAATACAATTTTTTTTTTAGAAATGGACTAACAAAGAACTCATTATAAAACCCTCAATCAAACTCGTATCAAAGAATATTGCGTCAAAATTAAAAGAACTGTAATTTTATTTAGCAAGTTGGTTTATAGTGTCGAACCTCATTAGCTTTGTTTTTAACAGACGATATTTTTCATGTCGCAAATTTGACTTTTAGTGAAAAATTAATAAACTTAATAAAGAATATTTAATTGGAACATTATGGCAATTCAATTTATCCTCAACAACACATCTCCAAAGAATTTAAAATTCTAATGAAAGCTAATTGAAACGTAATTTTTAGTTTGGTGGTTTTTTTTTTTCCCCCTGAGTTAAAGACGGTGGTGAAACATTTATGGAATTGATTCAAAATCCATTAACTTTAATCAATTTGTGGAAGAAGGTTGGATATCATTAGAAATATCTTGTTTTTAAAGGAACATTTTTGGGGGATTCATTAAATTAGGTTTTTTTTTATAAGTTTTTAATAGTTTTTTTTTACGGTTTTTTATAAAATTTTAACTGAATTTCACAAAAGCTTTTAACTTTCCTTCCTTGCGAGTCTGCGAGTATAGGAATTTAAAAAGTTAGCACAGAAAATGTAATGGCCTCAGGTATAATGCAGAGACGGCTGAAATATATATATAAGCTTTTTATGTACTAAATATAAAAAAAAAAATTTTTAAAGATAAATAGCAGTGTCACCATTTTTTGGGGGGGGGGGGGGGGACCTCCTTTTAATTTTGCTTTTAGATTCAAAGAGTAGTTTTTTACTCTTAAATAGACATCGCTCTAAAATGGTATATGTTATTTAGAGACACCAAATTCCCTCAGGTGGCATTGCATTTAATTTAGATAAAGGAAGTAAATTGATTTCTCTCATTACGGGTTATGAGTTTCGATTTTAGAAACAAGGGGAGATAAACTCTACACACGGGGATAAATAGGGAGGAAGGGGTAAGAAAGGGAGAAGAAAGGGAGAAGAATAAGAAAAACAAGGAGAGAGAAGATGAAACGTTAACGGAAAAATACTAACTTAAAAACTGGTGAAAAATCAAATATCAACGAGGTATATGTTTCACATAAACCCAAATTGTGATGAAATTTGTCACACACACACACACACACACACACACACACACACACACACTCTAAACCCCACTGGACGTCTGATCATACATTGTGTCTTATTTCAGTATAGGATCTCAAATGTATATAATTCAATACACATTCATTAGTTATATGTTTTAGCTATAATGTGTAAGTCATGCACCTTCATTAGAAATTTGGTTATATGTTTCGATTGAAACGTATATAACCAAGTTGAAAATGAATGTATATTTAGTTATACATTTCAAATGCTTCCAGTATCAATATACAGAGAATGTATATTGTATAATCAGGTGTCTAACAGGGGCTTAAAGCGCGTGTATAGACCCTGCGTTAGTTTTTATTACAAAGTCCTTAAAACCACTGTGTAGAAAACCCTATATCAATGCACCTCCAGAAAAAATATTCAACTAGAAACGTCAAATTTCTAAAAACCATAACAAATTACTAATTAGTAATGATTAGGTGCGTTTTTTACATTTTTATTTACCGTCACCCAGAAAGAATAAAATAAGAAAAACAGAATATTTCTAATTAGTATTTTTTTAATGTTTTTTAAAAAAATTTATGTTTCTAGGAGAACTGTTTTTTTGAGAATGTACCTTTAAAGTAAAATATCTTCTCGGCGCGACCAGTAATAATAATAGGGACTTGCCTTTATCTATCGTAAATAATGTATTGTGCAATAATTGGTTAAAATTCGAAAAGGAACCTTCATTCAATTAAAAATATCTGTACATTAATGCTATTGAAATTTTTTTTGGAATAATGTTAAAAAATTAAAAATCTTTGTAACACTTAAATAAATTCTCATTTTTTAAGTAAAATTTAGATATTTAACTGTAAACCTTATTAAAAAAGTGTAACATCTTGGAAGCTAATTTCTTTTCCACCGGGGCGGAGTGAGGGGTGGGGTGGGGTGTTGTGTTCCCCACGGGTCGTCATCTTTAGTAATGACAGGGTAAGCGGCCAACTCAACCCAACCCAAGAGTTAGAAGGCGGAAGCGAACCAGAGCCTCACCGCTCAAAGTCACTTACCGTAACCACTGAACTACTCGTTTGTTATCATCTTATTAAAAAGTTGTTTTAATTCTTGTTTTTGTAACTCAATTATTTATTAATTTGGTTACGTAGCTTTTAATTAGTTCTCAATTATTAATTAATTTTAGCTTTCACCTGATACTAATATTTTAGGTTTTTGTTAAATCTTTAATGGAATAATTTTTGCACTGAAAATTGCTAAAAATTGGTTTAGTAAAAGGATTACGAAAATATAGTTTGTATACCTTTCAAACTTTCAAATGTTCCGCGCAATGATTCCTCATTTCATGAAGGTCAAGCTTGTCGCCCCTCCTCTCGAGTTGGCCTGGTGAAGTAGTGAGTTGGTTTCTTGTACTCTCCACTTCACATAGACAGGTACACCCGCCTCATCGGGGATTGTTCTCAGCCAGGAGTCTAATCTTCTTTTGAAGATGTCCACTGCAACACCACTCGTGTTCCTTAGGTATTTGGGCAGCTGATTAAACAGTCTTGGTCCTGTCACAACAAAACTATTTTCTTTCAGGGTTAAGGCTGCTCCCTGTCTAGCCTTTAATTTGGGAACACGACACAGTCTTCCTTTTCTACTTTCCAGTATTGTTTGGGGAGTTACAGGGTTCAGAGTAAGATTAGGGACTAGTTTCTCCATTACTTTCCAAGTGTAAATAATGGTGTATCTCTCTCTCTCCCTTTCCAATGAATATAGGTTTAATTCGCGTAACCTTTCCCGGTAGTTTAGTTCTTTGCACCCATTGATCTTGGCTGTGAAGCTTCTCTGAATCCCTTCTAGTTGTCTAATGTCTTCTTTTTTATATGGGGATATTAGGACCGAGCAGTATTCCAATTTGGATATGATCAGTATATATATATATATACAGGGATGGCCAAAAGTTGCTATCGGGACGTATAGATTAGTTAATAAAAGAATGAGCTTCAACTTTTGAAATATTTTATTTAAACCAAAAATAAGAAAAAACAACAATAAAATTGAAATTAAATAAGAAGATATCTTGCTGCTTATATGTCCAATTGGTCTGTATGGATACCGTCGTGATCGACACATAATTGCATTCGACGTCAAGTACACCGTGAAACTTTTCGAAGCATTTCAGACGTAATGGCTGAGAATATGTGAAGAATTTCGATTTTTAACTCTTCAACAGGGTGCTTGTGGATGTGGCTAAGTTTGTTCTTCACAAAAGACTACAACCAGTTATCACAAGTTGTGAGGTCGGGACTTCTCGGAGGCCAGTTGTGAGATCTTCCTCACCCAATCCATACTGGAAATTGGTTGTTGAGGAAATGACTCACGTTAATAGCATAATGGGCTGGTGCACCGTCTTATTGTAAAATACCACTGTTTATACGGCCCATTTTCTCAAGTTCATGAATTAACCAATGAGGCAAGATCTCCAGATAACTGACCAGTCACACTCGCATCGAGAAAATATGGACCAACTATTAGTTCAGAGGTTACAACAGTCCACATCATAACATGAGGAAGGTGTTGTGCTATTTCTTCAAAGAAATAGGGATTTTCTTTCGCCCAGAAGTAAACATTCCGAGACCTCTTGTTAAGATATACTACACATTCGTCAGTGAACATAATGTTTCGACGAGAAGCTAAGGTTGGAAATTCCTGCAATAAAATTTGACATGACTGCCGCCGTACGTTCATATTATGATCGGATAATTCATTAATAAATATGGACCTATACTTATGGGAGCCTTCCGTCTTTATCAAACGTCCCATGGAAGTTATTGGAATATTGAATTCACCAGATCGTTTCTTAGTTGATTCCTTGGGTGGTTGAAGAACTGACTCCTCTAAACGAGCATTAACGTCCGCATATTTCTACGGTCTCCCACATCGTTTG
Organism: Bathynomus jamesi; assembly: GCA_023014485.1. NCBI lineage: Eukaryota > Metazoa > Arthropoda > Malacostraca > Isopoda > Cirolanidae > Bathynomus > Bathynomus jamesi. Next base: position 95,974 of record JAJOZX010000492.1, read on the forward strand.
GCATCTAAAACAGAACCGGTTGTGAATGTTTTTTCTCCAATTTACACAAAGTTACCTCAGTCGGAGCTACTTCATTAAAACGCACTGCAAAGTCTTCTCTTACATCATTATAAGTTTTACCAGTACGTTCTTTTCCGTGAACCCAAACACTCACAACAAGACGCTCCTCGATTTTAAAAGAACTTGTATCCACCATGTTAAAGGCTTGAGAGCCTACGTCATAATGAAGTTTGTTTACATACCACATAGACTCCTAGGCTAGGCTTAAGGTGATTATCCTAGGCCTAGCTACTTCTATTTGGCAAATTTGTGTGAATTCCTTCGTAAATATTCTTTGGAACACATTCTTCATTTCTAATTCCTGTACATTTCTAAATGACCCGATGCGACATTTGACCATCCCCATATATATATATATGATGATGAAAATAACCACGAAGGAAAAAGGAAACACAGAATGGTGCTCAAGCGCTTTCGTCTAATGACATCCTCAGGAACACTGAAATAAATAACAAATAAATAACAAAAAAAAACTAGAAAAATAAAAATTGTAGGAGGAACATACAAATTTATAAGAAAAGCTACCAGAGTTTTAGCACTTTTCCCCTTTTGTCTAAATCCGTTCTGAACGAATTATTTGTAAGTTGAATAATGGCAGACTCAAGAATATTTCTACTAACAATGTTGCTTGAGTGAAACAAAATTGAAGCATTATTCCAATCAATACAGTGGGATAACTCTGACAAATAGACGAAAAGGGCACTGGACGACTGTCCCGTTCTAACGGAATATTGAGGCTGTTTTACACGCTTTTGCAAATCCTTTCCCGTTGTCCAATGTAAAAGGAATCACATTGTTTACAACCAATTTTATAGATAATGCCTGAATTATTGGCAAGACTATTTTTAACTCTGAAATTTTTCACAATATTGTCATATGAAAATACTACATTAATATTCAAAAGTTTAAGTACATTAGCATTGCCTAAAAAACCTGGGAAATATGGAAATATCATACTAAAATATTCTTCGACAAAGTGTGAGGGTTATTATTCACACGATAGAAAGTTCGTTTTGCCTTGTTAAGACAAGATTCCATAAAAGCAGGTGGGTAACACAAATCACTTCCAATACTGTTGATGTTTTTCTAATTCGGCATCCATGTATTCCGGCCTGGCAATCCTAAGAACGCGGAGAAACAGTGAACAAAATATGGCTTTCTTGATGGGGGTGTCATGCCCGGAGTAAAAGTGTACGTGGAACAAATTGTTTGTTTTTTCCGATCAATACTAAACTTTAAACCTGGGCTTTCCCTATGTAGTATTTTCATATGACAATATTGTGAAAAATTTCAGAGTAAAAAATAGTCCTACCAATGATTCAGGCATTATCTATGAAATTGGTTGTAAACAATGTGATTCCTTTTACATTGGACTGATGGGAAAGGATGTGCAAAAGCGTGTAAAACAGCATCAATATTTCGTTAGAACGGGACAGTCGTCCAGTGCCCTTTTCGTCTATTTGTCAGAGTTATCCCACTGTATTGATTGGAATAATGCTTCAATTTTATTTCACTCAAGCAACATTGTTAATAGAAATATTCTTGAGTCTGCCATTATTCAACTTACAAATAATTTCAACATTAGCCAGGGCCTTTTATCGCTTGATCCTGTTGTTTTGAATTCGTTCAGAACGGATTTAGACGAGGGGAAAAGTGCTAAAACTCTGGTAGCTTTTCCTTATAAATTTGTATGCTCCTCTTACAATATTTATTTTTCTAGTTTTTCTTTGTTATTTATTTGTTATTTATTTCAGTGTTCCTGAGGATGTCATTAGACGAAAGCGCTTGAGCACCATTCTGTGATTCCTTCTTCCTTTGTGGTTATTTTCATCATAGATATCATTCACGTGTTATTTTCGTGAAATAATGTTCATATATATATATATATATATATATATATATATATATATATATATATATATATATACGGGGTGATTCCAAAAATGTTAACACTTATATGGTGTTTCCTTTTTTTTCAATTTATTTGTAAACATTTTTTGTGTTTTGTACGACTGTGGGAGACTGATACACCTCCATCGAGGCCGCAACCTTCTTTCTTTCCTCCAAATTCAGCCTTGTTGCCATTTCAAATGCTTATTCAGTACTCTTTAATCTTCAAATCCCTATAACAAAAAACTGATATAAGTGTTAACATTTTTTTAATCACCCTGTATATAAGAGTGAACCAGCAATCGGGTCCCATGTGGAATATTTATTAATTCCTTAAATATTCAAACTGTATGCCGTGCGTGAAGCCGTTTACATATGTTGATTCTTTTAATATAAACTACAACGAACACTGCGTAACATTCTAGTAGGGACGTTGGCAAATTCCTTCCGAATACTCAATTTCATTTCCTCAAAGGTATTTTTGGCAGTGATTTCTGAACCACACATCTAAGTTGATCGGACAAGCAAAAATAAACACTCAAAAGAACTATGCCAACGTCCCTACTAGAATGTTACACAATGTTGGTAGTACTCATATTTTATGTAGGAAAATTGACATATATTGACGTCTTCACAAATTACAATTTCAATATTTAGGTGTGTGTGTGTGTGTGTGTGTGTGTGTAGAGAGAGAGAGCGAGAGAGCGAGAGAGAGAGAGAGCATAATTTCTGGTCTTTGGCTCCGTTAACTCGTATTCATTTTGACTACTGGAAAAGTTTTCCCGCTTGGTCGATTTCTATTGTCTTTCCTTTTTAATCTTCGTATTAGTTCTTTCAAGGTTCTGACGTCGCCATTTTAGACTGATGAGGAGCCTTTTAAGAGCTCGAAAGCTACCTATTTTATTATTTTGATTTGGGGTTGATTTTAATTAACTTTGTAGTGTATTTATACGCTCTCTCTCTCTCTCTCTCTCTCTCTCTCTTCTCTCTCTCTCTCTCTCTCTCTCTCTCTCTCTTTAAAAACAATGGCGTCAACATGACGCCATACTCCCGTCTATAAAGTTGAGTTATATTAATTTCATAATGATATTTTTTGTGCTGTTATCTTGTCGTCATGATTCCGTGAATTTAATTATAACGTCAATATGGCACACATGCCTTCATTTTCAGTATGACATTAATATGACTGTCTCTTATCAAATGGTAACGTGACCCAATGTCGTCGTCGTGCCGTCATACTGTTGTCAGGGTGCCGCAAATTTCAATAATAACGCCACTATGACATATTATGACAACAGAATTACTGCAATATGAACGTTGTTAAATGGGAATATGACGCCGTGCTGGCATAATTTATTATACAGTGCAATTAAGTTATACCCTTTAATAATCGGGTAAAACCTGCCACCTTTGTCACGAAATGTACAGTTCGATTTTCCACAATCATTTTCCTCAAAATATATACAGGGTGGACTACGAAAATAGGGAGTATTTTATGCAGTCTTAAAATTTATTATGCTGGAATTACTGTAGATACATACGATATTTTTTGTATTTTTACACGAAGAAAACCTCTGCTTTGTAAAGCGTACGAAGAAGCTTATTTAAAGTACCCCAATGGTCATCAAAATGATGGATTTGCTTTCTGGAAGAAAGTTCTCTGGACAGACGAGACCAAAATTGGATTATTCGGGAACATCGAGCAACGGTACGTTTGGTGAAAATCAAATACTGTATTCGAGGTAAAAAGGAACATCATTCATACGGCTAAACATGGTGATGAAAGTTTGTTTCCTTGGGGATACTTTAATGTTTCTGGTCTAGGAAAACTTGCTGCCATCACTGGAATCTTGAGTTCGAAGAAATATCAGGAAATTTTAGAAGAAAATATATTGCTTCCAATTCAGGAGTTGCGAATAGTTCTCAAATGGGTCTGCAACAAGATAATGATCCAAAACATGAAAGTAAGAGCACCATGAAATGGCTTCGACAAAAGAATTTCAAGTTTCTCAAATGGCCCAGTTAATGCCCAGATCTCAATTTAATCGAGAATTTATGGTTTGATTTGAAAAAAGGTGTCAGCGAGAGAAACCCTTCGAATCTGAATGAATTGCAACAATCTCCTTTAGAAGAATGGCCTAAAATTTCTACTGACAGATATCGAAACCTCGTAGAAAAATATCCAAAACGAATCATTGAAGTCATTCAAGTAAAAGGTAGACGCACAAAGTATTAAATAATTTTGTAAATAAATGTACGAAAACTTTTGCATTTTAACCCTTTAACGCCGGAATTGTTTGTAGGGTTAAGTTATGAATGCGTGTATTTGAAACGTTATCAATATGTAGCGGTCGTCCTTTTAGGGTTTTCTTTTTTTTTATTTTCCTAAAATTGTTTGAGTTTTACATTATAGGTTGAAGTTAAAATAATTTCTTTATTTGTTAAATTTTTCCAAACGGACGGTAAATTTTTTGTAACTATCCCTCGATGCATGGTACAAAAGATAAGGACGAATATAATTGAAATATTTGTCTGTACGAATAATTATGAGCACCACTATATATATTATAGTAGGTCTTTGCTGGCATTAGATAGCATTTCCTTCAATGTATTTACTCAATTAAATCAAGTATTTGACAATGTTATTGAGGTTAATTTTTTTCTTAAAGAATTAACTACGAAGGTAACTCAAAGTGACGTTAAAGTTTCCCCATTCAGATAAAGAGTTTATGGAGACAAGAGAAACGGATGGGGGGGGCACAAAACCCCGAATCTCCACCCCACCCACCCCATACTTTTTTATTTTACGTCCAACTTTTAAAAATGGTCCTACGTGGCTTTCGAAATTGTTATGTATTTTTTCATATGAACTCTTTCTCTCCGAGATTTATTCGGTCCAAAAGATAAATATTTTTAATTTTTTTTTTTTTTTAATTTTGAGGTGGAGAGGGGGTGAGGGTGAGGGGGTGAGGGGTGGGGGTGAGGGGAAAGGAAAGATAGGAAGAACTTGTTTTCTCTTCCTGATATAAAAATGTTATGGATTCTTTTTCCTTGGTGACACTGAGATACAATGGTATATATTAAATTACAGGTGCGGAAGATATCCTTATATGCAGCTGTCTCTTATTTTTTTTGTTTAATTCTTTTGTTGTTGTTGTTTTTTCACTTTCTTCGGGTTTGCTTACACGTACGTCTGAGTCAGTTTGTTTTGCTTAAATGATATGAATTTGGTGATATTGCGCTGTATATTTCTGGCGTGAAATATTTCTTTAGTTTACTCCTCCACACACCGAGCAAGAAAAATGGGGAATTCATTAAAAAAAAAAAAATCCGTTTTATTTATTTGAGGGTTTTTCCTGGTGTCGAAATTCTGTAGTTTGTAAATAGGAATCAAACGAAAGAAGTTGTTTACATTTCAACGCTCTAAAGGCTTGCAAACAAATGGAGTTAATAAGTAACATTGAAATCATAAAACGAAGCCAAAAAATACGTTTTTAAAAAAAAAAATTGAGACTAGCATTTAATTAATAACAGATGACGTCATAATGGAAATTGGGGCTCCATTTTAGCTGAAAAAAAAACCCAAAAAAACACGCTTTTGGAGTATTTTGTATATAAACGTTTAGAAATTCAAGAACACGAAATTATTTACAGGTTTTTCATATATGAAGTCCTCTGAGAGTTTACGAAAAGGGGCTCAATCATAGACAACAATTTTAGGGTAGCAGTGTTGAGAGGGGGACACAGTACACTTTTAATCTTTTCACTGCCAGCCTAACGACAACTGATCAAAGTGATATAAAAGTTACTGTGGGTTAGATTAAGTTAGATTAGGCTAGGTTAGCATAGGTTAATTTAAGCTAGGTTAGGTTAAATTAGGTTAAGTTAATGTCTTAAAGTGACGGTGCTATTATTTCGCTCACCAAATGGAGTATTATTGCGAGCATTTAAATAGCGGACATTAAATGTGAACCTAAAATACAAGGTTTAAGGCTCATATTTTTCTGTACCTCTGTAAACTTATTACGTTAACCGAAGTGAAAAAGTTAATATAACTTCGCTTAAATTGAAGAAGTTAAATTGTTTCACTCAGATTGTTCCTATTCTTTGTTGTCTCCAGTTTTTCATGTTTTTCCTTCAGCCTTCTTACTCTCTGTGTGGTGTGTTCGTGAAACAGAAGGGAAGCTTTTAAAACACGTGACAATGACGTATAATGAACTACTGTATGATGACTCGTGGTGACATATTCTTCCCAAACAACACATAGGGATACATTTTGATTTCAGAATCAGGTCCAGTGATCTTTTCTGGTGTTTTGCACTAGGGGACTAATTCCCCATGTGTAGAGAAAGTACAACAATAATTTCATGCTTTTATTTTAGTTAATAAAGAAATATAAACCTTTTAAAGTGTCATATGTTTAAAAATTCACTCGACAAATATATATATATATATATATATATATATATATATATACACACACAGGGTGTTATCAAATTATGTTTCATAAATTAGTATACATATTCAGGACGTCAAAGTGAACAAAAAAGTTCCTATGAACATAAATCCACAATCACTTCGTTTCCGAGATACATTATTATTATTATAATTATTACTATTATTATTATTATCATTATTATTATTATTATTATTATTGTTATTATTATTTTTTTAAGTTATGAAGAGTATTGCTTCTATCTTTTCTCGTATGTAATGCGTCGGAAATGAAGTGGCTCGTGCTTGTTATAATCGAGATAAAAATCCTGTCATAATACTGAAAATAATAATAATAATAATAATAATAATAATTTTATTGTTCTCTGATATATCTAGAAAGTATACAATAGGTGTACAGAGAATAGCATCGTCCACGGCAAAAAAGCAATGTATCTCGCAAACGAAGCGATTGCGAATTTATGTTCACAGGAACTTTTTTGTTCACTTTGACGTCCTGAATATGTATACTAATTTATGAAACATAACTTGATAACACTCTGTGTGTGTGTGTGTGTGTATATATATATATATATATAGTATAACGTGCTTCTATTTAATTGTAATGAGCAATCTTTCTTTTTATTTTCAGGTGAGTGTATGATACAAAATGCTAAAAGAATCTATTTTTGTTGTAAGTATAACTATATTAAGGAAATTGATAAATTTCTATTTAGGATAATAGATGTTATGTACATTTTTACTGTAATTTACCCGTAGCTACTAAATTATACGCTTTTAGGATATACATAAAACTCCTTATTCCAATACATACTATAAACCATTGGTTTTATGAGGCATTGATACTATATATAGTTATGCGTGACTTATCCTCTTACCTTTTGCGACATTTTTGGGCTATATTTTAATAGCAATTTAGCCGTTGTATTAGTTTTAATAATTAATGTAATGAGATTATACGTCGCTGACTTCAAATACGTAAGCAAACCATATCAATTATGGGTAACTAAATTAAGTTAATCGAAACTCTATATTATTATTGTCCTTCATTGGACATTCTTATTAAACAGCTTCATTAGGAGAACATAGGAAAACCTTGAATCAATCATAGTAGTTTTTAAGATTAAACAAGTGATTCACTTATATTTGAAATATATATATATTGACGGTGGCCCCAGAAAATTGCTAATTTTTCATTGTTTATATCTTCATAGTGAAAAATACCTTGATGAGGTTTAAATGGTTAGATAGATAATTTTATTGACTTCAGATTGTATAATTTTTTTCCGAGACAAAGAGATTTCTTGTAGTACATGCAAAATTTTTCCTGCCGTTACTGTAATGAAAACACTGTCCATCTTCCGACTTGCCGTTAAAATAGTGTGTTTAGGGCGGTTACTAGTCGTTGTAAAGTTTAATATGTCCACCATTAACTTCAACAATAGCTTGTAACCTCTTGCGTCAGTGAGAAATTGCAGCTTGAATGGAGCAGCGACTTAGCTTTTTCCAACATGATGCTATTCTTTCCTTCAATTCTTGTATACTGTTGAATGGGGTCCCACGGTACATCGCATCCTGTATGTTTTCCCAAAAACAGCGTTATCAAGAGGCTTCAAATCTGAGCTGTTTGGTGGCCAAAGATTGGTAACTTGAGAACGGTCTGACGGAGTGTCTTGCGTGAAACTGAAGTTTGACATCTGATCTTCAGTGCAAGGCAACAGGTGAGGCAAGACGTCTTTACAGTAGCAGTATGAGGTCAATTTTACCGACGAAAGAAATGGCAGTAGCAACTATCGCAATCACCGACACGCGACCGCTCCCTCAAAAGCCGCACAAATGCTATTTCTACTACCTTGTCCACGCTAGTATACAACACACTCGTTCTGAGTAGTTTTGGGTTTTTTCCACCGCGGTAAAAGGCTACTCATCATAAATCTACTCACGTTGACAGACTACTCGAAGCGGAAACATCTCGATTGTTGTTTACAACTGCTTACTGCACCCTTATTCCCTTGAACACTTTTAAGTTAAAATTAAGTTTTTATATTCGCTACACGGATCGTTGCAAGATGCTTGTAATCGTAGAGATTCGATGGTTGCTCAACCTTAGTGAATTCTTTTAGTTGCAGACCAGATCACCGACAACACTGATGTTTTCTGTCGTGTGATCAAGTCGTGGCCAGCTACTATTAAGGCGTCTTGCAATGCTACGAATAGACTTAGCTTTGCCAGCAAGTACTTTACAGTTTTTTCCAACTATGGTTCGCATTATTTGGCTCGCGGAATGACTTTTCTCTTCATACAGGGTTTTGACTGACACTGTCTGATTCACTAAAAAATATATTGTAAGTATCTTTGTTATCAAACAAGGATTAACTAAATGGAATGACGCAGACAACGCAATGAGACAACTTGCAACAGATCGTACAAACATGATACCACCACAGTAAGGACTGGGTTAAGTCCTTCAGGTCACTTGCCTACGTGACTACGTAATTTGTTTCGAGTAGAATTTTCCCGTCACCCACGCTGCGGCGCACTTAGGCTTAACAGCGAACATTTTGTACGTACTTCAGGAAATCACCAATATCTTCAGTCTCTGTTAAAGAAGTGTACCAATTTAATGCCAATTAATTGATCTACCTAACTTTCAAAACCGCGTTTTAATTGCTTTTTCACGACAAAGCTATAACCAATAAAAACATGGCCAAGTTCGTTTCGTCACTTATATATATATATATATTATATTATATATATATAATATATATATATATATATATATATATATATATATATATATATATATATTATATATAATAAAGATCTGTAAAATGCACCGGTTGACTTATCATCGTAGCTTTTGTGTTGAAAGGAAACATTCAAATTATTACAGAAACATTCCATCCAAATAATAATAATATAATAATAATAATAATAATAATAATAATAATAATAATAATAATTCAAAGGCGAAATTGCTGTATTTTATGCTTAAAATCATATATTAATGAATGCGTTATTGTTAATCCTTTAATCTTCGCGATTTCAAAGCTTTTGAACAACTCTGCGTTAATGTTAATTGTTATGCTTCGTTCGGTAGGCATTTTAGAGATTCTGGACATAAGTTCGGCTCATCTGGCGTTATGATAATGGCTTATATGACCACACACGGAGGAAAACAAATCACTGGTGAAGTTAGAGGCAACGGAATAGGGAATGGCAGTGAGTGAGAAAGATGATGAGCTAAAATATGCAATTAAGGAGAGTCAGAATTCCTGTTTCCTTCCGTATATACAGTAAATAAAAGGAAGCGAACGAATATTATTATTATATTATTATTATTACGATTATTATTACGATTATTATTACGATTATTATTACGATTATTATTACGATTATTATTACGATTATTATTACGAGGACATTCAATTTCCAGGTTATGCGGTCTCTCTATTCGGATGATAAATGCGATATTTATGTTTCATCCATAACGAATTAAATTTATTAAGTAATAATGATTTGTTTGTTCGTTTCAGTATAACGAACACACTAAATTAAAAAGTTTATAACGATCATTTCAACGTAATTCCTCGTAATGAGATACCTTATAATTGCGAGGCATAATATACATTCCATACCGAAAATTCTACATACAAAAATTCCAAAACAGATATTTTCATATATTTTCTACAATCCACGAAAGAGAATTTGAATACCTTTAAAAAATACTTCCGTTTATGACCATCGTAAAATATAAAAACAGATTAGTTATACCTAAAATTATTATGGAGATAATTACCTTCGAAATTGAAAACGGAATGTGTCACATCTCTTTCTAAATAGGGTTCCGGGAGGGAGCCGGGAGGGAAAGTTGACGTGAAGCGAGGAGCTCGGGGGTGGTGGGGTGGAAGAGAAAGTGGGGTCTCTGTTGCCACAAATTACAGATCAATTTACTTCCATCTGCATCTACGGGAATGAAGCGTTTCCATTTTATTGAAAGTGTCATTATGTACATCAGATGAAAAAAGGGATATTTCGTGGCCACCGCTTCACGTTAAATCAGCGGTGAAGTTTAGCGACTTTGGGTCTGGGTGGTAGTTGGATGGGTGACCGTCCTCTGCGTCCAGATGATGTAGCGATCCGTGGTTCGAATCCCACGTAAAGGTGTCGGTTCCTCCCGTCACACGAAGTAAAACAGCCTCGAAACAACATCAAATAAATATCCATAGATTATACACATACGTAATGTATGTATGTACTGTATGTATGTATGCATGTATGCATGTACTGTATGCATGTATGTATGTATGTATACGTTAGAATTTAACTATTCTTTCGCATATGTTCACAGTATACTCTGTTAAACTACGGTACATAATAGTAAAAATAATATAATAATTATTCAGGAGGACTAAGAACTGGGACAGAGCTCAGGCCAACAAATGTATCTCATTACTCTACTAACTCCTGGATTATTATTCACAACTATATCGGGGGGGGGGGGTCGAACCACCGACTTCAGTATCTTCCCTTCGCTTATACTTATAGGAAAACGGTGTTCCACCAACGGACGTTCATTAAAAGATATAGTAAATAATGATGGAATTAGAAGGTTTGTATTTAGTTAAACAAATGAGCTGTCTGGCAAAAAGGCTTTTAGCCATAAATATACATTCTTGTATTATTATTATTATTATTATTATTATTATAAAGTCTGCTTTTGAACCAGTGTAATTTTAAAACCACAAAAATCTGTTAAATTATGCATTTTTTTTTACATTTATGTCTCGATAGGGTGTCTTTACACAAAAAGTAAAGTCGTCATCTTGAGTACTCACACGCGGGGACTTCGTTGAATGCCATTTTTTAAGTAAAGTTCTCCAATTGAGTAGGTTAGGGGTTTTCGTTTCAAGAAATTTAGTACATTTTGAGTGCTTTCCTGAGAGTAGCTACTCTCCCTCGTAAAGGTTTTCAATTACGGTAAAAGTGCTCAAAAGTTAAATGAGAATCGTCAAGATTTCATCGTAAAAAGCTTTCGAAAACTTTCTGTTTACCGTTAATTTATGGGCCAAGAATGTTAATCGTGTTAATGACACATTCAAAACTGAATTTGGTGTGTAATGTTAAAAAAAACTTTTTAAGAGAAAAAGCTTTCACTGTTATTTAACGAAAAAAAGTTTTGTTTCGAAACTTTTGTAGAAACAATTTGCTAACGAAAGAAATATTTTATTATAATAGAAAATCTTAAAAATAATTTAACACAGAATGAAGATAGTATACTATTCCCTAGTGTACTATTCCCTAATAAAGGCGAACTAAGAGACTGAAACCAGGAGTACAGCTGATTCTCATAGGCATACTCTTAAATGTATGCAGCTATAGAATCGGTTGAGGCATCAAAGCCAGCGACACTTAAAATTTGGAATATCAGCACTGCTCCTGAAAATTTATGTAGATCATAAAAAATAATTTACGTAGAGAGAAAGTTGATAAGTTCTAAGATTCAAGGATCATTTTAAAATGTGGATGATGCAGTGAAAATATGATAAACAGCATTGTTAAAAGCGGTGAATATATTCCTAAGCTTGAAGATTCACGTAAAAACGCTGTTTAATGAAAAATTCGGGCATTTTAATTCTTCCAAACCACTTAAACGATTCTAGTCTATCTACCAAAGATAAGCATTTAACCGAATTTTGCCGATTTAGGCTTTTAGGTCAGTTTTGTCCGCATACTTTCAATTAAACCAATCAGTCTTCAATTTAGATTTTCATCACAGTGTCCCTCATTCATTTGTGAATATGGTTAGAGGATTCAAATCGAATTTTCGCCGGTTGTAATTATCGCTTACTCTCTATTCGAGGCTAAAATAATATTCCCCTATTACAATTATACGCTGTTCCGCATGAACAGGTTTTGTCTCCTTTCTCAATTTTTAATTGAAATATCCAATTTTGGATTTTTTTTAACCTTTATCTTGAGTGTTTGAGTCAGTAAATGTACATTTAATTACCATTAAATGAAAAATTTGAAAGTCATACTGGCAAATATTTGCATAATGTACTGCAAAAATTATGCTTAAAATATAAATACTTTTCTAAATATCTCTCTGAACCACTCCTATTACCTTTTTTCCCTACAATGTCAAACATCTAAACGTGTTTAACCCTTTCCAGCCCAGCGGGTCCATATGGACCCATAAAAGTGTATCTTTCTCTTCTAATTCTCAAATAAATCAAACTGGAAAGGATTAAAAAAATAATTAAATTTTACTTATTTATTTCCATTTTGAAAATCTGAAAGAATATTTTGTAAATTGAAGGAGGTCCCCTTCGTCACGTGATCTTATACAGTCTTTTTATTTTACGTAGAAAAGAAGGCCGAAGGGCCAGCCCCACCCTCTCAAAAAAGATTTTATAGACGCTACGAAGAAAATTAAACGGCCACAATCATTACTAGTATTATTATTATTATTATTATTATTATTATTATTATTATTATTAATTGATTTAAATATATATTTAAAGAACTTAATATATTACAACGGATATTTCTGCAAACGTATATTCGTTAATAACCAAACTTAATTACGTGTTTATTATTTAACAGTTAATCTGTTAAACTTCTTTTTATATAACATTAACAAGACTTTGAAATATTAGATAACTAAATATAATATAAACCGTAATAACTTGCTTTAAGTTAAACAGGACAAGATGCATGTGCAAACAGAGTAACAATGGTTTAAATATATAAATATATCATATTTCTAAATGGCTGTGTATGAAATTTCCAATCACTCCTTTAATAAATCATAAGATGTTATCCTAAACGGCGTTTAAAATGAAAGCAAATGAAGTCAGTGCTTAATGGTCAATGGTATTTACAAACAATGTGTTTATATTCTAGATACCTGTGATTAGATTTTGAATTTGGTGTTTAGGAAAAGGATGCTTCTACTGTACATAATTTATTGCCTTCTGTAGAGTAACACACACGTGTATTTTAACTTCATACGTACCTGACTTACCTTACGTTAATGAGAGTTTTGAATGATGGTTCAGAATTGACCCGCGGTCGACCCCTCTGCACGTGTTCAGATTGTTTTACCACGTAAATTCTAATCATGGTTTTTTTACAGTGTAATGTTAACCAATGTTCCACTCATGCATTATAGATACAATATTCACTAGAAAGAATATATATGGAAATTAGCTACAAAAGAGCGCAGAATGATTGTACTCACACAGAAAGCAAAGACTTCCCGAAACCTTCTATACATAGAAATATTATCTTCTATTGTCTGAAATCACTCAGAAAAGAAGTTTCGACAACCATATCTTCTCTCTAAAGAAGTTATGTATCGTTAAAAGAAATTATTATATCATCTGACAAGAAGAAGCTTTGATATCCAAAAGAAGAAAAAAATTCTCTTGTAGAAAGCACCTTCAAAAAGAAGTTATAAATTCTAAACGTAGAAGGTTTTATTTTGAGCGAACGTAGAGTACAGTCGTGAACAGTAGTACAAAGACTAATCCAAAAGGTGTATGAAAATCCGTTCTGCGAAAATATTGGTCAAATTTTATTAGCGAAAAAAGTCCTTTCATTAGAGCGAAAATACTAAAAAGAACAACGCATAAGGAATAAAAAGGAATCAGTAATAAAACGGGATAAAAATAAGAATAAAAGGTAGGAATATGACTTATAAAATAAAAGGTAAAGGAAGGTATATTGAAAAGATAAGAATGAATGGGGAGCTATCGAAACGAGAGAGATATGAGAGAGAGAGAGAGAGAGGAGAGGGAGAGAGAGAGACGAGAGAGAGAGAGAGAGAGAGAGATTTTAATTAACAGAGGTTTACACGGTATGAATGTATTAAAAAAATATCTAAAGGTAACACAGGAACATTACATCTCCAAACCAGATTAGAGTAATAATAATAATAATAATAATAATAATAATAATAATAATAATACTTACTTACTTTTGTTACTTTTGTTGAGTTTGAACGACGGTTCAGGATCGACCTGCGGTCGACCCCTCTGCAGCATCCTGCCTCATTTGCGAGACTTGGTGAAGGAGGGAATTGCTCTCTGATCTCCTCCTGCCCTCGTAGCCAGCCACGCATGCTGGTCAGGGACTTTGCACAAGAATCTGTCTAGCTGGTTCTTGAAGTTATTCAGGTCGGTGTACTGGAGATTCCTCACTTCTTTTGGAAGGACATTGAAAAGCTTTCCGCCCCGTATTCTGAGGGTATTTTCCATCCTCGTTTTCATGGCTCCTTGTCCCGCCGCAGCTGGGACCGTACAAAATCTGCCTCTTTTCTCATTCCAGTTTGTTTCTTTTCATTTCTGAGGTTAGGGACAGAGCCCTCAAAGTATTTTCCATATGATATTTGTGTACCGCTCGCGCCTTCTTTCAAGAGAGTAGAGTTCCAGAGATTGTAGTCGAGACCAGTAGTCTTCACCTTCCGTTTCCTCTATCTTAGACGTAAAAGTCCTTTATATAGCTTCAATGCTCGCAATGTCTCTTTTTCTGTGTGGGCTTGTGAGTACTGAGCAATACTCAATTATTGGTAGGACTAGACTCTTCCATAGTTTGAGCATGATGTTTGCTTTTCTGCTGCGGAAGCTCCTCCAGATGATTCCCATTATTTTTCTAGCCGTTGTGATTTTGATTTTATAGTGCTCTCTGAATTCTGCATCCGACGACATTATTACTCCAAGATCCCTGACTTGTGGATTTGGTGTTATCTGTTTGGCTTGCGGAGTTTTGTACCCTTTTTTCTGTAGCTCTTTGTTATTATCATATCTCAGAAGTTGGAATTTTTCTTCGTTGAACTTGATAATGTTGTCTTCTGCCCACTGGAATAATGTTTCAATGTCGTTTTGTAGTTTTCTTATGTCACCTTCGTTCAATATTTCCTTACATATCTTTGTGTCATCTGCGAAGCATGATACAATACTGTCCTTAATATCTGCATCAATATCTGCAATCATTATTATGAACAGCAAGGGAGCTAATACTGTCCCTTGTGGGACAGAGCTCACGACTTCCGAGACTTCCGATTTAACTCCGTTTATCACCACTCTTTGCGTTCTTTACGTCAAGAAATTAAATATCCACCTTCCTAGCTTTCTAGTAATTCCTGTATCCTTAAGTTTGTGTGCTATGATTCCATGGTCACATTTATCGAAGGCTTTAGCAAAGTCAGTATATATTACATCAATGTTTTGTCCTCGACACAATGTTCCTAATATTTTCTCCTAGTGGTCTCGTAGCTGTGACAGGTATGATCAACCCGCCCTGAAACCATGTTGATTTGGGTTGTATAAGTCTTTTTCTTGTAGGTAGTAGGTAGTTTTGCCTCTAATTATGCGTTCAAAACACTTTATAAGGTGTGAGGTAAGAGCCACTGGCCGATAACTTTTGGGCATTGCTCTGTTACCACCTTTAAATAGGGGGGGGGCAATGTTCGCGTTCTTTAAGGGGAGTGGAATTTGTCCTGTGTCGAGTGATTTCCTCCATAGTAAGTATAGCGGTTTTGTAATACTCTCTTTGCATTTCTTCAGAAATGTGGCACTCCATGTGATAAGGCCGTAATTACATCTCCTTCCGTGAACTCGAAGTTCATTAATAGGTTTGTGCCTGGATTTGTTCTTGGTTGATCTGTATCATTGTCGAAAAACTCGTCTGGGTTTTCCACTTCCATCTCGGACTTAGGGGTGCTAAACACAGATTTAAATTGTTCCCTAAGCAGTTCACTTATTTCTTTCGGGTTATTTGTGTATTCGGCCTCCCCGTCTATCAACGGTCCAATACTCTCCTTACACTACATTTTACTTTTCGCAAAAGTGCAGAAGTAGTTTGGGTTATTTTTTATGTTTTCTGCTACCTTGTTTTCCTCCTCGTTTGTCTTATGTATGAATGTTTGCTTTAGGTCCATTTCTATTTCGCCAAGTTTTCTCTCTAGTTTGAGTTTCTTTGCATCAGCTCTGCATCTGTGGAGATGTTTTACGGTTTGTCTTCGTTGCCTGAATAGAATCCTGATTTTCCTCTCGAGCTTGCTACGTTTTCTTTCCTGTCTCTCTGGAATATGTTTCAGTATTATAGGTTTGGTTTTCGTCTCTATTATTCATAGTATTTCTTGTGGAGTCTTCTCGTGTAGTAGCAATTCCCAATTTACCTCCTTGGTAGTATGTCTGCATATATCATTGCTCCTATCAGCCATGCTTGCTCATATCTATATTCCAGCATTGTTCATGAGGGTATATATCTTGCCCCTGGTCAAAAATAAGTATGGAGACATTCTGTCCAGCAATAATTACAGGCCTATTGCTATCGCTTCCTGCTTCTTGAAACTAATAGAAAAACTTTTGTTACTCCGATTAAATGATTACCTATGGACATCTCAAAATCAGTTTGGTTTAAAAAGGTCCCACTCAACTGACCTGTGTATCTATGTACTTAAAGAAACAATATCTAAATACAGTGACAGTAATTCAACTATTTACAGCTGTTTCCTAGATATAAGTAAGGCATATGATAGAGTGAACCACAATATTTTATTTAAAAAACTAGAAGACAGGAAGGTTCCCATGTACATATTAAAGTTATTGAAATTTTGGTATTCCCACCAATCTTTTACCGTTTGGTGGGGCAATGTACTATCCGAATGTTTTGGCTCCTCTTGCGGGGTGAGACAAGGCTCCTTGCTCTCCCCTATGTTGTTTAATGTGTATATTGACGGATTAATTGCTTCACTTAATGAGGCATCAGTGGGATGTTGTATAGATAACACAAGGATAAATAACTTAGTTTATGCCGATGATATGGTGTTAATAAGTCCCTCTGTTAAAGGTCTGGATCGGCTACTAAAAGTCTGCGAACTGTATTCGCAGAAACATGATATTCTTTTTAATGTTACAAAAACTAAGGTTATGCAATTTCATCCTAAAAGCTGTAAGCAGCCAGCTGATATTAGGTTTAAAATGAAAGGTGAAGTCATTGAGGAAGTACAAGAGTTTAAGTATTTGGGTCAAACTATTACCAGCTCCTTGAGTGATGACTCGGATATAAGAAAACAATCTCGAAGCCTTTGTGCTAAAGCGAATATGACTATAAGGAACTTTCGGTTCTGTACAAATGAAGCTAAAGACACTTTCTTCCTTACTTTCTGCAATAATATTTACGGGCAGCAACTGTGGGTGAATTATGAAAAAGGTTCTGGCAGAACCCTAAATTTGCTGTACAACAGGTCGTTTAGACTCTTACATATATTACCCCCGAGATGCTCAGCTTCGCAAATGTTTGCTACCAGCAATGTCCCGAGCTTCCCGGAGGTAACAAGACGTGCTCAATACAGTCTGATGCAAAGAATTAAAAAATCAACCAACCTGATTATCCAAGCTATCCATGAGTCCTGCCGTTTATCCTCTAAGCTATGGAATTCTTGGTACGAAAACGTCTGTCTGTAGCTCCACTTAACTTCGACATTACAGTATTATTTCTAATCAGTTGTATATATTTCTATCCTTAGTATATGAACTGTCATTGTATTAATAATATTTGTCATATGGACTATAGTCTGCCAATAAACCTTTTCATTTTCATTTTCAATAATAATAATAATAATAATAATAATAATAATAATAAAAACCAATTCCGGAGTTGACATAGAAATATCTTTTAAAAAAAATTAAGTTCCCCCGGCCATAAAACTAATCCAGAAAAGTTGTCCGGAATTAAATTTTGAAAAAGGTGAAACAAACCTTTTCTCCATGTTAAAAACTTTTTTCAAGAAAAACGTGTAAAAAAGTTTGTAAAAAAAAAAAAAAAAACCTGACCAAGACATTATTTTACACTTACAAATTTAATTAAAATGCTATTGCTAACGCAATATCAGGAATTGCGAAAGGTGGGTAAGATTTTTTGAATTTAAGGTGTATATACAATTCCGGACCCCCGCCCCCTAAAAAAATATAGAATACCGTCTCAATTGCGCTCATGATCTTCATCATACCTTTAAGGTATCATACACCTTTATGAGGAATATAGAGTATCCGTGACGTCATTGTGATAAAAAGACATCTCTGTGTGCCAGTTTTGACGAAAAAAAATATGGCAAAAAAGATCTTTAATTATTAAATAATGTAAAGTTAATGCATAGCGACATACCAAAATATTAGAATATCTTGTCAGTTGTTACAAATAAATAGAATAAATTCATTATGTTTATTGAGAACTGCCAATATATATTTATCTTTGATATATTTATCAAAGACTTTTTAATTCTGCGTCTTAGTATTTAGTTGGTCCACCCTTAACCCTGACTGTAGCCACCAATCGACGTGGTATCGAGTCGATAAGTCTGTAGTTATCGATTGCCAGGTTGTTATCAAACACCTCTTCAGTTCATTAAGTGTTCCTGGTTTACGCTTTTGGACCTTCTGCTTGGCAATATTCCAAATATTTTCTATCAGATTAAGCTCGGGAGAATTAGCTGGCCATGATAATACTTCAATTTCATGAGCATCAAACCATGCAGATGTGCACGAGCCGCATAAGCTGGATCCAGGTTGTATTGAAAAATAAATCGTTCGTCTCTCCAGCTGTTACGTAGACAAGTATTCTATTGTAAGAGCGCATTTGAGAGAGTATTCTATTTTTTTGGTCTGGAATTGTATACATCATTTTAATTTTATAGTTTCCTTTTTTCGGTTGGGTGGGGGACAGAATCCCCACTTTTTAAAAAATATTTGCTATCGTATCTTTTACTGTTGTTTTTGTTTATGATTATTTTTAGGTTTTTAGTAAAAAATCTAATCTAATCTCTTCTCTTTTAAGGGGGGGGGGGGGGTGTTATGTCCTTCGAGATGGGAAAAATATGCGCGGATATGCAGAAAACTGAAAACATATTTTGCTCAGTCAAAAAAAAGGTAAATCCATGAATAAAAATTTGGAAATGGATTTTTGATATCTTTTGTTTTAAAAATTTTAAAAGCAATTTCAAAGATATGCGTATAATAATAATGAAGAATTATTATTATTATTAATATTATTATTATTATTATTATTTTTTAGACTCCAAAAAGTAATAGATTAATGCTTTATTTTGGTCTCCTAATTTTTTTATTTTTGTTTTTTTTATATCCAAATTATGTATATTGTGTTACTTATCAACTACATGCATGGGGCCTACCAAACGAAATTTCCAACGCAAGTAGCGAGTAACTTTCATTTTCCTATTACTTTTAAGGTCTCTCTCCCTTTCAGTTATTTCAGCTACTTTCATTTGAAACTAGAGGTGTATACGAGTTCGCAACTGTTAGTTAACTGAGCAACTAATGTTTTTTTTGTTATCGTTATCAATAATTTTAAGAAGGGCATTTTTGCGGACACATGCCCTTGGCCCCGCCTTTTTACATAAAAAAAGTATTGGAAAATGAATTTGAATTTAGATCAAGAATCTTTCAATCACGAAAAGATTTGCGTATAGGGTAAAGTTGCCAATGGTAGCTCAACAGTCCTAATGGCACCACGAATTTGACTGAAAAAACCTCCCCACAAAATACTGTTACAATTCATGAGAAACATTACTTCTAGTAACGAAGTTATGTACAAGAAGTAATATTTCACGTCAATTTTAACTTCGTTACTACTAGGGGCACTCAATATATTTTGCCCCACCCTTTTTTTCTTAGCTAAATAATAGGCCATGAGGCTGAAATGTCTTTTGGGCCGTAAGTTTGAATTTTCTGCGCTTCACATAACCGGATTTTTTCCAGTTTGAACCTCCCCCCCTTGTATAAAACCGCTTTTAAACGCCCTTGTATAAAACCGATGGTTAACGTAGTTTCAAAAATGGCGTCTGACAGTGATGTGCGTCGTAAACAGAGAGCTGTTATCGAGTTCTTAACCGCAGAGAAGGAAACAGTTGGAAATATTCACAAACGTCTACAAAACATTTACGGAGATGCTGTTCTGATCGAAGCACAGTTGGACGCTGGTCTAAATGTCTGAGATCATCGGAGAGAGGGAGAGCTAGCCTCGATCATGAACCACGCAACGGTCGCCCGGTATCGGCTGTGACATCTCACACTGTGCAACGTGCGAACAGCATCATTCGATCAAACCGGCGCGTCACATACAAGGAGCTATCACTGGAGCTAGGAAGAATTAGTGAAGGAAGTGTGAATACGATAATTCAGCAACTGGGATATTCAAAAGTGTGTTCACGGTTTGTTCCTCGCGAACTGACTAAAGATCACAAAGCCCAAAGAAAAGAAATTGCTTCTGAGTCGTTGGATCGATACGAGACAGAAGGGGATGACTTCCTTTCACGAATTGTGACTGGGGATGAGACTTGGGTACATCACTTTGAACCTGAAATGAAACGCCATCCATGAAGTGGCATCACGCAGACTCCACGCAAGAAAAAGTTCAAAATGGCCCCCTCAGCAGGAAAGGTGAGGGCCACCATCTTATCTGACATGAAAGGGGTGATTCTGGTGGACATTATGAAGAATGGACAAACAATCAACTCAGATGCATATATTGCTACCCTGCAGAAACTCCAGAGACGTATAAAGCGAGTTCGACCGGAGAGAAAACTGGAAGACGTCCTTCTTTTGCACGATAACGCAAGACCACACAACAGTTTGCAAACGAGAGAGACCATCACAAACAAAAATGCGCTTGAGTGTGTTACCCCACCCTCCATACAACCCGGATCTGGCACCTTCAAACTTCCATTTGTTTGGGCCAATGAAGGATGCTATTCGTGGAAGAAAGTTTCAGAGTGAGGCTGAAGTTGTTGAGAAGGTTAGGAGGTGGCTCCAGCGGACTTTTACCAGCAAGGAATAAAGGCCCTTCTTTCGAGGTGGAAGAAAGCCGTAGAAAAGGATGGAGACTATGTGGAAAAATAAGAACTTTTAAAAAAGTATGTAATTACTTGTGTACAAAATTTCTGGAACTTACAAGGAAACTTGGAAAGAAAAAAAAAAGGTGGGGCAAAATATATTGATGGCCCTCGTGTGTATATATATAATATATATATATATATATATATATATATATTATTCATGAGTCTTGTTCCGCATCTCTTCGAAAAGAAAAATGAACCTTATTATGGAAGACCGTAAGTCCTAAATCAGGTTTTGAAAAATGGGCTTCATTTTTAAGCCAGCGTTTTGGCTTCATTCAGTTTAAGTTCGATGATGAAGGGAAAGTTTTTAAGTTCTTTTAACGGATTAATAATCAAATATTGATTATTATATTAAAGTTCAAAGTAGAGTACACGTTAATATACAGGGTGGGTAAAAAAAAGTGACCCCTTAGAGGTAAACTATCATATTAAAAAAAGTAAGGGGACTAGAGCTTCCAAACTTCATAGATGCTTACCTTAGTATGTTATTCGTCTTAATTGAGAAGTTGCTCGATGTCCCACTTCCTGCTCAACACAGGCCTCCAAACGTGGACGCCACTGATCAATACACCTGTTTACATATCGTTGAGACACCTTCTCCCAGCCGAGCAGATTCTTTCGCGTAGTTCATCTAGGTCTCTTATATTGGTACCAGGGATGTAAACTTTGGACTTCAGGGCTTCCCGAACACCATACTCTAGTGGTGAAAGATCGGAACTACTAGCCGGCCACATATTGGGTTCGATAAAATCCGGTGTTTCGTTCTCAAGGAATGTGACAGTGTGGCGTGCTCTCTGAGCAGGGGCTCCATCTTGTTGAAAAGTATATCTTTCACCACTAATTCGTCGAATATCAGTTAGATAGAGTGGTAAAACATTTGATATACTTTCCAAGATGATGGAGCCCCTGCTCACTGAGCACACCAAACTGTTCATTCTTTGAGAAACACCAGATTTTATCGAACCCAATATGTGGCCGGCTAGTAGCCTCGATCTTTCACCACTAAATTATGGTGTTTGGGAAGCCCTGAAGTCCAAAGTTTACATCCCTGGTACCAATATAAGAGACCTAGATGAACTACGCGAAAGAATTCTGCTCGGCTGGGAGAAGGTGTCTCAACGATATGTAAACAGGTGTATTGATCAGTGGCGTCCACGTTTGGAGGCCTGCGTTGAGCAGGAAGGGGGACACATCGAGCAACTTCTCAATTAAGGCGAACAATATCCTAAGGTAAGCATCTATGAAGTTTGGGAGCTCTAGTCCCCTTACTTTTTTTAATAAGATAGTTTACCTCTAAGGGTAACTTTTTTTACCCACCCTGTATATATATATATATATATATATATATATATATATTATTAATTAGTTTTCCTAATTCAGAGGAAAGAGGTAGAAAGTTTGGAAAAACCATTCTACTCACACACCCCTATTTCAGGGTAGATGCAGCTTGCGGCATCATTTCATAGTAATTACAGTATCAACTTACTGTAATAATGAGGCTTCTGTACATGGATCATCATTGCTAAAAGCAACAATGTTCTGTGTTATCAAAGTTCAAAGATATCCACACTCCACAGCCATAGCTATATTTATCCTATTTTCGTCAGTTTGTATTTCAGACTCCACCCACCCCGGTTATTAATTATCAGTCCCGGTACATGATTCTTCAGGAACAAGGTGCACCACGGGTTTCTGTTTCTCGCACGAGTCTCGCAAATATACCTAAATGAATAACAGATGCAGTCATACTACCTCACACTTGCTCTACACAAACCGGACCAAAAACTACAAACAAGTATTTGCCGTAGCAAACTTTCTATTTATGCAGTCCTGTATCTTTAAATGATTTTTTAATTTAATTCCGCGTCGACATTTTGCTTTCATTATATCTCGACATTATATATATATATATATATATATATATATATATATATACAGGGTTATTCAAACTGATTCATCCGATTTCAACTGAGAATACTTCCGTACCTATCAACCGTGCATCAACTGGGCATACACCACATGAAAGAGGAAATCTCCGAGTTTTACAAGATCACCGCGAGAGGGCTCCAAAGTCACGCCGTGGCCTAGCCTAGCAACAAACAGTCAGTGTGAAAATGGCGTCCGCACAGGCGAAGGCGTTTTGTGTGTTGCAGTTTTCGAGCTGTAAATCGGTAGTGACAGTGCAGCGTGAGTTTCGTCGACGTTTCGTGCGACTTTTCCTTTGGGGTTACGTTAAGGATACTGTGTACGTGCCACCGTTGCCCACATCTTTGGATGAGCTCCGAACTCGCATTGTTACTGCCGTAGAGTCAGTGACAACGGACATGCTGGAGCGAGTATGGGAGGAATTCGACTATCGTGTCGACGTTGCTCGTGTAACTAGGGGAAGTCACATAGAGCATTTATGAGGTTAGAGACAAAATTTGGACAGTTTTTCTTTTGGTTGATGTATCACAAATCACTCTGTATTTGTAACATTAAAAAATATTCTCATTTGAAATCAGGTGAATCATTTTCAATAGCCCTATATATATATCAGTGATGTAGGCGAGACCACCAAGTCCGAGACTGAGACCGAGACCGAGACCTGATCCTGTGAGACCAAGATCGAGACCGAGATCAAAGGTTCGAGATCGAGATCTACCTTCCGAGATCGAGACCCTTAAAATTCGAGACCGAGATCGAGATCGAGACCAAGCTCATGCCCTTTCAATTTGTTTTACACTTTTACACTACTATGGAAATGTGAAGGGTTGTCGAGTTATTCTATGCTTTATTGAATTTATCGGTACTTTTCTTTATGCTGTATTTCTTGCATTATTTTTGTGTGAAGCATTTTATTTTTTCAAATACATATTGGATGGGAGGATAATCGTTTTTATCACACGACAGAGGTTGACACGCCGTTTGGCAACACTAAGTGGCCTTATAATATATACTTATATATAATATATATATAATTCTCTATTTAGTGTTTCCATTTTCAATAAAATTAATCTGACGGGGGCGGGTAGGGGGGGCAAATTTTTTTGTAGCGCTAACCTAAAAAAATCCAGACCCACACACCCCCGCAAGACAAACGTGGCAACTCAAAACAGGGTGACTGATTAGTGAATACCTAGAGTCCCTTACTTTTACAAACTTTCATAAACATTCTGAATTGTGTCTGTTCAACCAAGCCACCATCATGAGTATGCCAATAACATGTATTTTTCATTACAGTCTCGAGAGGTCTCGAAAGGTCTCGGGGAGAAAAACCGAGACCGCGTCTGTCGAGACCGAGATCGAGACCGAGATCTAAATAGCGGAGACCGAGATCGAGATCGAGATCTGCAAATTGGGTCTCGAGATCGGTCTCGAGACCGAGACCGGTCTCGAGACCTACATCACTGATATATATATATATATATATATATATATATATATATATATATATAGAGGGTGATTTTGTAAACATGTGACACTTTAAAAGGTTTTTTTTTTTAATTAATTGAAATAAGGCTATGAAATTTATACTGTACCTTCTCTACACATGGGGAATTAATCCCAAGTACAAAACATGCTCTTTGTGATGTCCTCTCAGCTCATTAACTCTTTGCACACGTACCACAAAATTTTGTAGTACTCTGGACAGAGTATCTGTGAAATCTGAGAAATTTCTTGTTCAATTGATGCTTTAAATTCTTCTATTGTGTGTGGATTCTGTTTATTAAACACTATCTTTTAGATAACCTCACAGGTAAAAGTCACAGGGGTTTAGATATGGTGATGTTGGTGGCCATCATATTCCTTTATCATAAACCGCAAGAAATCTGTTGGACAGGACTCTTCCATCGAAAGTATCGTGTAATTATCGTGGGCTGAGAGGAGGACATCACATAGAGTATGTTTTGCACGAGAGGACTAATTCCCCATGTGTAGGAAAGGTACAGTAAAAATGTCATGCTTTTATTTCTGTTGATAAAAAAATACAAACTTTTTTTAAAAGTGTCACATGTTTAAACAAATCACCCGACACACACACACATATATATATATATATATATATATATATATATATATATATATATATATATATATATATACATATACATATATATATATATATATATATATATATATATATATACAGGGTGTCCCATAAGTCCGGTCTCATAGGAAAATTTATTTTAAATTAAATTTAGAAAAATAATACATTGGAACTAAAACAGATGTTCACACTGATGTCTTGTTTTGTTGTTTTGGAACCGTTTTTTTTTTTGTTGCAGGTAGAATAACGGTACCCGGTCGATTCGCCGACGGACGTTTCGCCGAACGGACGATTCGCCGACGGCTGTTTCGCCGAACGGACGATTCGCCGAACGGACGATTCGCCGAACGGACGATTCGCCGAATGGACTGTCATTAATATTTCTATGACAAAATACACACGTTGCCTATCTTAACCTGGACACTCAATTCAAAAGACAAGAGTGTTTTAGCACTTGATGAACTTATTTTTATATTATATTACATTTCATTTGGAAGACATGAACCCACTTGGGTGAAGGGGTCTGTCAAGTTTATTCAAGGTTATTCAGTTGAACTCCAAATCTAAATTCCATAACTCTTTATTCGGAGCTATTGAAGAATAGGGACCCCAGCCTTCTTTAGTTAGCTTTATAAGGCTAACTAACGAAAATATCATGACCTAACCTAACCAATCGTCAAGGGCTTACAGTTAACTAACGATTGGTTAGGTCAGGTCGTGATATTTTCGTTAGTTAGCCTTATAAGGCTAACTAAAGAAGGCTGGGGTCCCTATTCTTCAATAGCTCCGAATAAAGAGTTATGGAATTTAGATTTGGAGTTCAACTGAATAACCTTGAATAAACTTGACAGACCCCTTCACTCAAGTGGGTTCATGTCTTCCAAATGAAATGTAATATAATATAAAAATAAGTTCATCAAGTGCTAAAACACTCTTGTCTTTTGAATTGAGTGTCCAGGTTAAGATAGGCAACGTGTGTATTTTGCCAGAGAAATATTAATGACAGTCCATTCGGCGAATCGTCCGTTCGGCGAATCGTCCGTTCGGCGAATCGTCCGTTCGGCGAGACGTCCGTCGGCAAAATGTCTGTCGGCAAAACGTCCGTCGGCGAATCGACCGGCCACGAGAATAACACCCAATAGCTAATATAGAAATGAGTTACGCTGGTGAGGAAAAGGCCTCCGAGGCATATATATATATATTATATAGAGAGAGAGAGAGAGAGAGAGAGAGAGAGAGAGAGAGAGAGAGAGATTTGGTGACACTGAAATATGAAAAGTAATGAAATCCTTACTCATTTCATCAGACGAAGTCTCCTATAAGCAAAATAAGAGATTGCGATATGGGGAAATGTTGGTTGACTCTTTGTACCAATAACCGAAGACTGTCCTGTCCTTGCGTGTTGATACAGAACGCGAAATATTGCGGATTGCGGATTTCCGCAAAGAACGTTGATTTCAGCCAAAATACACGCAAACCACGAAAGATGAGGGGCATTTTATCACGATTACAATCTCCAAACATGCGTATATCCGCTCGTATACGCATCTTTAACATAAAGCCACGTATATATGGCAAATCTCTGAAATATTTTAGAACTGTCTAAACAAACAAAAATACATACAAGAATGTTCTCCGAGAAACATTGTGCATCATTCTCTCAGGAGCAGGACACTATATCCGTGGAAGAGAAGATGAAGAACTCGCTTCGCTTTTCAGGGTATAAAATTTCAATATTTTCACCGGATTTACGATTTCAGCGCCATCAGAACACTGGCGGATAAATTCCCGAGTCGCGACTCTGAGTAGTCGTACGTAATAGGTTACAGGGGCAGGATAAAGAGTGGAAAGCAATTCTCTACTACATCACATCCCACCACTGAAATGAGATAACGTAAAAGCTTCGGGCTGATCCTGAATATAATATAAATAAATGAATAAATATAATATATATACACCGTATATATATATATATATAATATATATATATATGATACACACAGACCGTGCATGGAATAAGGAACTCTTCTGGGAAAATCAAATCCACCACGGTCCGAACAAGCAATGGCAAATGACAAACACTACAGTTTAAGCCTCTTCACGATGTCAGTCCAATGCGGGCAACGGGCCACCCGCAAAGAGGCCCCAAAAATACAGCCTCTCCCACCAGCCATCTGCAAAGCAGACAGGATCCAGCTTTGGGACAGGAACCCTAGATTCTGTCCCAAAGCTGTATCTTGTCTGCTTTGCAGATGGCTGATGGGGAAGGCTGTATTTTTGGGGCCTCTTTGCGGGTGGCACGTTGCCCGCGTTGCTGACATCGTGAAGAGGAGGAAACTGTAGTGTTTGCCATTTGCCATTGTTTGTTCGCACTGTGGTGGATTTGATTTTCCCGTAGTAGTTCCTTGTTCCATGCACGGTCTGTGTGTATCATAAAAAACCTCAGGGGACCATTCTGAGTTCTATCCCATATATATATATATATATATATATATATGTATGAAAATTATTTCACGAAAGTAACACGTGAAAAATATTTATGATGAATAAAACCACGAAGGAAAGGAAACACAAAAAGGTGCTCAAGCGCTTTCGTCTAATGACATCCTCAGGAACACTGAAGTACATAAAAGGTTACGGCCTATATATAGGTTACAGAAAGAAAAAAAATAAATAAATAAATAAATAACATACATACACACAAACATATATATATAATATATATATATATATATATATATATATATATATATATATATATATAATATATATATACATACAAATATATATATATATACATATCTACACACATACATATATATATATACAGGGTGGGCCGTAAGTTTCCATAGATAGGAAAAATAAACATTTTTTTATGGACAACCATTTTTATTTATATAATATGCTCTACATGGTTGCCATTGTTTTGAAAACACATTTCAATACGTGTTCCCCACTGTTGATGAACACGCATTAGCACAGTTGACGTTATGCTTGTAATGGCGTTGGTGATACGTTCCTTTAGATGATTTATGTCTCGTATCTTTTCCTGATACACCATGGCCTTCAAGTGCCCCCAAAGATAGAAATCAAGGGGGGTGAGATCTGGGGATCTGGGAGGCCACTCCACAGGACCACGCCGACCAATCCAAGCATCCGGAAACTGCTGCTGATCCAAATACCGACGCACGTGAAGACCATAATGAGGTGGAGCTCCATCTTGCTGGAAGTAAACTGGGAAGTTACCTTCCTCGTTTAGCAGGGATGGGAAAATCTCTTCTTGCAACATGTTAAGATACCTTTCGGCATTAAGATTTCCACTGACAAAAATTGGTCCAATAATTCTGTCACCCCATATCCCGGCCCACACCATCACTTTACCGGCACCTTGCATCTTCGTCGGACTCAGCCAGTTAGGGTTAGCATTACTCCAATAACGTATGTTTTGCCGATTAACCTCTCCATTGACGTAAAAATTTACTTCATCAGTAAACAAGATCTTACGTCAAACGCATATTCTTAGGGTATCTGAAACATAAAAACAAACGTTTAATTTTTTCTATGTATGGAAACTTACGGCCCACCCTGTATATGCAATAAACGGAGAAGTAAAAATAAAAATTAAAAATTAAAGATTAGAGGATTAACAAAGTGGCATACAGATCATCATCTATATATATATATATATATATATATATATATATATATATATATATATATATTTCCCTTTAATTATATGGCTTTGCCAGACTATCACAAGACTTGGGTTTTCCTTTGTCACAAAATACGTTGAGGCATTGAAAGCTACAAGTTTTTTTCTGCCCCAATCAGAGTCAGCAGAAAGATCAGAGGTCAGGTGTACCATAGCCGTTCTACGCAAATCATGGATTGACTGTTGAGAGGGACGCTTTGTGAAGTGGGTGGAAAAGTGAAGGGTAAAATCATCACCATAGGAGTGGATAGAACAGAAAGTACGACTTAATAGATCATTGATAAATAAAAGGAAAAGAGTGGGTGACAGGACAGAGCCCTGAAGAACACTACTATTAATAGCTTTTGGAGAAGAACACCGGCAATCTACAACCGCAGCTATAGATTGACCAGGAAGGAAATCGGAGATGAAGGCACAGCTGGAAGTATAGAAATCGAAGGAGGGCAGTTTGGAAATTAATAATTTGTGCAATAACAAAGCGCAATAACAAAAGTTTCATCGAAATCCGGAAAGGAGGATGACCAAGAGTCAAAAAGATATGCAAGAAGATCACCAGTAGAGCTCCCTTCCGGAACCCATACTGACGATCTGAAATAAGATTGTGAAAAGAAAGATGTTTAAGAATCTTCCTACTAAGGGAGGATTCAAAAATTTTAAAAAAGAAAAAAATCAAAGCAGTTGGACGATAGTTGAAGGGTTGAGAGCGGTCACCCTTCTTTGGGACAGACTGAATTAAAGCGAACTTCCAGCACGAAGGAAAAGTACCAGATGAGAGACAAAGACGAAAGAATTTGCCTAGTCAGGGTGTCAGCACAGAGTTAAGCCCAGATAGGGCAGAAGAAACATCTTTGGAGGAGATTCTAATTTTAGACATAATTAAGTCAGAGAGAGGAGGCGATGGAGGAACAGCACCGGAATCGTCTAGGGTTGAGTTCGAGGCGAAAGTCTAAGCAAAGAGTTCAGCTTTATCGGAAGAAGAGACAGCAACTGAGCCGTCGGAATGGAAAAAGAGGAGGGAAAGAAGAAGTAGTAAAGTTGTTGGAAAGGTTCTTGGCTAGGTGCCAGAGAGAGCGAGAAGAATTAAAATTATACTGGTTTTTACACCTTCGTCTAGCGAAATTATTTTTGTCGAACCGAAGAACAGATTTTGCACGATTCCGGGCAGAAATATAAGCTAAGTGAGAGTCAGGAGTTGGATGGCGACAGTACCTTCTGAAAGCCTTCTTTCTGTTGCGGATAGCATTGGAACAAGCAAAGTTAAACCAAAGTTATTTTGCACTGGTAGTAAGAATAGAATATGGAATGTACTAGTGTTGTAGGACTCGAGACCGGTTTGGAGACCTTTTTTCTGGTCTCGGCCTCGATCTCGGGTGCTTAGGTCTCGGTCTTGGTTTCGGCCATGGTGGTCTCGACTACATCACTGGAATGTACGCCTCCATGCCCGACAGAATCAACTGCTGCATTTATCACCCAAAGATTGCGTGTTAAGAATTAGCGCTGCAAAATTAAAATTAAATATATTTGAGTTTGAAATTTAAACAATTTTTTCTAATGAAAATCTAACTACTGTAAAATTTGAACATGGCGCGAAATCACAATATCAAAACATTCCATGACGATAGTGGAACGGTCTGACATCATTTCGTCCACGTGACACTTCATCCACAGTTTTTTTTAGGGTATTAGATTAGGTTAGGTTAAGTTAAATAATTATAGAATAGCGATGAGGTTTCCTCCTACAATACCTGAGAAACTTTAAGTGACAGGTGTCTGTTTGCAGGTAGCAAGATCTTAATAAGATTATATATTAGTTTGTCGTATGTTCATTTGTGACAGGCAAAGCACGGTCACTTGGATTTTTACTCTTTTACCATTGACCCTATACCCGTATAGCAGTTACTACTGACCCTATACCCCTATAGCAGCCACATTCAAAACAAAACCTTCTAAATTTAGAACTTATAACTTCTTTTTAGATGCATTCAAGTAGTTTTTCCTTCTTTGGGTATCAAAAATTTTTGTCAGATGATATAATAACTTCTTTTAATGATACATAACTTCTTTAGATAGAAGAAATGGTCTTCAAAACTTCTTTTTTGAGTAATTTGAGACAATAGAAGATAACATTTCTATGTGTAGAAGGTTGCGGGAAGTCTGTTTCTGTGCATCACTTTCCATTAGATACAAAATCAGCTGTTTGCCATTTTTCTGTAAACTAACAAAAGGGTGAAAAACGAGCGAATGACCAGTCTAGAAACGTACTAGTACACAAAGAAAAATGTTTAGTTTCAAGAATGAAACCACTCCAAATGTTCAGCTCACTATTCACTATTCACTGGCCTTCAAGTGCCCCCAAAGATAGAAATCAAGGGGGGTGAGATCTGGGGATCTGGGAGGCCACTCCACAGGACCACGCCGACCAATCCAAGCATCCGGAAACTGCTGCTGATCCAAATACCGACGCACGTGAAGACCATAATGAGGTGGAGCTCCATCTTGCTGGAAGTAAACTGGGAAGTTACCTTCCTCGTTTAGCAGGGATGGGAAAATCTCTTCTTGCAACATGTTAAGATACCTTTCGGCATTAAGATTTCCACTGACAAAAATTGGTCCAATAATTCTGTCATCCCATATCCCGGCCCAAACCATCACTTTACCGGCACCTTGCATCTTCGTCGGACTCAGCCAGTTAGGGTTAGCATTACTCCAATAACGTATGTTTTGCCGATTAACCTCTCCATTGACGTAAAAATTTACTTCATCAGTAAACAAGATCTTACGTCAAACGCATATTCTTAGGGTATCTGAAACATAAAAACAAACGTTTAATTTTTTCTATGTATGGAAACTTACGGCCCACCCTGTATATGCAATAAACGGAGAAGTAAAAATAAAAATTAAAAATTAAAGATTAGAGGATTAACAAAGTGGCATACAGATCATCATCATATATATATATATATATATATATATATATATTTCCCTTTAATTATATGGCTTTGCCAGACTATCACAAGACTTGGGTTTTCCTTTGTCACAAAATACGTTGAGGCATTGAAAGCTACAAGTTTTTTTCTGCCCCAATCAGAGTCAGCAGAAAGATCAGAGGTCAGGTGTACCATAGCCGTTCTACGCAAATCATGGATTGACTGTTGAGAGGGACGCTTTGTGAAGTGGGTGGAAAAGTGAAGGGTAAAATCATCACCATAGGAGTGGATAGAACAGAAAGTACGACTTAATAGATCATTGATAAATAAAAGGAAAAGAGTGGGTGACAGGACAGAGCCCTGAAGAACACTACTATTAATAGCTTTTGGAGAAGAACACCGGCAATCTACAACCGCAGCTATAGATTGACCAGGAAGGAAATCGGAGATGAAGGCACAGCTGGAAGTATAGAAATCGAAGGAGGGCAGTTTGGAAATTAATAATTTGTGCAATAACAAAGCGCAATAACAAAAGTTTCATCGAAATCCGGAAAGGAGGATGACCAAGAGTCAAAAAGATATGCAAGAAGATCACCAGTAGAGCTCCCTTCCGGAACCCATACTGACGATCTGAAATAAGATTGTGAAAAGAAAGATGTTTAAGAATCTTCCTACTAAGGGAGGATTCAAAAATTTTAAAAAAGAAAAAAATCAAAGCAGTTGGACGATAGTTGAAGGGTTGAGAGCGGTCACCCTTCTTTGGGACAGACTGAATTAAAGCGAACTTCCAGCACGAAGGAAAAGTACCAGATGAGAGACAAAGACGAAAGAATTTGCCTAGTCAGGGTGTCAGCACAGAGTTAAGCCCAGATAGGGCAGAAGAAACATCTTTGGAGGAGATTCTAATTTTAGACATAATTAAGTCAGAGAGAGGAGGCGATGGAGGAACAGCACCGGAATCGTCTAGGGTTGAGTTCGAGGCGAAAGTCTAAGCAAAGAGTTCAGCTTTATCGGAAGAAGAGACAGCAACTGAGCCGTCGGAATGGAAAAAGAGGAGGGAAAGAAGAAGTAGTAAAGTTGTTGGAAAGGTTCTTGGCTAGGTGCCAGAGAGAGCGAGAAGAATTAAAATTATACTGGTTTTTACACCTTCGTCTAGCGAAATTATTTTTGTCGAACCGAAGAACAGATTTTGCACGATTCCGGGCAGAAATATAAGCTAAGTGAGAGTCAGGAGTTGGATGGCGACAGTACCTTCTGAAAGCCTTCTTTCTGTTGCGGATAGCATTGGAACAAGCAAAGTTAAACCAAAGTTATTTTGCACTGGTAGTAAGAATAGAATATGGAATGTACTAGTGTTGTAGGACTCGAGACCGGTTTGGAGACCTTTTTTCTGGTCTCGGCCTCGATCTCGGGTGCTTAGGTCTCGGTCTTGGTTTCGGCCATGGTGGTCTCGACTACATCACTGGAATGTACGCCTCCATGCCCGACAGAATCAACTGCTGCATTTATCACCCAAAGATTGCGTGTTAAGAATTAGCGCTGCAAAATTAAAATTAAATATATTTGAGTTTGAAATTTAAACAATTTTTCTAATGAAAATCTAACTACTGTAAAATTTGAACATGGCGCGAAATCACAATATCAAAACATTCCATGACGATAGTGGAACGGTCTGACATCATTTCGTCCACGTGACACTTCATCCACAGTTTTTTTTAGGGTATTAGATTAGGTTAGGTTAAGTTAAATAATTATAGAATAGCGATGAGGTTCCTCTACAATACCTGAGAAACTTTAAGTGACAGGTGTCTGTTTGCAGGTAGCAAGATCTTAATAAGATTATATATTAGTTTGTCGTATGTTCATTTGTGACAGGCAAAGCACGGTCACTTGGATTTTTACTCTTTTACCATTGACCCTATACCCGTATAGCAGTTACTACTGACCCTATACCCCTATAGCAGCCACATTCAAAACAAAACCTTCTAAATTTAGAACTTATAACTTCTTTTTAGATGCATTCAAGTAGTTTTTCCTTCTTTGGGTATCAAAAATTTTTGTCAGATGATATAATAACTTCTTTTAATGATACATAACTTCTTTAGATAGAAGAAATGGTCTTCAAAACTTCTTTTTTGAGTAATTTGAGACAATAGAAGATAACATTTCTATGTGTAGAAGGTTGCGGGAAGTCTGTTTCTGTGCATCACTTTCCATTAGATACAAAATCAGCTGTTTGCCATTTTTCTGTAAACTAACAAAAGGGTGAAAAACGAGCGAATGACCAGTCTAGAAACGTACTAGTACACAAAGAAAAATGTTTAGTTTCAAGAATGAAACCACTCCAAATGTTCAGCTCACTATTCACTGTCTCCAACAACCATTGAGATTGGTTGGCAAATAAATTGGTTGGTACAACCAAATAGTTTTGTCTGTGATAACGAGAGATTGTGCGTTCTAACAAGTTTTTTGTTCACATTTCCTAGAGAGAAGGGGTACGTAGTACGTACGGTATAACAGATATACAGACTTTAATCCGTATGTAGGGTCAAACCCAGCGAAAGAGGTTTGCTATGGGTAACTACAATCACTAATTTTAACGCATACTTATACTGTAATTATAATCAATAATTTTAACACATACTTATGCTGTAACTATAGTCAATAATTTTAACGCATACTTATGCTGTAACTATAGTCAATAATTTTAACGCATACTTATGCTGTAACTATAGTCAATAATTTTAACGCATACTTATGCTGTAACTATAGTCAATAATTTTAACGCATACTTATGCTGTAACTATAGTCAATAATTTTAACGCATACTTATGCTGTAACTATAATCAATAACTTTAACGCATACTTATGCTGTAACTATAATCAATAATTTTAACGCATACTTATGCTGTAACTATAATCAATAATTTTAACGCATACTTATGCTGTTAATCAATAATTTTAACGCGTAACTCGCCTTAAATGTATGTTATCTATAAAATATTTATAATATCAAGCAATTTTTTGTATTTTATTATATTCCATCAAAAAATGAATGTATTTTATGAAACATCTTCCCATATGGCAAAATAGACAACCTCATTAATAAATATCTTAGTATTACGTTTCTTTTAACATAGAAAAAAAATACGTTATTAATTCTATGTAACAACTTATCACTTTGTTTACCGATAACAGCATTAAGTCATTTTCAATTTTATTAAATTAAAATGCATTTTTATTATAAAATCACCTTTCTGTATAAAATTTGGATATATTCGATCTATATTAATTATTAAATTAGTTATAATTAGTGTTGAGGTCTCAAGCCGCAAAATTAATATCACACATACACACACACATATATGAGAGAGAGAGAGAGAGAGAGAGAGAGAGAGAGAGAGAGAGAGAGAGAATGAAACCATGTGAAGTTGTGAAGTAACCAAAAAACGAACGAAACAGCAACTTGTGCTTTGCAGACCACAAATATTATAAAGTTACGACATTTTTTTTTTTGTGGTAATGCATTCAATATTTACTAAAAAATTATACATAAATATCATAAATATTCGGGCCAACTTCAGTTGACTCGAAAATGGACTCGTTAAAACTCTAAGTTCAAAATCCGCATTGGATAGAAGTGATAAAAACATTGAAAAGGAATGATGAAAATAATCTTAAACAACCTCCTTCGTAATATCTTTGGTTATGTGACTATCGAGGGATTTATAGCTTTACGTGGGGTCCAAACCATCTCCCTCAACGCGGACGACGGTCAACCACCCAACTACTCAACAAATCCAATGTTGAGTATCTTCTCTGATCTAAGAGGAAACGGTTTGACGATGTGGTCACATTGAAGGGATTAAATCTGAAAAATTAGTTTATTTTCAAATAATTACATAAATCAAATGCTGTAGCTAGGATAAGCGCCAAACGTGGGTCATCAAAGATACAACAGAGAATTATTTCCCAACCAGAGTGCCACAAAATTCGTGAAAATGTCAAAAATTAGTGGAAACTCAGTGAAGATGTGGAAATTTCAAATGAAACAAAACGTTCAGTTTGAAATTGGAAGGGAGAGGAGGTAACTAGTGACCATGATGGACGTTGAACATCGTGAGCCGAAAATTTTGCGAGGTGCCGCGAAAGGGGAACAGATGACAGTGTGGCAGTGATATAGGAGGTGCCTTAAATCAGAAAAGACTAGGAATCAAATATTTATTAAAGCTTTATCATGCAATGATAACAATCACTGAAAACACT
Organism: Bathynomus jamesi; assembly: GCA_023014485.1. NCBI lineage: Eukaryota > Metazoa > Arthropoda > Malacostraca > Isopoda > Cirolanidae > Bathynomus > Bathynomus jamesi. The sequence goes on from JAJOZX010000492.1 coordinate 132,240, forward strand.
GAAGTTGTATGGGATATTTCTACATATGAAACTAATAATACTAAATTAGATCAATATAAACATTATATTAACATTACGTCGAAATCTTTCGAAACACGACATTAGTAATTTACATGAAATTTCTCCTTTTTGGGGTTTTAAAATTCATTAGATACACTTAGATACACTTAATACGAGTTTAAAACACTTTCTCACGTATGGACAATGATAGGATGTGTAGATAACCCATTTTAAGGCGTACATAGATGGTTTTCTCTGCTAATATTCGTTGAAATACAATTCCGAATGGAGATATAAACGCAAAGGAGCAAAATACCTTTGGTTTAGGTCCACAATGGATGTTTACATTCGATTCTCATCCGCTATTTACATTTATAGTAAATATTTATATTTTGATGTAATTCAAAGTTTGATATAAATGTAATGATGATGGAGTTGTTTCATCTCCTTCGCAACATCTAAGGTCATATGACAGAGAGGACCTACAGCTTTACGTGGCATCCGAACCACGGGTCGCTACATCGTCTGTACGCGGAGGACGAGCTCTCATCCAACTACTTCCCGACCCAATGTCGCTTAACTTCGCTGATCAACGGGAAGCGGCGTTACGACATTGGCTACAGCGTCGCCCTCAAAGTTTGACATAAACAGTTCACTACTGATCATAGTTTGTTATTATTTTATATTAATATTTATTAATATTTAAGTACAGTCTGAAATACACAGCGGGGATTATATTACACAACGCCATCGTGAGTAACACCGTTTCCCTATAATCGAAAGGAAGACACTGAGGTCGGGAGTTCGAATCCCGGTGATTCTGGTAATAACATTAATAATACAGGAGTTAAAACAGTGAATTGTATTAGTTGGCCTAAGCGCAGTGCATGGCTCTGGCCCTCTTAACTTATTATTATTATTATATTACAAAACCTCGTATAAGCGTCACCTCTCCCAAACTTTTCTTCTTTTTTTTTTTTTAGTTCGCGCTGGCACTTAATCGTACAAAAAGATTAAAATCCACTTATGTTTCTTTTCTATCGTAACGATTATATTTCACCCGCTCGTAAAAATTCCCTAGATTAGATATTACTTTAGTCTTTCTTTCCGTTAAAGTGTGGTTTCGCTACGTACGAGCTTTTGGAACATCATCACTATCGATACATACACTGTGTCCTCCCCAAAAACAGCGGCCACCTTTATCACCGGGCGAACAAAACCACAATTTCAAGGATAACTAAATGAAAGCGAAATCATATTAAACCCTTTATATTGTCCTCGGAATGAGAGGTAGTTTATTTAAATCGAATGAATAGTCTCTTTACAAATTGAACTAATAGTTGTTAAAAAGTAAAGTCGACAAGGAGGGGTAGTTAGAGACTCGGATGAACATTAAAATTTACATTGAACAAAAGCAAATTGAATGAAACGTTAACTTTCAATTTCAGACAGGCAATATCTTACTCAAGATATCGTCACAGTAATGTTTTCAATCAATTTTTGCACCTTTATCGACGAAAATGGTGGATTTTTTTCCTAAACGAGAAACACCAACAGAAACCATTAAGACTGACTGAAGTGAGCTCTCTCTCTCTCTCTCGGATCCTGCGTTTTGCGTTTTGGAATGTCTTTTTTTTACGTTGCGTACATTCTATTGCTATGAGTATTTCGAGGCCATTTAATAGTGAAAACCTTTTCATCCGTGAACCAAATGTTAAGCATGTCGTTATTTGATCAAAACGGCAAAGCAGAAAACGACAACATTGTACACGTTTTACTTTGGACTGTTTAGATATGCAATGCATTTGGAATCGCTTACATGTTTTTAGACCAAGGACTTTCTTTGCAATTCGATGCACCGAGCTTTTTTTAATACCGGTACGATTAGTAGTTCTCTTATACTCAAACTTGAACGGGGATTGCCTCCTTGATTGCGAATAATTCACTTACAAATTCAATGTTTGCCGGAGTCCTCTCTATACGCGGTCATCCACTTCCCGGCTTTCGTGCACGAGTCTCCGTTTTACGAATTTCTTTCCAACAAACGTGACACATTACCTACAAACCAATAACAATTAGAATACTATTTTACTATTCGTTTACCGCCGAAACCTCTTTTCTTGTGAAAAAATAGTGATAGTAAATTAGTTTTCTGTTAAACGTGACATCATAACTCAAATAAAATAAGAGAATTAACAAACTTCCTTCAGTCGCTACCAGACAAACCTGATAGTCATGACGGCAATTCCATCTAGCGTTAAATAAAGTACTTCTCATGTTGAGGAAAATTATTTTTAAAGGTTTAATTTGATTTCTGTTTCATTTAGTTAACCTTGGAATTGTAGTTTTGTTAACCTAGTGAAAAAGGTGGCCACTTTTTTTGGGTCACAGCGTGTGTATATATATATTATATAATATATTATATATATATATATAGGTAACATCCAGGAAGCCCATTTCTTCACTTCCTAGGGTTGAGCGTGTCACAAGGGTCACCTGAGCCCGAGCAGAAACAGGGCGGGTGACCGACTCAACCCCACCCGATGCTAGCAGCTGGTTGCTAACGTGGAGGAGCCTCCCCGACACTATAACCGCTGAACTACCAAGCGATATATATATAATATAATTATATTATTTGTGGTGGACCGGATGCCAGTTTTTCAACATCTGCGGATGCGGATATTTAGTTAATCTATCAATATATAGAATTATGAATATATGACATAATTTTTCAAATTTCGTGATATTACTATTATGACAGGCAATGCATAAGAATTAAAATTAATATTAATGTTTCATTATGATAAAAATAATAACTTTCTCAAGAGTTTCAGCCACAGAAAATTCAATGAAACAAGTTTCATTCAATTTTCTGTGTTACCACCTATTTATATTTTCAGGTTTATATTGTTTGTTCATTAATATTAATACTTTACATGAAATGTGCATGACTGGGCCTTATAAGCTACTTTACAAGCTAATGTAATTGTAAATTGCATAATTTATTAGAGGTAATATCCGCATAACATCCGCAGTCAGAAGTGCGGATGCGGATGTTACAAATTATGCGGATATCCGCATATGCTGGTGTGGATGCGGATATCCGGTCCACCACTAACATATATATATATATATATTATATAACCCCTCTGTCTATGGCCCTGGGGTGGTTCGGAGTCGACGGGGGTTCTGGTTAGGAGGCAGCAACGGATATTTCTTCTATAATATTCTAATTTTTCTCTCATTTCTTTTTTCTCCGTCTATAATACTCTGATACTTTCTCTGATACTAAAATTATCGACTTTTCTTTTATAACTTCTTCTTATAAGTCCTTCTGAAGAGAGCCCAACTCGAAGGGGAAAATAAAAAGTTTCTCTTACTGTAATTTACTTCTAAAAATGTACAGGTAGTGCTGTGAATTTACAGGGGTAGAGGTTCGACCTCTTTCGACCATGGCTCAGGCCGGAATCTAAAAAAATTAAAGAGGCGAGGGCCTCTGCCCCCTCCTCGCAGCGAGGCTGCTAACAAGGGAGTCTCGTAGTAGTGACCAAAGAAGAGTGAAGTAATGAAGTGAAGTTAATTTTACAATTACATGTATCATATAAGTCTAAATGTTGGGGGAATGCAGTTTGAAGGTTAAGTTCTCCCCTTTTAAACACATGATCAGATGAAAGATTCCAAATAAAAATTTAAAAAACAAAATAAAAACTAATCGTATTTTCGCCGAGTATACATTTCTGAAGGCGACATAATTTCGTAGTAGTACATAAGTACAATCTAATTACATCATTGAGTACGTTGTAATTTTGGTTCATTACAATTACGATTACAATTACCAATTAATTCCCATTCGCTTATTATCGTTAATTATTATCGTTATTAAAGTACATACATTATATTAAATTATTACATTTAATTACAATTTTATTAAAGTACATTACATCAATTACATTATTAAGTACATTAGTCACTTACAATTCTTACAGTGTTTTTATATTTATATATGGTTATTAGTATAACAACAAAGTACATGGGCACATACGGTATATCATAAATACATAATGTTATATTATGTTATAATATGTTATAAATTTGAATCAGAGCGAGAAGATATTTTTATCTTAGAAGCGTTCGCTTCTGCCGTAGTTAGCGGAATTTGATCACTTACCTAAGCATTTTCGAGTTCATTGCGGGAGGCGAAATAATTAAAAATAAAAATAAAAATAATACACGAGAACGTATTTGCGCGTTTTCGAACGAACAGATACGAATGCATAAAGTTTTGCATTTCATAGACTGACACGAGTAAAAATGAATATTTAATAGAATTGATATAGGATAATGGTCAAGATAAGATATGGACGTATGGGCGAATATGGTTGAATGATGATATTTACTGCATAACACCACAAATAAATAATGACGTATAGAGAATGAAGTTTTTTATATTAAAGAATTTACCATACATTGAATACGGAAGATGTCCAAATACTAAACACGTGATTCAGTGTTCAAGGTATGGAAACCGTGAAGGAAATTTAAGTTATTTTATGACGTCATAGTGTATAAATCATTATTGGGAGGATTTAAAAGAAACGAATTAGAGACAAAGAGTGGGTATTAAGGACTAAGAAGTACAACTACGGGTTCCAATCCTGTTATATGCAATATGTATGCATAATCTAGGGACAAGGGTGAGATGCAAGACAACCACAATCAACTATAACAAATTCTATAACAAATAAAAATGGAAATATGGACACGACCAAACCATAGAAATGGTAGGTCGCATGGTTGTGACACAAACAAAAATAGAAAGCAACAAATAAAAATTCTATCCAAACTCGCGCTAAGCGATTTTGGTTCTCATGTAAAAATGAATATTGATTATTCATTGTTCATTTTTACATATATATATATATTAATATATTATTATATATATATATATAATATATATATATATATATATACACACACACTGCAATTCTTATACAGTTTAAAGTTTAAACAGTCATAGAGATTTGCTTTCAAATTTGTATAGTATACATACAGTAGTCCTTCATGATGTACTGCATAGATTAAATATTGATATTATTACAGTATATAAATCTTTTTAGCCGACTGTAAATCACTGTAGGAAATGAATGATTATTTACAAAAATGTAAATTGAAGAAAAAAATATTCAAAATGAAGGAAAATAATCTCAAAAATTAACTTAAAAAAAAAGAAGAAAAAAAAGAAAATCCCTCAAATTGAGATCGAAAAATATGCGGGATTGGAATGAAAGCCGAATATATTCCTTCGCATAAGTCAGTGATTCACTGATTCGGTGATTTGGTGATTCGAGGAGAATAAAATTGAGTGGAAAATCTCTATGGAATAAAAGTAGGGCGAAATCTATGGAATAAAATTGGGCGGAAGTCCGTATTTGATAAGAAAATGACTTCAGCTATAAGTATAATTTGAATCAAAAGTGCATATAGAGAGATAGCTCTTAATTCAAGAAATCAAGATTACAATTGACTCGTGAATTATGATGGAATTATGATGGAATTATGATGGAATTATCATGGAATTATGAAGGAATAAGATTCTTTCCAACACTGACAACCATCCTTAATGGAGGATGTATAGAAACTAATTCCACTTTTGAAAGCAATTCAAAGAGAGATTTTAAACCGGTCATTAGAAATAAATATAAAAATCATTCGTACGAGGCTGACAACGATTATTCCATCATACAGGGTGGACCATAAGTAGCTTTTCCTTCGTATTATAACGAAACTCGCTTCGGTAAAGCGACCTGTGGCCCATCCTCTCTCTCTCTCTCTCTCTCTCTCTCTATCTCTACATATATATATATAATATGTGTGTGTGTGTGTTTGTTTGTGTGTGTAAGCCAATATTACAGCGACTTTGTAATTAATCCTTGAAGGGGCTCGAACTTACGACACTGGTCCAAAACACACCACACTGTAATTCTCGAGACTGTTCATGTGTTAAAAGAGGAAAGACACTCTCTCTCTCTCTCTCTCATAGAGAGAGAGAGAGAGAGAGAGAGAGAGAGAGAAATAAAGCTCTTAAAAACTCAATTATATTCGTAGGTGACTAAATCAAAAATGGTCTTTCCCTTAATCCTTAAATTTCAACCACTGGGAATAACAAACCACACGACCACAACCAACTAAAATCTAAACAAACAAACAAACCAAAAAAAAAAGCAAGCGTATTTGCTATAAGGTAAAAATTTGGAGTGTGCTTTTAAGCCAATTAAATTTTGTTCTAAAACACTATTAAAATTATTCAAATATTTACTTTGTGTGATTAAAAAAGAAAAAAAGATTTTTTATTTTTAAAGAGATAGATTCTAGGGGGTGGACCGTGGAGGACAGGGGGGGAGGGGCCTCTTTTTTTTTCCAAGGACAGCCATTTTTGCATTTTTGTAAATAGCATTACCGTCATTCAACGTTCAGCGGATTAATTTTGGAATCTCAGTGGGAAGTAGCGATTTTCGCGAACAAATATAGAAGAGGGATTATCGTACGGGATTATAATTTGTTATAATTGATTATAACTGTAATGCTATTAACCGTAAATAAAAACAGTAATAGAATTATTTATTGGAAAAAACGTGTCATCTCATTTCAGGAATTTCGTATATATATATATATAAATATATATATATATATATATATATATATATATATATTATATATATATATGTTAAACGACGCTTGTGCAGAAGAGCGTCCGCACAAGATAAGGAGAGAGAACTGAGCAAATGAACGAGCAATGACGCTCTTCTACGCAAGCGTCATTCTTTACATTAATTATACTGTGTGTTGTTTGCGGTTAATATATATATATATATTTATTAACTGTATCAGTAATAGTGACTAACCAACTAACTACTGTATATCGTATCATGTTTACAGTCGAACGATCATCCTTCAGATTTGACTAAATTGAAATTACTCATGTAGCATGGTTTCCTCTTCGACTGTAATACATTTTACGAGCTACAGTAAGAAATGTCAGTATAAAAATATTTTATGTCATTGGAAAAGTTTTCAATTTATTATAATTTTTACCAAAAACGAAAAAAAAAAAAAAAGTCAATTTCAAAAGTCGCAAAGTTATTTTTAACAATAAAAATATTAACTAACTTAGTTTTATTTTTATAAATAAAGCTAAGTTAGTAAAATATTTTTTATGTATATAAAGAAAAAAAATCCGTTACTTTATCTTGGTCATGGATATTAAAATATTGTATGTCCAAAATTTTTACGTCTTACAATGCGAAACTAAATTTTTGCCCCCCCCCCCTCAATTCCATTTTCTTCTTTCGAGTATGAGGAATTTAACTTAGTCGAATAAGACTCCAGGCACGATAAACTGGAATCATCTGAAGATCAGGGCCCCCAGCCTTCTTTAGTTAGCCTTATAAGGCTAACTAACGAAAATATCACGACTTAACCTAACCATTTGTCAAGGGCGTACAGTTGACCTAACGATTGGTTAGGTTAAGTCGTGTTATTTTTGTTAGCTAGCCTTATAAGGCTAACTAACGAAAGCTGGGGGGCCCTGATCTTCAGGTGATCCGTAAACTGTAATGTTCATTAAATCTTCGTGTCGAAGTACCTAAATAGGCTTTTTTGTTACTTTGACGTCCCATATAATAAACAATTCCTAACATTGACCGTATATAGTTTCTCCTTTTTAATTTAGCTTCTTGTTATTTATGTTAAAAAGAGAGCCAACATATTCCTGGTTAGTGTCTATGCGGTCCTTAATTTTTAGTCTAATTTTGAGAGGAACGCTTCCCTAACCAATTTTGACATGTAATGCGGAACTAAACAGTTTAAAATTTTCACATCACACGAAACTGTACCGCTTGCTGTGTACTATACATTGTTATAAATGCCTACTTATAATATACGGCAGGTATACGAAGTAGAGACTTTTTCTGTAAATGTATTGGCCAATAGAGCAAATGACTTCTTAATATCAAGGTCATTAAAGCTTATGATTAAGAATGGTCACCATTGACTTTGTATGCCAATTATATGGAATCAGATATTTAAAGTTTTGCTGGTTGGCCATGTTTCTACAATAGTTTTGGCTGGGTGAAAGACATAACTCCTTTCCTGAGCTCAAAATTACACGTAACCAGGTACACAAAGCCCATCTGGGAATGTTCTGAATCAGGTATCTAATTTGTTTTTAAGGGTTCTACATCGACACCAGTTTTGACCTAACGACAAAGCTATTCTCCTTCAGATTTGAGGTTGTTCCTTCATTTTATAGGTACTGGATATTCTGCCTTTCCTGTTTATCGTTGTTGTTTGGATGGTTATAACTTTTGAGATAAGAGATTCTTGACCATACCTCCGTCTCAGTATTACTTTTTTAATAAAAAAAAACGTTCCTATTTTGTTTTCAGTTTATCATTTGAGTGTAGTGTATAGTAATAGTTTTTATTATTTTTTGAACGTTCAGACGCACAACGAAAATGAGTGGAAGAGGTCTCATTTGGACAGACTATAATGTCCATTTACTATTTGGGAGGTATGAGAACATACTGTATATGTAATACTTGACTGTCTTTGATACTTAAATATTTCATAGTTCCAAAACTGAAAACTCTTAATTGAAACCTGGAAAATATGACAAAGATTAAAACTTATCTAAGTGCAGACGCCCCTTTAGGTCTATCTCCGAGTTCTTCATACTTCAGCCATTTCTTTAAGATCATTGATAGCATATTTTTATCTCTTGAGAGGTTCAACAGTCCCTAATTCTTTAAAAACTGTTGAAGTATTATGAATTTTTCTCGATTACTTCTAGCTCATCATCATTTCTCTATATGTTTTCAATTAGATCTTGTATGGTGGTCACTAGTGACTTATTAAGTTATTACCCTCCACTTTTTCTGTAATCACTATTCTGATAGTCTTTGCAATTCTTTAATTTCACTACTACTCTCTTTCGGAATAGTGTTCTTTTTTCGAAATTTTTTATCTTTTCTTTGCTCGTTTTTCCGGGGCACATTTTTACAAGATTTTTAAGAAAACAATTTCTTCCCTCGTTTCTTTTTCCAGTCTACCAATGCTATGCTTGATTTTATGTTTTCTGTATTTGTGACCTCAGTTAAAACTTTCAAGTTCATTTCGTTTGATAATTTGTGAACTTTTGTTCAATATAGTCGATAGAGTGATTATTTTAGTAACATTGTACCCCTGATGTGTTGAAGGAATTATTTTATATCACTTAAGCTGCTGTCAGCCAGCGTTCATAGCTCAGTGGATAATATCGTTTCCCCATGAGCGAAGTGAATACAGTAAGGTCGGGAAATCAAACCCTGATGATGCTAGTAATACAGGAGTTAGGGCAATGGGCCACATTAGTTGGCATAAGCACTGTGCCAATTTCTGGCCCTCCTGGCTGATTATGATTAAGTTGCTTTTATTCGTGAATACTGAATCCAGGCAGATAGCGTTTCGGATAGTTTCCGATACCGATACCGGTACCACTTGTGTTGGCATAAATTCATCCTTCAAAAACGGCAGCACACTTAACTGTTCCTCTGGTTTTCACTCGTACCTCCTTTGCCTTATTAATATACATTTCTCCCTATCCTTTTATATTTTATAAATAGGAAATTAAAATCCCCGCAAATTATTGTAGTGAGAATTGTGACATTCAAGAGTTAATTTTAAGTATCATTTGTAACACTTTTATTCTTGACGCCAAAAGTTCTCTGTAACTGTTTCATTTCTTTAGTATCCAACGAAAAAAGCGATATTACCAATGTGTAATTTTTCATTGTTTTTAGAAATTTCGTTTCTGGGCGAACTTTTTTCGAAACTACACACCAGATACTCCTTTTCGTCTCCTCAGTTTGTGGTATGCATAACAGTTGTCCACAATTTTTCTTATAAATACAAGGTGTCCATAAATTATCTTTACAAATTCAGCTAAATTTCATTTTAATCTGTAAAGCTAATTAATGGACACCCTGTATTTCAGTGAGGCATACGAAGTTGGCGTTTGTTTCCTGTATAATTTCTTTCATGTATAAAACTTAATGGGGCGTTGTTTGTCTATATGTTTAACTATATTTGCTAGGACTACCTTCGCCTTCCTTGAATTTCCGATTTATTCTCCTTCATTATCGTATATGCTTCGTTACCTTGTGATCATCCGAAATATCTTCTTTTAACCGTTTCGATAGATACCTTAACCGTTTCGATAGATACCGTTCCATTATAGTTTCTGTAAAATCTTCTTCTCGCAGTTACGATGTTAAAATGGTAGATTGGATAATTATTATTAGGTTTTTTTTTTTAGATATTTGCAAGACCATAAAAAAATGTTAGTTTTGGAGGTTGTTGTTTTAAATGTTGTTCTTTTAATATTGTTATTTTCTTTTAAATCTCTGCCGGATTGCTCATTAGACTGAATAAGCTATACTTTGCTATACTTGCTACTTCCGCACCCGGTGTACGAGATTTGCGAATGGTGGGATGATGAAATTTAGTTTTTTTTCTAAATTGACAGTAACCATGTTTTTAATAGACTAGCTGATGTGCCCGTCCATGATGGGCGTGTTCTACCAGTAGACTACCGGTAAAAACCTGTACGTAGAGTCGTATGACTCGCAGCAGAGTTTAGGATTTCAGGAGCTCTGAAAAGACACGCACCATCACCTTCTGTAACAGTTTGATAGTGCAAAGGATGGCCGAACTCGTATGGAGATGTGTACTAACTGCTCGGCATAACGTTTCATGAATGATCCCAATTCCATACTGAAAAGAAGAATGATTTAAGAGACGAAGAAAGCGCTTGTTTATTTACGTAAATGTGTGTCCAATTTAACAGGGTCCTTCACAATTAAATAGCTTATTTCTGAATAATTCTATAGAATTTGATCACTTCGCCACTTCATTCTTTCAAATTTTTTTGATTATTTTTGCATTTTAAATCATACGTTAGTATTTTAACTATTAATATTTGTTTTTGTGAATTTTCATAGCTCTTATTGTTCTTTACATTCTTTTCCAGTCATTATTTTTATTTCTTTTAGTTATAACTAATTTTTTGCGTTACACACACACGTCTTTACATTTTAATAGTGTACAAGACAGGTAAATTACAAATGAAACACTATACCCTTATATAAAGAGGCTTCAGATTTAATCCACTTCACAGGACTCTAAGACTTGGCCGGTACCTATAAGTCTATACTATTAAAGCTGTGAATACACGCGCCCGTGTGTGTGTGTGTGTGTGTAACGGCAAAAATTTAGTTACAACACCTAAAATAAACAAAAGAATAACGAAAACGAATGTAAACAACATAAAAGCTATGAAAATTCATATGAACAAATATTTATAATTAAAATACTAAAATATGACAATCATAAACAATTTCAAAGAATCAACTAGTGAAGTGATCAAATTCTATACAATTATTCAGAAATAAGTAATTTAATTGTGAATGACGCTGTTAAATTGGACACATGTACCTAAATTAGCACCGTCGTGTATATAGAAAACCTTGACGTTGTCATGGAGCTTTTTACCAATAGTCTACTGGTAAAACATGCCCATCATGACAGGCACATCAACTAGTTATTAATTAAAATTATTTACAATACTATAAATGAAAATATGAGTACTAACTTAGGATCAATGAAAGAAAGCCACCCCCAGCCTTCTTTAGTTAGCTTTATAAGGCTAACGAAAATATAACGACCTAACCTAACCAATCGTCAAGGGCGTACAGTTGACCTAACGATTGGTTAGGTTAGGTCGTGATATTTTCGTTAGTTAGCTTTATAAAGCTAACTTAAGAATGCTGGGGGTGGCTTTCTTTCATTGATCCCTAACTTACTTTACAAAATTTATGAAAACTTTAACATAAATATCAAATATTTAGAGCGAAGCTTTATGACAAAATTGAATATAATATAATTATCATTTCATAGTAAAGTTTAAACATACCTTGGATTTACACAATTAACGCTCACAGATTTAGGCAACTACAACACTCGACCTCAGAACAAATATTACATTCATACAATCGTTTACTTTCATATTACGACGCGTTTACCATTCAGCACAATCATACAACCACCCAACCAGCACGTCACACATTGACCCCAATCCTCGGATAAACAAATATATAGTGTATATAATCCTTTTACATGTTAATATTTGCCTTTGTGAATTTTCATAGCTCGTATTGTTGTTGTTTACATTCTTTTCCAGTCATTATTTTTGTTTTTTTTTAGTTGTTATAACTAAATTTCTAAATTTTTGCTTACACACGCTCGCCCTTACAGTTTCAGTGGCATAGATACACTGAGCATAGATACATTGTTCGCTCGTGTATCTTCAATTTCCTTTAACGAAGTGTCTGCGTATGATATCATTTGAGCATTTCGGGGTAATTTTCTTTCTTGACATTGTTTTCGTCCGACTAATATTAGTTTCCTTTCAGTGTTCCTTTCTATAATGGGTTAGCTCCTACTTTCTTTTTTATTTTTTATCTTCTTTTCATGCGCTTGCTGTTCGTTTGCTGTTTCTGTATTCTCATTCGTTATTTCATTCTCCGCAGTGAATATTTTGAATGAATTTACGTTCGTTGTACAACCGTCAAAGGAGAATTTCATTCTTATAATTTGTTTCACAGTTTTGGTGAGACAAATATTTGTAGTACCCCATTTTATACGGTTAAATTCTAGAAGATATAGAGGGGAATCGCATTTCATGGCCCTGGTTTCGTTAGTGGCAAATTTAGGGATTTTGTAGAGTTGCTGGAAGTTGCTACACGCTGCCATGTCATTTAATTAAAAATCTAGTTAAAAATACTTTGATTTTTCCCGAGTGGGTATGCGAAAACTGGGTAGAGGAAGGGTAAACAAGTAATTAAAAGGCCTCAGTGACGCAGTGAAGAGTGTAAGGAGGGTATAGCGAGGGATGAAGGACCACAGACCTTTTGTATAACTGGGCAAAGGAATGCTGAGGAGGATAACTACACGAGGTGGGGTGGAAGAACACTTTCATTGGTATACAGAGCTAGAAAAGCTATTTCAAGGTACAATTTGCCCAGTAGAAACATTTAAACTACTTCATTGATAAATTCTAAAACTTCAAAGGTATAATCATCATCATCATTATCATTATCATTATTATCATACCACATTTCAACACATGTCCGTTTGTCCGTCTGTCCGTTTGTCTGTCCGTCTGTTTTTCATGTCCAAACGGCTAGACCGATTTCAACAAAACTTAGTGATTCTATAGGATCCCTGGAGTGCTTTTAGCAACTTTTTTTTTTTTTAAGATCGGGTATCCCAAAACAATTTATCCCAATTTATCCCCAAAAATATTTATACATTAAAACACGAAGCACTTAAATTTCAAGATTTTGAACTTCTAAAATTTTCTTAAAATAAACCAAATCCCAACACGCTTTTAAAGAGTTTCAAACACTTTTGTGGAATGAAGAAAATCAAATTGGTGAATAAATTTAGAAAAGAACGTAGCTATCAAAATTTTTAGCTACGCATCAGAAGTCATGATAGGTAAAAAAAAAAAAATGTGACAAGTTATATTTGAAATTGAAGTGATTCGCGTGCTTCAAGTAAAATCTGTGGAGCTGCATTTAAAATGTAATTGATTTGTGAGCTAAGTGTAAATGTTAAACTCTAACTCGCTTAAAGAATATTCCTCCCCCCCCTGTAGGATGGGTAGTTTTGCTAGTAATATTAATGGAACACATTTTATTACGTTTTGAAATAAGTGAGCTTTTAATCTATTTCATCCTTAATTGGAGCTTCAAGAAAAGCAAGTGTTCAATGTTCATGCTTCACAATACAAGACAATTATATATATATATATGTATGTGTATGTGTGTGTGTGTGTGTGTGTGTGTGTGTGTGTTTCAGTACGTTCCCTTAAAGGTATGTTAGTACTGAAGCGTTGTATTTCGTTGAGTTTTTCTTTGTAATTAGAAGCCCTGTGTCAGGTAGGCTCATTCTATGTCGTTTAAGAGTTGCTCAGACGAAGTTCTCTTCTTAATGAAGATCAAACTCGAATGAAAGACCTTTTTTCGAATGAGGAACGTTTACAGTCTGAAAGGGAAAAATGACCCCTCTCTCTCTCTCTCTCTCTCTCTCTCTCTCTCTCTCTCTCTCTCTCTTGTTTTTTGCTTTACAGTACGAAATATAATAATAAATTAAATTGAATGCCCGGTTAGGTCAACTGTACGCCCTTGACGATTGGTTAAGTCGTGATATTTTCGTTAGTTTTAACGAAGATATCATTTGATAATTGAGGCTGGGGGACCCTGATCTTCAGGTGATCCGATTTTTTTTATATAAAAAATATACAAATATTTTTATACTGTGGGGAAAAATATATTAATCCTAAATTTTAAGTTAAATTATGTAAAGTAAGGTTAGGTTAGGTTAGGTTTGGATTAGGATTGGATATAAGCTATAGATAGTATACCTCACTGTTTAGGGACGTAACTAAAACATCCTTCAATCCCTTAGTTGCGTCCGAGACTGCTTGGTTTGACAATACTGAGGTTAGGTTAGGTTAAATTGGGCTAACTTAATTAGTTTTATTTATATATATATGGAATTAAAAAAAATGGCACCTCGCTTAAATGAAGATGCGCAAGTGTGTGTGTGTGTGTGTGTGGTGGTGTGTGTGCGCGCGCGCGCACCTGTAATTAAATCGCATACCTGCTGATTTATATACATCGATCCTGCAATGCTGTTAAATAAATAAATAAATAAAAATTTAAAATAACGTTAAATATATAGTCTTCTACAGGGTGACCCATAAGTCCCAATCGGTTATAATTAAAGATAAAATACAAAAAAAATCAATCAAAGTAAAAAGTTTATAATAAATTTAGAAATATTTATTGATTATTAAAAAAAAAATTAACTGTTTTTTAAAATCCGCTAGAGGGAATTTCACTTTAATTATAAACGATTGAAACTTATGAGCCACCCTGTATAATAGAAATTAACCTTTAAACAATCGCGTTCGACTGCGTATAAATAAATATACGTTTCACTCCAAAACACAATTAAGAATCCGACCTTACTTTTGCTCTCCATGCCAATCAGTCAATTCTTTGGTCTTGACACCTGTCTCTACAGTATAAATCATCCAATAAAGGGGGGGGGGGAGATTAATAATGAATAAGGGGGTGGGGGTGAGTTACAACTGTCTTTCGTTTCATAAATAGGGGAAATTGAGAATGTCATTATTTCTCTCTTGGAAATTTAATGTATATTTGTTAAGTGGTATTGTGCACAGAAATTTAAAGATATTCTCATTATATACTGTGTATATAAATTTTTATATATATATATATATATATATATATAATTTAGTGGTGGACCAGATGTCAGTTTTTCAACATCTGCGGATGCGGATCTTTAATTTCAATATCCGCGGATGCGGATGCGGATATTTAGTTAATCTATCAATATAATATAGAATTATGTATATGACATAATTTTTCAAATTTCGTGATATTACTATTATGGCAGGCAATGCATAAGAATTAAAATTAATATTACTGTTTTCATTATGATAAAAATAATAACTTTCTCAAGAGTTTTAGCCACAGAAAAATTCAATGAAACAAGTTTCATTCAATTTTCTGTGTTACCACCTATTTATATTTGAGGTTTATATATTTGTTTGTTCATTAATAATTAATACTTTACATGAAATGTGCATGACTGGGCCTTATAAGCTACTTTATAAGCTAATTTAATTGTAAATTGCATAATTTATTAGAGGTAATATTCGCATAACATCCGCAGTCAGAAGTGCGGATGCGGATGTTAAAAATGATGCGGATGCGGATATCCGGTCGACCACTAAATTTATATAATATATATATATATATATATATATATATATATATAATATATATATATATATAATTACAAAATCAGTAAAATTTATTTCTAATTATTAACCTCGATCTTTATTTCCATTTTTTCATTTCCATTATTCATTATGTCATCCATTTCTCTCCATTTTTGGGAACTTGTTTGTCTTGCAGAAGAAGGCTCCATCATAACTTAAAAAAATGGAAAAACAAAATTTCTCATTTTTGGAGTTGTTCGTACGAATGACTTTTGACTTAAACTTAATTAAGATGTAGATATAATGTTATTAATTCCATTGGAACGAAGATGTTGTTACCACAGGGGAAGGTAGACTTTTTAAGAAAACGTATTTTCATTCCATGGTTGCGAGATCATTCTCACGTGAATTTTAGGTTCAAGAGAACGTCCTATACCCTTTTTTTAAATTTCAAATTTTCCTTATTTCTGAGCTCGCTTGGAACTATAAACAAACCCGAGTTTACGCACCGTTGTTTTAATAACACGAAATCAAAATACTTATACTTTAAATTAGCGGAATTAAGATGCTTTTCTTCCAGTATTTTAATTGAAGCAACATTCAATTCGAAGCGGAAATTATTTTCAAAAACAAAATTACACCGGAATTGTCTTTAGTAAACCTTATATTCACTCACTTGTTCGCTCTAGATATTTTATGGAGATATTGTGCTAACACTCAAACACTCAAAGAGAGAGAGAGAGAGAGAGAGAGAGAGAGAGAGAGAGAGAGTTACAAGGAGTTATAAGGACAAGAGAAAGACTCAAAGACCTTTCGGGTCACTCTGGGAGGTTCTTGTTATTAAATTAGTGCATTTTTTAATTATTCCAGCAGTAGTAGAAAAATAGATAAAAAAATATGAGCTCCCCCCACCCCCACCCTTCGCTCCTGTCCCACCAGAGAGAGAGAGAGAGAGAGAGAGAGAGAGAGAGAGAGAGAGAGAGAGGGACGTATTCAACACATATATGAACGTCTTGTCTTTGAAATAATTGGTTAATGAACCAAACAAAAATTTGAATAAACAAAATATCAGAAAGGAAAAAAAATTGTCTACATCAGAAAATGGTGTAAGAGAAAATCAAAAAATATTCCACAGTCTCCCCTTTTTTTAGTATTTTTTCCCCTCGTATTGAATTCTGAATCTACATTACGACACCTTCCCGGTTCATTTCATTCGGGTTAGTTTGCAGGCTTCCAGTCTCTAGATATCTTCTTCTTCTTTTGATTCTTCTTATTCCTATTCTGGTTTTCGTTTCCGTAACACTGGAAGCTGGAAGTTGAGGCTGGAAAGTGGAAGGTGGAAGTCTTTTGGCTGGTGACGCGCGCCGGTGACGGGCTTCTCATTTTCCAGGAGACGACCAGCGACAAAGCAGTCGCTTTTTGGCGTCTCGCCGCAATTACTTTTATCTGCGGCATTCGTCCTCCTGCGGAAGAAGGAAGCTGGTGGACTTCTCACACGAGAAATGGACGAGAGAAGGAAGACTCCGTGTGAGGGAATAGCATGAAACTCGTAAACGGAGGAAGGAAAACCGTAAATATCGGAAAAATTCTGGTTAAAAAAAAAGAGTAAAAAAAAAAAATGACACCCGAAAATTATTACGAAGTCCGTAAACGGAGTTGGCGAATTCGGGATGGGGTGTAGGGACGCGGGTTGGGGTGAGGGTGTAGCGGTGAGGGGAGGGGTAAGGAGGGGTAGGAGGACTGAGGAGGAACGAAAGAATTGCAGCTGAAGACGAATACAAATGAATCGAAGTGAATTGAGATTAATTCCGATTCTAAATTTGAATGAGATCAAGAAAGAAAGAGAAGAGAGTAATTTTGTTTGCTGCGAAGCCTTTGTAAGTAGATTAGGAAAACACGAATGAGAGGAAAATCGGTGAGGAACGCGAGATTAGACCTTATGACCGAAAGAATTAAGGTAAAAAATAAGATGCGTACAAAAATATTTTGGAAAAGACATTCATTTCCAAGGGAATAATTTTATATTTAAAATGAGAGAAAAATACTCACAAAGAAAACAAAGCATTATTATAATTACAATTCCAAGTTGTTATTAGTCTATTATTATTATTATTATTATTATTATTATTATTATTATTATTATTATTATTATATAGAGAGTGAATCAAAAGTCCTGCCTCAAAAATTAACCATACAATAAATACCTTTGAGACAGAACTTTTGACTCACCCTATATATATTTATTCTTAAGAATCATGAAAAAATTTATATATTTAAGCTCTTATACAAGTATAATATAGCACAACAGTACTATCACTACTATTACTACTACTACTACTACTACTACTACTACTACTTCTACTACTACTACAAATAATAATAATAATAATAATAATAATAAAGCTTAAATAAGAAAATGTCGTAAATTTTCAAATAAGACTAACAAATAAAAAGTTTATCTTCTCAAAAAGAAAAAAAAAACAAGAAAATGGCGCACCACTAAATTTTTCCTACTTTTTTTCTTTCAAAATCAAAATTATGGAATTATTTCCCCCCTTTTTCCCCCTTCCCCTAAATCCTCCCATTTATAACATTCCCCATCTCTTACAATTTTCTTTGTAATTTGTGATAGGAAAGTCCCGTGCCGCCTAGAAGGTCATTTGGCCATCAAGATTTCAACGCCGTTTTACCCCTAAAATGTCATACAAATAACATTTGTTGTATATAAAATGTGTGTGTGTGTGTGTGTGTGTGTGTGTGTGTGTGTGTGTGTGTGTGTGTGTGTTTGAGAGAGAGAGAGAGAGAGAGAGAGAGAGAGAGAGAGAGAGAGAGAGAGAGAGAGAGACATAATAACCACTCAAGTCAATCGTTACGACGCCATCTTTTTTTTTTACCATGTCATGGAAAATAAAAACGCCTGAATGAACACAAACGTATAAAACAAAAGAACAGCGATAATTCCTTCCTCATCACTTGAGCGACTTCGGCGTTCAGTTATGACAACGTTTGGAGGGGGCAATGCAGTTCCTTCATTCGTCTGTGATAAACAGATTAAAAGCTTAAGCGATTAGAGACAAGAAATCCACATGGCCAATCTGTATCGAACGAAGATGGCAGATTGCGAGATTTAGAGACAATTTCGGAAGAGAGGAAGACTCTCTCTCTCTCTCTCTCTCCTCTCTCTCTCTCTCTCTCTCTCTCTCTCTCTCTCTCTCTCTCTCTTTTAACTAACTCCTTGAAACCTCAATCTAACACTGAGGACATTCCTAACTCTTTTGAAAATGGTTAGACATTAACATCTAAAGATCTAACACAGTCAATTCATTATACTCATAGAAATAACAACTCTATAATTGAGCATCTATCTATAAACAACACGTTTATATATACCACTCTCACAACCTCTTAATAACAGTTACAATAACATTAATAATAACTTAATTTTATTTAGAAATTAGATTAAACTTTTAATCAGTTTAATTCCAAAATCGACTTAAGTTCAATTTAATCTTTCGAATTGATGGGTTTTGTTTTATCGAAAGTCTTTGGTTAATTTCTCTAAATCCGGAATTTGATATTTCATATCCAAGTTTCTGAACTTATACAGTGGAGTACGAATATATATATATATATATATATATATATATATATATAATAAAACAGGAACACCAGAGAAAATACAAACATCCTTCAAGGTTTAATAGTACCAACGTTTCGGAATGCACTAATTCCATCTTTTTAATAATACTGATACTGTGCAGGGTTTTAATAGAGGTCAAATGAAAGAACTACTAAAATTTTCCGTGGGAGACCTTATATTTATATTCAACGGTGAATATTTTAAACAGACTGAAGGTGTTCAAATGGGTCTGCCTCTTGGTCCCACCTTAGCTAACGCGTTTCTGTGTCATCATGAAGTAAATGGTTGAATGAGTGTCCTTCCAACTTTAAACCGGTTTTTTATAGAAGATATATTGATGACACTTTTCTCCTGTTTAAATCACCGGACCATATATATATATATATATATATATATATATATATATATTATGGTCTGGTGATTTAAACAGGAGAAAAGTGTCATCAACATATCTTCTATATATATAATCTTATATATATATATATATATATATGATACACACAGACAGTGCATGGAACAAGGAACCCTAGATCCATGTCCCAAAGCTGGATCCTGTCTGCTTTGCAGATAGCTGGTGAGGGAAGCTATATTTATGGGACCTCTTTGCGAGTGACCCGTTGCCCACGTCGGCTAGCATCATGAAAAAGAAAAACTATGGTATTTGTCATTTACCATTACTTATTCGGACTATAGTGGATTTAATTATCCCAGAAGAGTTCGTTGTTCCATGCACTGTCTGTGTGTATCATAAAAAACTCAGGGGACCATTCTGAGTTCATTCCCATATATATATATTATATATATATATATATATATATATATATATATATATATATATATATGGCGGTTCAAATAAATTAAAATTAAAAATTCAAGCAAGCATGTACTTTTTTTTTATTAGACTTAAGAACATAAAACTCTGAGACGAATTTGAGTGTGGAATCCGAGAGTATTTACTCGGTGCTCAAGCATTAGAATATGTACAGTGGGTGAATTGGATAAATAACATTTAGATAACCAATGAATTCGCACAATATAACGTTCAGTGATGGCACAAATGCACTGATATCACTTTAATATCATAGAGGAAATCTAGTCGCCTGAACATTTACCGGTGACCAATGTCGACTTATTCTGGTCAGGAAATTAGT
The DNA here is from genome assembly GCA_023014485.1 of Bathynomus jamesi. NCBI lineage: Eukaryota > Metazoa > Arthropoda > Malacostraca > Isopoda > Cirolanidae > Bathynomus > Bathynomus jamesi. The sequence goes on from JAJOZX010000492.1 coordinate 152,941, forward strand.
GCCGGTGCATTTCCACTACGTGTAAGAGGAACTGCTTTTGAGCCTCGGCTTTGGTAATGGTTGCATTGAAATTCTTTATCATGGACACGCCCCTTTCAGCACTGCCGTTGATAACATTGAATCTTTACATGGATAGGAGGGATCGTCTATCGTCTTGGTGATTTTCCCACTCATCAGGAGATGTCCTAAGAACCCTCGGCTGATCTTGAAAGTATCAAATAACTTGAATGACACTGAATCGACAAAGTCTGAGAGATCCATCCTCTCTACTGAAATGTTTCCTTTGTATTTTCTCCGATCTTTCTTTAGTGTTCCTCTCTGTAGTAAATTTGCTGCCTCAACCATTTTCATCTTTGTTTTCCGACAAGGTTTCAAACGAAACAAAGCCAAACCAGGAGGAGATTGTAGACATCAATCGACCAGGGAAGTACTTCGGGGGGAACGTTAGGCAGGAGACAGGGAATGCTGGAACTCCCGTTTCTCCTGTCACTGTCCTCCTTAGCTGATGTTTTTCGGTGTCTCATCTGCTTGAGCATCCACTAAAAGTTTTGCTACCAAGTAGAAATTTGCCATGAAGGTTTTTGTAAACAAGTAGAATTAAAAAAATCCACATGCTCAGTGACTTACCTGCAATCAAATTTTTCACCCCTATTACATGAAGCGCCCTAATATATATATATATATATATATATATATATATATATAATATATATATATATATATACACCTTATGAACCTTATGTTGTTTCGTGCGTTGGTCTCTCTTCACACGGAGGTCAAGCTGGTGGCCCCGCCTCTAGGTCTGGCCTGGTGGAGGAGCGAGTTGCTTTCTTGCGCTCTCCACCATACATAGCCAGGCACGCCCGGCTCATCTGATACTGTCCTGAGCCAGGCATCCAGTCTATTCTTGAAGACTTCAACTTTGACCCCCATTACGTTTCTGAGGTCCTTAGGAAGCTGGTTGAAAAGTCTTGGCCCCCTGACAACCAAGCTATTTTCCTTCAGGGTTGAGGAGGTCCCTTGTCGGGCCTTTAATTTGGGAACACTACACATTCTGCCTTTCCTATTTTCCAGTGTTGTTTGAATGGTAATTGGGTTTAGTGTTAGGTTTGGTACCAGTTTTTCGATCATTTTCCATATGTAGATTATGATGTACCTCTCTTTTCTTCTTTCCAGTGAGTACAGATTTAGTTTACGTAGTCTTTTCCAGTAGTTGAGTTCTTTGCAGCCATCAATTTTGGCTGTGAAATGCCTTTGCGTTTCTTCTAGTTTATTAGTTTCTTCCTTTTTATATGGGGACGTCAAAACTGAGCAGTATTCAAGTTTTGGTATAATCAGTGTTTTTAGCAGGGGAATCATTACTGTCCTGTCCCTTCTCTTGAAAGTTCTTAGTACCTGTCCGGCGACTCTTTTTGCTTTATTTATCGCTATCTGATTTTGTGTTTCGAATTTCGCATCATCTGTCATTATTATCCCGAGATCAATCGCTTTCGTGCTTCTCTGAATTTCCTGTCTATCTGGAGCATAATATGCAGTCTGTTTAAGTTCTTCTTTTCTACCATATCTCAAGAGCTGAAATTTCTCGGCGTTGAATGACATGTTGTTGTCTTCTGACCATTTGTATATTTTGTTCGTGTCCCTCTGCAAGGCCTCCACGTCATGTACATCGCTGATTTTTCTGCTGATCTTTGTATCGTCTGCAAAGGATGTCACTATACTGTTGCTGTTTACTCCACTGTCTATGTCTGTTAACATGATTATGAACAGGAGTGGGGCCAGTACTGTCCCTTGTGGTACTGAGCTGCGTACTTCTGATTCTGATGATGATATACCTTGAATCTTGACGACCTGCAGACGATCTCTAAGGAAGTTGTAGATCCATTTTCCCACTTTGCCTGTTATTCCCATATATTTAATTTTATGTGCTATTATACCATGGTCACATTTATCGAAAGCTTTAGCAAAATCTGTGTTTAACATATATATATATATATATATATATGTTAAATATGTTAAACACAGACCGTGCATGGAACAAGGAGCTCTTCTGGGAAATTACATCCACTATAGTTCGAATAAGTAATGATAAGTGAAAAATACTATAGTTTTTCTTTTTCATGATGGAAAGCCCAACATGGGCACCGGGTAACTCATTGGGCTTTCCATCATGAAAAAGAAGAAACTATAGTATTTGTCATTTATCATTACTTATTCGAACTATAGTGGATGTAATTTCCCAGAAGAGTTCCTTGTTCCATGCACGGTCTGTGTTTAACATATAAGTTTCTCAGGGAACCATTCTGAGTTTGTATATATATATATATAATTTAGGGTGATGCAAAAAAGGGGTCAAATTTTTTTTTTTTCAATTTTCAGGGAGACACCCTCCTATTTTATTCATATTCCTAAGAAAGCATTGTATGCGAAATTTGGGGTTGAAAAAGAGAAAATTAGAGGTTGCTACCAAGCTTTAAAAATAAATGTATATCAGTTTGTGCTCAAAAATATTGTTTTGTTGATATTTTCGCCGGAGCCGGTTTGATATGTACCTAGTTAACCTAGTTTGAAAAAAAACGATGACATTCTAGACTATAGTACGTAGTGAGCTCATAAAATAGTAAATAATAGGCACGCTGATTTCCGCACCACCCTCTGAGGTACAGCGTATAGCGCGTTAACTTTTTTTTATGTGGAAGTTTCCCCAGTAGGCATATCATAACCACTTATGTATGTTTATTTTCGTTTTTTGTGAAGCAAGAGTAATGTTTTCTTGTTTTTGTTTGAGAGTGACGACCTGTAACTTTTAACAATTTGAAGAAGGTATTGTTTCTGCTCTTCATCATTGGTTATCAGTTTGTTGTATTCCTCCATCAGCGTACACCTCTTTCCGCAATGTCGTTTACCACTTTGAGTCCATATGCGATATCTCTTGCATTCGCATAACTTTCATCATCATTCCATTCTTCAGCATCTTTTTCAAGAAAAGTGCAAGGCACCTCTAGGATTTCAAAGAATCTTTTTGTGTTCGCAGTAACGAAATCCTGCAGTTGTTTCTGCCCAGCTGATTTAGGATTTATTGATGCTCGTTTGCTCGGTTTTGAGTCAACTGGTTTCTGCAGAGCATGCTTCATTTTGTTTTTTGTCCATGCGAAACAGCTGAATCAAAAATGCAAGCGCCACAAGCTCCTCAGAGAGGTACCACAAATGTCTCAAAAACTTATTGAGTGCAGCACTTGCAATTTTGTTATCCTTTTGCTTGTAGAGCTGCAGACTTTGCACAAAATGCAAATCTGAACGGGGGGCGCATGAGGGTATGGGTGCCAGGTACCACGATCTGATGTATATCGCAGCTGAAAAGCAGCAAACATCTCTCAGTCCTTTTTCCTCTCTCTCAGTTAGTTTAAACTGAGATTTAAACATCCAAATTTTAATGCAGTAAATTAGCTTGCCCATCCATCGTGCTCTGTGATAAGCTCCGGGTGCTTTAAAGCTGATTCCTGACTTGGGGGCACTACCGATGAAAATGAGCGTTAGCTCGAGCAATTCCTTGTAGTCATCACGAGGCTGCTGTTCATCAAGCTGAGCTTGAGCAAATTGAATGAGTTCTTCAGCATCTGAGATTTTCTCTGCAATGTTAGGGTCATCTGTTGCTGTTTGGTAATTGTTCTTGTCAATTTCCACCCACTTTGCTTTGAATCTCTTAAACAGTTGTATGTCAGGGCCACTAGAAGATGGCAAGGAGACAGAAACTGCAGCTTCTAACACTATTTCGAAAATATGATGTCGGCAAGCCAGCCACAGCATATCTTTATCCAATCTTTGCTCTAGTAACATACAAGCACCACTCTTAGAACCTGTGTTGGAGGCAGTGGTGTCAAAACACATGCCCTTCACTTGGTCAGATATATTCCACTCCAATACTAACTGATGGACAGCATCTGCAATGTTTTGACCAGTTCCTCTGGCAAGTTTGGGAATACCAAGAAGCTGATCAACTCCTTGGCCGGAAATTAGAACTGGCAGTCGATCAACATTTTCATGACCAGTAATATCTTCCAGTAGTTTGCCGTCCCAATGTATTTGGAGAGGGCAATTTGTTTCGAAATCCTGCTTCAAATTTTCTGCCATTGTCTTGCGGTTCCTTTGTCTTGCTCTCCGTATCGATGAATAGCTAACACTGTATTCTTCAGGGTTTTGCCCAAGAGCATTGATTGTTGGGATCAAGATTTCCGAAGCAGCTCTATCACTTACTTTTGCAGCATCAAGAGATACAAGCATTGAAGAATCCATAAGCTTTGCACTCTTAGACTTTGATCTACTTTGTCTCGAAGTTGATGGCTGCTGAGGGTCAGCAACAAATTCTTCTTCTGATTTTGAACTATCTTCATTCAAACTTGAAGGACTTGAACTTGAGAGCACTGCTGCTTCGAAAACGGCTGTTTCCCTCTTTCTTTTCTTTTCAAGCAATGTTTCCTTTTCTCTAGCAATCTCTTCCATTTGTGAAAAAACTTTATCCACTCCAGACATTTTGCCTTTTCTTCCTTTTTGTCGTTGCAGCATCAAAAACTCACGATCTTCATCTATCTTTATCATGTCAAGAGCACTTGCATGTGCAATGTCAAACAGATCTTGCAAGTCATTTTGCCAGCTCTCTTGTTTTTGAAGTAGTGCAGGTGATTGCTTCTTCTTATTATTTCTGTTCTTCTTTAGTTTCTCCCACTCGTTGAAAAGTTTCTTTACTCTCTCCACGACATGACATTTCAACACTGTTGGGATGCGTGCCTTTTCCCACACATCCATAACATCTCTAGCAGTCAACAAAGCCGCTGTTTTCACCTGTTGCTTTTTATTGATCTTGTAGTTCATAAACAATGCTAATGTTTCCCTTTTAGATGGAAGCTGGGTTTCTTTGAAGGACTCTATAGGATGTCCTATGAGCCAAACAACTGTTTTGTGACGCATATGCCGCTCCATGAGTGCAACTCAGCAACTGCTATACAACCACTCTCAGCGAAGGCAGCAAAGATACTGAGTCAGTGACGCCGCACTTACACTGACGCGGCCGCCACAGTGACGTCACAGCAAAGAAATGATTCTAGAATGTTCGGCCACGGCGTCTATAGCAATGAAAGGGATGAGAAGGTTTACGGAAAGAGGTTCAGAGTCTGTTATGACTGCTATATGTTGCTGACTACCATTTTTGATGAAATCTGCAAATAAATAAATGTACAATAAATACAAACTGAAAAATAACAATATACAAAATGTTCAATGGATGGTAGCAACCTCTAAAATGTCTTCAATTGTGCTGAAAGTTTGCATGTTCAGTTTTTACACTAAATTAAATAAAATTAGAGGGTGTCTTCAAGTTTTTGAAATGATAAGTTATTTTGCATCACCCTAAATTTATATATATATATATATATATATATATATATATACAAACTCAGAATGGTATAATATGCCTTTGGTTAGCTTCCGCCAGAATTGTTCATTCTGACGAAGGTCAAGCTTTTCACTCAACCTTAGACCTACAGTTTAACGTGGAATCCGAACCACGCCCCATCAGCAGCCCAGCGTTTTAACCACTAGGCCACCTAGGGTACCCATTTATCTACCAACCACTTTCTTTATTGTGTGGAAGGATGAACAGCTGGGTTTTGCTGCGCGCCGGCTGCCGTCGGGTCTCGAACCCGGCGCCGATGGTTTCGTAGTCAGCGACGCTAACCACTACACCACCGAGGTGTGTGTATATGTATATATAGACTATATATATACAGTATATGGACAGTATATATTACTTGATTAGTTTTTTATATCTACTTTTATCTTGTAGTAAAATTCTCCCTATCTGTATGGATTTTCCTGAGACAAGATAACACTTCTCTCACTCCTTCAAATATAACCTCCAATAAAACCCATACCCCAAAAACGATTCTGAAATACCGACAACCACACACACACACACACACACACACACACACACAACACACACACACATATAATATATATATATATATATATATATATACATACATACACAGTGTGTGTAAAGCGAGTTCTTGTTGTTGGGTAGCCGATCAGCCCACCCTGATTGAGCAAGCCGGCGGCACGCAGGTAACCGATCGCCCTCTCCGGAGTGGACCAGAGGTTCAGCGCACTAGTGATGTTGTGTTGTGTTCTCTGTTGTGCTAGAGCGGTACAGTCTGTCATAATGTGTTCAATTGTTTGTAGTGTGTCCTGGCACAGGTGGCAGGTGTCGTCTGTGGAGTTGTCTAGTCTGTGTTTATATGTCTGTAAGTTGGGGTGATGTCCACATCGGAATCGTGCTAAGTTAATTCGATCCGATCTGCTCAGGCTGGTCTCTGACCTGTCAATTGGTTGCGGCTTCGCACCTAGGACCGCATTCGGACCGAGTCGTGTCAGTGCTTTGTGGGTTGGGTGTGTGTGTGTCAGGGGCGGATCCAGCCTTCTGGGCTGACTGTCTTCCAAAATTTGAAAAGTAAAAAATGCGTACGGAACTATTGTAAATCGTGAAATTTTCGCTAGCACCTTTTTGGCAGAAGTATATTTTCAAGTTGCTATAACATATTTTTAAATGAAATAAAAGATATAAAAATAAAACTGGAAAATTACATCATATTTATCAAAATATTATATAATTAAATATATATATTATATATTATTAAAATATCATATAATAAAAAAATTCACTGAAAATTCTGACAGTCTTCCGGAAGACGGTAGAAGACGGTCTAAATCCGCCCCTGTGTGTATGTGTTTTCTGTACTGTGTGATGTCTGTGGGGCGTGGTATGGAGTGGATTATTTGGTTATAATGTCTCTCTGGTGTTACCTTAATGGTGCGAGGTGTTGGTGCATGATTGTACATGTAGTGACAAGGGTGTTGTGGGTTAGTTGTCGCTGCTGCCATGAATTGTGTTTCCCTCATGTCTAAATGTTCCCTAACATTCAGTATTTTTGTTTCTGTGTGCAGGTGTTCTATTGGTGTTGTTTGAACACATCCTGTAATGATACGAAGTACGTTGTTTTGTATTGTCTGTAAGGTGTTTATGTGTGTGTTTGTGATGATGGGTGCCCAGCATGGGCTAGCATAGTTCATAACTGAGCGAATATATTGTTTGTATATGAGTGATGCTGTTTCCTGCTGGTGTCCAAAGTTTATGCCTGTTAGTACCCTAAGCGTGTTAAGTCTTGACGTACACTTGTTTTTAATGTCCTGAATGTGGTTTGCAAAAGATAATGATGTGTTGTATGTGACCCCAAGTATTTTGGTCCTGTGAGTGTGTGGAATGTTGGTATTGTTTAGTGTAAGCTGTGGAATTATCTGGTGTTCTTTTGTGGGCGCTACTTTGAGTCTATTGTGTGTGAGCCAGTCTTGTATACTGTTTATGTATGTTTGTAGATTATTTGTAGCGGTGTCGATGTTGTTGTGGGTGGATGTTAGAGTGATATCATCTGCATATGATGATAAGGTAAGCTTGTTATCCAAGGGGGTTGGAATGTCATGCATGTATAAATTGAACAGTGTTGGTGAGAGAACAGAGCCTTGAGGGACCCCGTTCGGAAAAGCTTGTTTTTGGATGACTTGCCTTTAAATGTGACATGTGAGTATCTTCCTGAAAGATAGTTGCTCAGCCACCTTTTGGTGTTATTGTGCATGTTTGTGTTAAGTATTTTGTTTATGAGAGGGAAGCGTGGGATAGCATCAAATGCTTTACTAATGTCTAGTGTTGCTAATAGTGTACGTTGAGCTGGTGGTCTGGAGTTGATGCCATCCATGATGTGCTGCGTGAGGTTAGTGAGTAATGTCGTGGTTGAGTTGTGAGGTCTGAATCCATGTTGCGTAGGCGATAGTGGTATGTATGGGTTGGTGATTTGTAAAATTTGTCTCTCTGATACTTTGGAAGGTGTACATAGTAAAGTAATGGGTTATAGAAAGCTGGTTCTGTTGGATTTTTGTTTGGTTTGAGTAGTGTATTAATTTTACCTTGTTTCCATATGTCAGGAATAATAGTGTTGGTATGAATATGTGCTGATGTTTGTGAGAGCTAGTATTTCCTGTGGGCCCAAGCGTTTAAGATGTATGTTAGATACTGTATGTTGTCTGGTCCAGTAGCCTTCGAATTCTTAATGTTTTTGATGATCTTGGTGGTCTGGTCTGTATTGAAGGGTGTAATGGTCGTGTCGAGTCTGTATGTTTTCTTGTGTCTGGCTGTTTGTCTGTCTGCGTGTTTCATAAACACGCAGACAAGTGGCGTGTGATTCTGTCTGTCTATGATTGTGTCCGTCCATTTGTTAACTTTTGGGTCTCTAAAAAGAGCTTAATTAATTAATTGGTTGGTTGGTTGGTTAGGTGATGGTTGGTTGGTTTTTTAAAAATAGGATAAATAACTATAGAGAAGAACGCAGCCATGAAAATCTTGAGCTTCACATTGTGTCAAGATTTGTGAAGCTTAAGATTTTCATGACTATAGTTTTATTAACCAAATAATTGAACCTCCAATTACTGGGGGCTACAACGAAAAATAAAAAATGATTTAAATAATTAAAATTTAATACAATCAGACGACCCCAAGCAAGTGCTGGGCGTAAAAATAGTGTTTTCTACTTGGTTTTCCTTTACAAAACTAAAATTACCTCCAGAAAAAACAAAATTACTAAAAGCAACTTTATTATCTAGCATATAAGCCTAGCAGCGCGGTCAAAACCAGCTAGTATTATATATATATATATATATATATATATAATATATATATATATATATACAGGGTGATTCAAAGTCAGGTTACATAGGGCTTTTCTGTTTCTTTGCATGTAAATGAGTTATGAGATGTTATCGAAGGAGGAGCGCATTGATGTGATATTCCTAGCAGGCTGCACAAGTGCATTGCCGTTAACGGTGGCCATATCGAACACGTGATGCGACTATCCCTGTATCATTACATAATACAATATTTCCCTATGTAACCTGACTTTTGAATCACCCTGTATATACATTCAGCTTTATAATGAATTTTACAAAGATTTCATTGTGATTATAAAAGTCTTAAAAAAAAAAAATCGTAATTTTTTTTTTGGGGGGGGGGATTTTTCCATCCACAAGTTGAGTTTGCTTTTATTCTATATATTTTTAAAGTACATTTGCAATATGCAAATTGCATGTGAGGTTGCAATTATTGTTTTCCTTTTCGACAAAACTTGAATAGCGAAAGGATTTAAAGCAATTTTTTATTAGTATATTTTTATTATTGACAATACTAGGTTTTCCTTAATGCATAAAATAAGTTGTGGCGTATCATTCTCAGTTGATAGTTTAGTGTCGTAAAATGTATACAGGGTGAGTCAAAAGTCACCCTGTAGTTTTAATGTTTAAGATACACTTTTTGGGGATTTCAAAATTTATATATATATATATATATATATATATATAATCCCATAAGTTTTTTTGCCTCTGAATTTTTTCCGACTAAAATAAGGGAGTGATAAAGGGAGTAAATGGACTTATGGAACACCCTGTACAGTATACGGTGGTATGGCGTCCTCGCTAAAATGTGTTCGTTTCACATCGTTTTATTTGTGTCAAGACGAACCTTCTAATTGCTAACGTTTACAAATGGCACAAAAAGTTTAAAAATAGAGAAACATTTGCTCGTACCAGAAATCGAATCTGTTGGACATTTTCATCCGTACGAGAAGTGGAAGGGCGGCCACTGCGTTCCTTGTCTTCAAGCGATGTTTCTCCATTTTTAAACTTTTTGTGCCATTTGTAAACGTTAGCTACGCTGAGAGCATCATTTCCAAAAGCTGTTTTAATCATTTCGTTCGTCTCCGAACGCGCGTTGTTCCATTTCAGAGATTTATACGTACTGCAGAAACACACCCTCTTTTTAAGCGCTCCAACCAACTACTGACTCATGGCAGCAGATTTTGCTTCAGACTGCAGACGCCAGAGGGCAGGAAGACTCACATATGTAAACGGTTATTTCTTATTTGCATTCATTTGTCCGCGTAGCAATAAAATTATCGATACTTTTTGATCACTCCTCGTGTGTGTATATATATATATATATATATATGAAAATTATTTCACGAAAGTAGCACGTGAATAATATTTATGATGAAAATAACCACGAAGGAAAAAGGAAACACAGAATGGTGCTCAAGCGCTTTCGTCAGTGTTCCTGAGGATGTCATTAGACGAAAGCGCTTGAGCACCATTCTGTGTTTCCTTTTTCCTTCGTGGTTATTTTCATTATATATATATATATATATATATATATATATTTCTCAATCTTTATCAACTATTTAAACAAAGTTGTATTATGTACAACTATATTTACGACTAATAATTTTATAGGTCGAGGAGGTCGGGGGTTTGAATCCCGATGGTAATAATAATAATAATAATGCAAGAGTTGGAGCAATAGGAAGCATTAGTTGGCCTGAGCTGTGTGACAATTTCTGGCTCTTCTGACTCAATGACTGATTACAATAATCTTATAGTTGGTCACAATGAGAAAAAAAATTCAAACATTTTCCAGTATACTTCAGATACAGGGTGTCCCATAAGTCCCTTTACCCTCACCCTATTCTAGTAGGAAAAAGTTCAGGGATAAAGGGATTTATGGGGGAACCCTGTACATTATGATAAGTATAACATCTAATTGTAATGGGTGACGTGTTTCCCTATAAATGAAGTGAAGAAACTGAGGTAGGGGTTCGATTGCCGATGGTGCTATAGTATTGAGAGTTAGAAATATGAACCGCATTAGTTGGCCTGAGCTGTGTGGCAGTTTCTGGCTCTCCCGACTGATTATTATTATTATTATTATTATTATTAGAGTAGTGGGTCGTATTCGTTGGCCTGAGCTCTTTGTCAGTTGGCCTGAGCTGTGTGGCAGTTTCTGGCTCTCCCGACTGATTATTATTATTATTATTAGAGTAGTGGTTCGTATTCGTTGGCCTGAGCTCTTTGTCCCAGTTTCTGGTCCTCTTGATTAATTATTATTACTGCTGTAACATACAAAAGTTAAACCTTCAAATACACTATACTGTTACGAGAACCTTTTATGTTAAAAGATAATAAAAATTACGTTATAACTTACCCCACCCCACACGTAAACTACAAAGACGCTTCTGCACACGCTTCAACAGATCCAATATCCAAAACTATCGCGTGAAATAACGATCAGACTACAGAAATCTATTCACTCCTGACGGTGAAACACGTTCTCTCTCGCTTTCGGTTGACACTATTATCCTCGTATGACAGAAAACAGAAAACATACGGTGTGCCTTCCACACGATGAATATTAACTTAACGTTGCTTCAGTTTTATGCAAAGAATAGATGGAGCAGAGGAAGCAATTGAATCTATAAGTCATCGTGACGTACTGAAACGTGATTTGAAAATCTAAAAGAATTACCCTTTACGTCACAGAGTGCGAATAGAAAACGAGAAGCGGAGATTGCATTTAGATAAACAGAAATATATTGAGATCATTTTAATCGCAACGAGAGATTGGTTTTAGTAATGCGTATAAAGGATGTGCACAGTGATTGTAACTGCGCCATAGTGTATATAGTAATATAAGACAATACAGTTTACCGTAATAATAATAATAATAATAATAATAATAATAATAATAATTATAATAATAATAATTTCGGTTGGTTAACCTCTTTCGTAACGGTAGAGGTCACGTGACAAAGGGGATTTTGCAGCTTTACGTGTGGGATACGAACTAGCTAAGGGTTACTACATCATTTAAAAGCGGAGGATAGCCACCCGTACAACTATTATACAGACCCAACGCCGCTTACCTTCGCTGATTGGTATCTATAAACATTTCGTTGGCACCTTAATAACCTAACTTAACTTAACCTAACCTAAACCTAATCTAACATAACATAATTTAACACTAAAAAAATATTATCGATAAAATATCACGTACCGAAAATGCCGTTAGCCGATACTGATCGAACGGGCAGCTGTGCTACGACGTGCCACTACAAAGCCCTATTACCTCACAAATAGAGACGTTAATTTCATAATAAAAATTAGTTTTGCTGTAACCCAAAATACCTTAATTTACAGTATATTTAATCCTCTGTCAACTGTAATCTTTTTAAAAATAAAATTGTTTGCAAAGTTTATTATAGTCATTTCGAATTAAAAAATAATAAGATTAATTTTGATTGGTTTGAAAGTAATAACTTAACTCTTATTTATAAAGAATAAAACTGTTATTCTTTAATTAAACATAAAATGTTTGGTATTTTATCATATTTACACCTGAAATTCGTCTGTATATGAAATTCCCTTTTAAAATTGTAGTGCAATAAAGTATATTCAACTTGCATAATCATTATAGATAGATAGATAGATAGATAGATAGATAGATAGATAGATAGATAGACAGACAGATAGATAGATAGAGAGAGAAAGAGAAAGAGAGAGAGAGAGAGAGAGAGAGAGAGAGAGTGTGTCCATAAAGTTCATGTAATGTAGCGTCTTAGGAAAAAAAAAGTTGTAATTACTAAATTATTCCTATAATACTGAACTTTATAGATACCCTGTAGATTATTCAGATTATAACATTAATTAATAATAAGATTGATACACTAAACATTCACCAATGTTAGATAATGTTAGAGAATGTACATAATTCTAATTGTTAAACTAACACCTCCAATATTTACATGAGTATAAGCGAATTATAATTCGCTTATACTCATGTAAATATTGGAGGTGTTAAGTTTAACAATTAGAATTATGTACATTCTCTAACATTATCTAACATTGGTGAAATGTTTGGTGTATCAATCTTATTATTTATTGCACCAAAATCAATCCCATATACTTAAATCTTTTAATGAAACTGTTGTCGCATGCGCGTAAAGCAGAACATGAAATTCCATCCCTGCAGTTCATAACGACGATTTCCTTAATCCAACCTCTTATCCTAAGTGCTATCCATACAGACTAGCCGAGTGCAAATAAAGATATAGTCAAAGGAGAAGTATGAAATTGCCAGGAACATTAGGGGAGCTAGTTGATAATTGTATTTATATATGTATATATATATATATGAAAATTATTCCACGAAATAATATATAATATATATATATATATATATATATATGAGAGAGAGAGAGAGAGAGAGGAGAGAGAGAGAGAGAGAGAGAGACGCATACTTGAATATATTCTGAAATGCTTTACATCAGGGGTTCTCAGACCGCAGCCCACCGGCCGCATGCTGAACTGCATTATCGGTTCTTAGGCCGTCCTGGATAAGTCGTAACGCCTCTTCCCGTCGATTCACGAAGTAAACGACAATGGGACTGGACAGTAGTTGAATGGGAGACCTTCTTCTGCTTCCAGATTATGTAGTGACTCGTAGTTCGGATCCCTCGTAGGTCCCCTTCGTCACATGACCTTAGATGTTTCGAAGGAGGTTACACAACTCCATCATTAATATTATCATCGGCCCTTTGAGGTACATGTCACTGACGCGTGTTACAATTTGAAAAAGAAAGTCAAACTAGAAAGAATACTATTTTTACGCAAAACATGTTGCTTCACAGGTCAAACAAATGTTTTTTATTTAAATTTCGACATATTCTCATTCCTTTTCTGTTCAACTTTCTAACGCAAGGATTAATCGGTATTTTCAATCTTTTATCTACTCAACCGGTCAACTTTGGAACAATCTTCCACAATCCATCTTTCCCTCTGTCTATGACCTCCAATCTTTCAAACGCAGTGTGTCCAGGCATCTCGTAAACCTTGGAACTTGATTTTGGCTCTTTTATTCCTCTTTGATGGAGGGGGGGCGTTTTTGCGGGCATTCGCCCTTGGCTCCTCCTTCTTGTATAAGAAAACAATTAATGCTGAGATTTTCTGAAATGTAATAATTACTGATTTTTGTTAGCTAATAGTTTTGTTTCAGGACGCGTGACCTTCTACAGTTAATGAGACACGCTTTTCGGCCATCGCCAAAACATGTCTAGGTATCACTACTTTACATAGATTTGTTAAAATTACTCTCAGTTACGTGCAGAACACTTATCACGCCCGTTTTTGTTCGATGGCACTGAGGTTTGAGGTTAGGTTAGGTTAGGTTAGGTTAAATTAGGTTGCGTTAATTAATTTTTTAATATTTGAAATATTTTATGGAACATCATTCAGTGAAAATATGAAAAAAGAGGAATTTATTTTTTCGAAATTGAAATTACCAAAACGCGCGCGCGCGCGCGCACACACACACACACACACATTTGTTACAATAACCAAATACATATTTAATTATTTGACAACCATTAATTACTACATGGTTAATTTAATCGGCCAGTAAATAATAGCATTAACCATATTTAATTTAACCATTTAACCATATTACTACATGGTTAATTTAATCGGCCAGTAAATAATTACACTAGCCATACTTAATTTTCTATTAACAAAGTTAAATGGTTGTATAATCATTTTGCATTTGTTGTAAATTAGATGAGTTGTTGTAACAATTTTTTTTTTTTTTTTTTTTTTTTTTGTGTGTGCGCGCGCGCGTGTGTGTGTGTGTGTGTGTGTGAATATTGATTAAAATGCCCCCTTAAAATCTCGTTTAGTACGGGTAACAATTAAGCAAGATTTGAAAATTTCAAGCGCTAGAAAAATCATTATAAAACGCTGCATTCAAAATAAAACCTTCTAAATTTAGAACTTAAAACTTCTTTTTGAGGGTACATTCTACAAGAGGAAGTTTTGCCTTCTTTTAGGTATCAAAGTTTCTTGTGAAATGATATAAAAACTCTTTTTAATGATACATAACTTCTTTAAATAAAAGATATGGTTTTCAAAACTACTTCTTTTTTGAGTGATTTGAGACCAAAGAAGATAATATTTCTTTGTATAGAAGGTTGCAGGAAGTCTTTGTTTTCCGTGTGGTTGTTGCTGAATTTAAGAACTACCAAATTGTTTTCCTGAACTGGTCCAGTTTTTGTGCGAAGCATTGCTGATGGTACGTGTAAGGGAGAAAAGAAAGATGAAATAAGTTTGCTTAAGGAGGTTATTATCTGAGATTATATCTGAGATTATATCTGAGGGGAGATTGTCATTATCTATTCCATGATTCAACAACTCTGACATAATTTAAACTAATTTTCCTCAATTAATTCGTGAACGATCCTTGTTCATCCCTCTACCATAATTTAAAATTTATGGTTTTCAAGGACAGATTTAGTATAGGGTGGCCACAAAGTCCCTTTGCATGAAAAACAAAGGCAACATACAGATATGCTGTAATGTCACTGCAAAGGGACTTTGTGGCCACTGTATATATTGCAATTAAGTTTCAATTGTCCGCTTAATCCGTAGTAAAAAGAATATTTTCTAGACATTCTACGTAGTTTTTTCAGAGATTACTTGAAATTGGGCTATTTTGATGCTTAGACCGACTTATCACAGTACATTCTTTGGTATACAATTCAAGACAGATTGAATGAAGATTTTATGTCTCGTAATGTTTCATTTTCGATCGGGTTTTTCACACTTAGTGAGAGTTACACATAAGGACAATATTAAAGTAAGCTTCTAATTTATTTTAAAGCTTGTCTTCTTAAATTATTTTGCATCTGTCAGACATTTTATTCTAGTTCACAGATTTTCAAATATAACTTCAGAATTTGGGCATTCATAGTCATATACTGTAGGTAAATAGATAAATGGGTAGATAAATAGATAAATAGATAGATAGATAAATAGATAAATAGAGAGATAGATAGAGAGATAAATAGATAAATAAATAAATAGATATAAAATTAACATATATGAAGTTAATACAAAGGATCTTTAGGTATTGTATTATGTTCATAAAAACCAAAGGAAAACCATGATAAGGCCATTTTTACCAAAGTAGAGGAATGAGAGGTGAAAGTGCGTTGAATAAGGCAGGAAACGATAGTTTTCCGTCGCTTTTGAACATAAACGAAAGACATTACCATCAAGGAGGACTTCAGAGGTACTTAAACAATTGAATATAGCGACTTTCAGGGTGAGGTATTAAGTTCAGAAAGAAAAATAACTTTGCCATGTTTCAGTGGTAGAGAAAGTTCGACCATTATCATAACCTCTGGCGTGAATTGCTTTTATTGTATTGCATGCAAGCAGTGAGGTTGAATTTCATCAAGATCCTTAGGAAGAGTGGAGGAATTAATGTAAAGCAAGGATGGGTTCTGGTGGTCGTGGTTTTTCTTCTGGTTTTTCTTCCTGGTTTTTCTTCTGGTTTTTCTTCGTGGTTTTTCTTCTGGTTCGGTATAATTCATTTTCACACAAAAGCATGCATTCTTTCGAAGTTGGATGTGGGTTTTCTAAAGTGTTTATTACCTAAGTGTATGATTTTCATTCTTTCATTGCGGGGTTCAACTGAGCTGTACAGGGAGCTGACAAAAGTAAATAGACACCACGATAATTGTCCTCAAGAACAAATAACAAAGCTCATCAATGGAAATGCCAGAACGCGTGTCAGCTTCACACAATACTGAAAAGGGGGAAGCAACACGATTATAAATATATCGATTCAAAAAATCTGTTAATATTTACTAACTTTTATTATCAAACCAAAAACTATGGAACCCCCCCCCCCCCCGAAGGTGTCTATTTTGTCGATCTTCCGTATAAGGTAATGTGGGTACTGAGTATGATGACTGTATCTTCTAATATAAACAATGGAGTCCCTCTATTTATCACTTCTAGATTTACCTGAATTTCTTCTTCTGTCTTTCTATTCGTTTGCAGGCTCGAATGTGGTCAGAAATTAGATTTTTTCCGTTGAATGCCCCTGGGGAGACATTTGAAGTTTTGTATTGCAATTTCATTGCTTGGAGCGCATGCAATACGTCCACTTAGCTTACTTCGGAAGCTGGGCTTTACATAACTGGTAGATTTGAATTATATAATTTGGTTTGATTTTTCAAACGTTTCCTCTCTGTTGCGGAAGGAATTATCTTTCATTCAAAACAAGTTTAAAAAATCAACTCATGAACTAATTAAGATGAAGATAACTGATATATATATATATATATATATATATATATACATATACAGGAATACCCTGCATAGTACGGATTTGATCAGTACGGAATTCACTATACTAGTACGGATTACAATTTAACACCAAACCTAGTTCAGTACTGGTCCTGATTCACTCCAGTACAGTTTTTCAGTTTTGTAAACAAATATTTTTTTCCCAAGCACGCACGCTAAATGTAAATATCATGAACTTACTGTACCTCAGCCACGAGCGTCGCCTTCATGATGCAAACTGATTTAGTTTCACCTAGACTGCGGTACTGTACACACGTGTTATTCTGTGCTATCCCGCTATCCAATTTTTAGTCCATATAAATATAGACTGTACAGTATGAGAGGAAGAGAGCTGGGGTTAGAAGATTTAGATTTCGCAAATGTTAAAGTTGCTTGAATCGCATTCAGAAGAGCTTAGCGATAACGACCTCATCAATTTAGAAGAACAGCGTGCGCTCAAAGAAGAAGAGGACAAAAGCGAAGAAAATGAAGATCAGAAATCATCAGAGTTCTCCATAGATGAACTTGAAAAAATATTCCGGGTGTGTGAAGATCTTAAAGAAAAAATTATGGATGGAGATCCTTACATCGAGGGCAGCATGAAAGTGCGAAGGGACTTAGAAAATGCAATTCGCTGCTACAGAGAATTGTATTACTTACTTTTGTTTATTTTTGTTGAGTTTGAACGACGGTTCAGGATCGACCTGCGGTCGACCCCTGCATGTCGATAAGAAGAAAAATAAAAGTGTTCAAACATCACTGTTCAAGTATTTTTCAAGAAAATATTTTTTTGCAATGTACTTTATTACGTACATATTTAAATGAAATTTTGAAAAACGAAAGTATTATTAACCTTTGCAGTTGTTTCACAATTAAAACTAGTTTAAATTAATGCAAAAGTCTGACTTTTATAATGTTATTGATGTCTGAGAACGAATTACTTTATTGTGTATTGATTACATTCCCCGTTCAGTACGGATTCACAGAGTACGGTACTTTCCGTGCACGCATTAACCGTACTATGCGGGGTATTCCTCTCTCTCTATATATATATATATATATATATATTAGTGGTGTACCGATTAATCGGCATCGGCAGAATCGGCCACTTTTTGGGCATCGGCATTGGTCAAATTTAGCCGAGTCTCTTACCGATTCTTTGAAATGTTTAAATTTTTATTACAAAACAAAATCTATATTTATAAAAAAAAATTAACAGATAAAAAACACTATTTATGATAATTTATACTCATTTCAAAGTGTAATAATGATATAAAAATATTTTACATTCACGAAAAGGCAAAGCTTAATAAGTTAAGTTGCCCATAAATTTACGTTTTCTCTAACTAGCTAATCTCTAAATATTATAAACTATTGTAATCTTCTACTCTATATTATTAATAATTCTATATTAAGTTGTACTTTATAATTTATATTTTAAGCCATCTTATTATGTTGACTTTATTTTAAGTATTTTAATAATTTTATAAAGCCAAATTGTATATCCATTTTTTTTATTCAAAATGGCCGCCGAGAACTTGAAATTATAGTGAAATTTTTTGCTGTTTACATTGTTGAAGAAAGAAAATGCCTTGAACATAAGGAAAACCAATTAACTTTAAATATTGTTATTCAATTTATAAAACTAAAATAAAATTATTTTATCATTTTATTGAGTAATAAAACTATTTAACATCACTTTAGCTACAGTACATGAGTAACAAATTCTGGGACTGTACATTTAAAGGAAACTGTATATTTAAAGGACTGGAACTGTATATTTAAAAGAAAACCATTTAAACAAATTTGAAATGTAAAAATATGAAAATTGAAAGTATTTCACATAAGATTAGAAAAATTTATGAAGGGAAGTAACTTTTTAAATCAAAGAAAGGAATCGGCATCGGCTAAATTTTGGAATCGGTACATCACTAATACATATACCTTTCAACCTTTCAAATGTTCCGCGCGATGATGATTCCTCATCTCACGAAGGTCACGCTTGTCGCCCCTCCTCTCGAGTTGGCCTGGTGAAGTAGTGAGTTGGTTTCTTGTACTCTCCACCTCACATAGCCAGGTACGCCCGGCTCATCGGGGATTGTTCTGAGCCAGGCATCTAATCTTCTTTTGAAGATGTCCATCGCAACACCACTCGTGTTCCTTAGTTCTTTGGGCAGCTGATTAAACAGTCTTCGTCCTCTCACAACAAAACTATTTTCTTTCAGGGTTAAGGATGTTCCCTCTCTGGCCTTTAATTTGGGAACACGACACAGTTTTCCTTTTCTACTTTCCACCGTTGTTTGGGGAGTTACAGGGTTCAGGGTAACCTTAGGGACTAGTTTCTCTATTATTTTCGAAGTGTAAATAATGGTGTATCTCTCTCTTCTACTTTCCAGTGAATATAGGTTTAATTCGCGTATGTTGGTTGGTTTGCTCATTGTATCAGTTGCTCGGAGACACTAGCATCAGTAATTACAGTAAGTTCTTTGCACCCATTGATCTTGGCTGTGAAGCTTCTCTGAATCCCTTCTAGCTGTCTAATGTCTTCTTTTTATATGGGGATGTTAGGACCGAGCAGTATTCCAATTTGGGTATGATCAGTGTTTTCAGTAGAGGAATCATTATATTCCTATCCCTTCCTTTAAAGGGTCTCAGTATCTGCCCAGTTATTCTCTTTGCTCTGTTTACTGCTATCTTATTTTGTGTTTAAAATTTCACATCGTCAGTCATTACAACTCCTAAATCTTTTGCTTTAGAATTTCTCTGAATTTCCTGTCCATTTGGGGTATAATATTCTATGGATTTTAGGTCCTCCCTTTTTTCGTACCGTAACGGTTGAGATTTCTCAGTGTTAAACTTCATATTGTTGTCTTCCGTCCACTCGTAGATTATGTTCATGTCTGTTTGTAGAGATCCTATATCTTCTGGGTTTCTTATTTTTCTACTGATCTTTGTGTCATCGGCAAAGGATGTTACTGTGCTGTCTCTGTTAACGTCCTCATCTATGTCAGTTAGCATGATTATGAAGAGTAGTGGAGCTAATACTGTTCCTTGTGGTACTGAGCTGAAGACCTCTGATTCTGATGAAGATATTCCTTGTACTGCAACGACTTGCAGCCGCTCATTAAGGAAATTATATATCCATTTCCCTACTTTTCCTGTTATTCCCATATATTTCAGTTTATATATTATGATTCCATGGTTACACTTGTCGAACGCTTTGGCAGAGTTTGTGTATATTACATCATAGTTTTCATTACTTTCCATTGCATCAATAATGTTGTTGTAGTGTTCCATTAGTTGTGATAGGTATGATCTGCCTGACCGAAATCCATGTTGGTTATCATTTGATTTTTTCTGAATTTCCAAAAAGTCATACATTTTCTGTCTAACTATTCTTTCAAATATTTTAGTGAGATGAAATGTAAGCGACACTGGCCTATAGTTTTTGGCCTTGGATCGATCTCCTCCTTTATATATTGGGATTATGTTCGCGCTCTTCAGGATGTCCAGTATTTCTCCCGTGTCTAGTGATCGTCTCCATATCCAATATAGGGGCTCAGCGATTGCATTCTTGTAGTTTTTGGTCAGTGTGGCATTCCATTTGTCCGGTCCTGCCGCTGAGTGTGCTTTTACTTTCCTTATAGCTTGTGTAATATCATATGTCGTGAAGTCGAAGTCCGTTATACTTTCCCCTTGTAGTTCTTCTTCAAAGACCGTGTTTCTATAGCATATCAGTTTGTCAGTTTTTGGGGTAGTGAAAGATGATTCGTACTGAGCTCTTAATATTTCAGATATTTCTGTTAGATCATCAGCTAAAGTATTGTCTTCATTTTTCAAAGGTCCGATAGTCGTGTGATTTTTTGACTTCCTTTTTGCAAAATTATAGAAGTACTTTGAGTTAACATTTATCGCTTCTATAGCGTCGTCTTCTTTTTCTGTATGCTTCTCAATTAGTTCCTGTATGACGCAATCGATACTCTGCAGTTTCTTTCTGTTGTTCGTGTTCTTTCCTTTCCTGTTGCTTTTATATTGGTTGTCATTTCAATAATGTTATGATCCGATATTATATGATTTGGGGATATTTCTACGTTATCAATTAGGTTGCTGTTGTTTGTGAATACCAAATCTGGGCAGTTGTTTTTTCTTGTGTTTTTTTTATTTCTTGTGTTAACATAAATTACCTGCTCCTGGTCTTCCCGTGTGCCCCCCTTATGCTGAAACATATTTTTTTCCTACAGTATTCTTTTATATTTCATGAATGGAAAATTAAAATCACCACAGAGAAAAATATTTGGGATTGAAGAATGTAGATCTTTTACCCAGTTTCTTACTCTGCAATGGAATCTGAGAATTTTTAGGGTGGCGTGTTCGGGGGTCTGTACATTACAATTAGTACCATATTTAATTTTTCAACTTTTGCTGCCACATATTCTACGTAGTTGTTCGAGGTACTTATAGTCATTTCTGCCATATGCCTTTCGCGTGTGTAAATAGCACATCCTCCTTTACGTCTCACTGTTCTGTCGGCTCGGAGGATGTTATAGTTGTCAATTTGCATTTCTTTTTTGTCAATGCAGAACTCACAGTTCTCACAGTTCGTCTGGCAGTCCTTTAGATGGGTTTCCGTGAGGCATGCAAAATCGGCTCCGGTTTCTTGCATGAGTCCTTTCAAGTATAAAACTTTGTCCGGGGAATGGTTTGATTTAAGGCCCTGAATGTTGATTAGGATTATTTTTATTTTTCCCTTTCGTTTTTACATACTTGTGTTTCCGATTCGTTTTCCAATGGTGGTGCCGGTTTCGTTGCCTTGTGATCCTCCGAGAATTTTCCTCTCTTTATCTGTTTCGATAACCGTTGTCCCGATATCGCAAGTAATGTCTTTCTGTATGCCTTCTGTACGGCTCTCGGATCCCTGTATTTGTCAGTTGACTTTGTATTTGTTGGATGGTATTCAATAGCTGAATTGTGTGGGTTACATCTAAAAAATTGGTAGCCCTCTTTGTTGCTGCTTTTGTCTGCTCACCTGTCGGGTTCCTTTGAGATGGTGGTAACGGCATTTTTGTCCGTATTTGCACCTCCCATATATACAGTATATATATATATATATATACATATGATACACACAGACCGCGCATGGAACAAGAAACTCTTCTGGGAAAATTAAATCCACTATAGTCCGAATAAGTAATGGTAAATGACAAACACTATAGTTTTTTCTTTTTCATGATGTTAGCCCGACGAGGGCAACAGGTCACTCGCAAAAAGGCCCAAAAATACAGCTTTCCTCACCAGCTATCTGCAAAGCAGATAGGATCCAGATTTAGGACAGGATCTAGGGTTTATAGCTACACCTAGCCTACTATATTCAGAACCACAATACAGTATAAGCAAAAGACTCGTTGCATTCACGTCGGATTGAATCCACCAAAGAAAAAGATACACTAGTTACCCTTTTTTCTTTGATGTATCCAATCTGACGTGAATGCAACGAGTCTTTTGTTTATATTGAGTTTGTCAGGTTGTCGTAGTTTGCAATTTATTTAATTTTCTTCTCTTTCATCATAGATTGTTAATATTTATAATTAACTTCACCAACTTATATAAAACACGAAATAATAATAATAATAATAATAATAATAATAATAATAATAATAATTCAGTAGATCAGAATAAGCGTGTCGACTGATCTATAATGTTAACAGGTAGCAAAAGCTAGGCTATAAAGGAAGGCTACAGCATATTTTTAATAACTTAAAAAAACAGCAATTCACTCATAGTAATTTATGTTAAAATGATAAACTATGAAGACCTTTGATTAACACTTATAAATGCCGTACTAAAATTATTATTCCCCGATGGATGGTTTTATTTCTCCTCTGAAAAGCGAGTCAAAAGACGTTGACGATTTATGATATCTTCGAAGAGGATCGAGAACAGACCAGTTTACATGAATATGAGTAAAAGTAGGGCTCAGTATAAACGATAAAGCAGTGATAATCCGATGTGAAAAGGAAGAATAGTCCATTCGAGCAGAAAAGCCTGTGAAGCTAACTTAAATAATGATAATAAAAAAATTTTGAAATTTGTTGAAGAAGGAAATGGGTGCCAAGATTGCACTGCCATCAACAATGGATGGGTGTCTGGGGAGAAAGAAATTTCAAGGTCGTGAGAAACTCTATTCAAACATTCTTAACAGCATGGGGAGAGCTAATTTAATTTAGGCTGTAATGGAGCGTTCGTTGGTTGGTTCAATGAAAATATCTGGACTTCAGTTCCTGGAATTGAGAATCTGATTAAAGAGTTAAAGCCAAGTTCTTACGCAGGTATAGATGACCTATCGAATGAGCATTTAAAGTATGCCAGTGATGTGGTGAATTTTTACATCTCATTACTTTTCACAATCATGTTTATTCAAGTTTATATTCTTGGTAGTTTATGAGGGTTATTAGGGTATTTATGAGGGTATACAACGCTTGTTAAAGTATAAATATATGGGAACATTCTGTCTAACGATAATTAGTCCTATTGTTGTTGCTTCCTGCTTCTCGAAAACTACTCGGGAAACGTTTGCTACGCCGATCAAATGATTATTTATGGACGTCTCCTAATCAGTTTACCTTTAAAAGATTTCACGCATTTGAGTGAAGGCAATTGTATTTAAATATATTGACAGTAATTCAACTATTTACAGTCGTTTCTTGAAGATAAGCAAGGCTTATTTATGATAGAGTCAGACAACGCGGCAAACCGACGCCATCACGTGATACCTTCACAACTACCACTTGTTTATCAACTTCTATATAATTTTTTCAAAAACATTGTTTTACTACACCTTATGATTTATACACTTTAAAATAGGAGTTTTTTTTTACAGTACTTTAAATTTTACCTCTATAAGACGGAATCCTCTACTTCTCGGACTACCCCCACCCCCACTCCTAAGTTAGTCCGAGTTATACAGGTTTTACTATATTATTTTTTCTTCCGTCTCGTTCAAGTTAGTACCCTCCTTATTACTCATTCCTAAACTGCTTCATTTTGGACAGATAAATTGAAACTCATCTGGATCAATTGATTTTGCATGATTATAATGTAAAGAAAATTAAAAGTCTATCAGGGATCAGTCTTGTGTACTGACTTATAATTTCGGTTTTCGGAGACGAACGTTCGCTCCGAAATTGGATTTTCTTTTGTCAAGTTCGATTAGTGAAATTTCATCCAGTAGTTTCGATGTTTTAATTGCTAATTCGTTGATTAGATTTAGTACCGAAAGAATCGCCTAAATTTTAGAACTAAAATCATTATTACTAATCTCCATTATTGTTTGAAGTTATATATATATTGCTCCTGAAGAATCATGCACCAGGAGTGATAATAAACTGTAGGTGTTTGCAATACACACTAACGACAATTGCACGAAAAAGAATATAGACTTAGATGTTCTTAGAACATGGTGATGAACCACATACGGAAGCATCGTCAGTACATTGACCTCCTATTTGCTTGGCAATACTGCTACTAGCTGCTCGTACCCTGAAATGGGAGTAGGGACGGAATGACACTCTATATGAAAAGATGTTAAACTCTTCTTTCCACTAAAGCTGTAAAAGCATTGATTAATAATATATATATATATATATATATATAATGTTACATAATGTTATAATGTTTCAGACCAACAAAGACCCTAGGATCCATTCATGGCTGGTCTACCTAACTGTGTTCGTAATTGTGTATTGTGCATGTCCTCCGTGGTGGCGGAGGAGACCTACAATTTTACGTGGGTTCCGAACCACAAGAACATAAGAACATAAGAAATTTTTATAGTAGGCACACTAGGGGCCACTTCGGCCCATCGAGGTGGCTCCACTATGTAAAAACTTCCTGTACATTGGCAACGACAATTTTTACAAAACTAAATAATTATCAATTTAAAACTAATTAATTATCAATTTAAAACTAAAGATAGAATCTCTGGATCCAGAGGGTCAAGTCATAATAGACTACTGTCCACAAATATGTTACACTCTATATCTATTTATAACCAACATGCAAATATATCAGATCCAAAGAATCCAGTCAATTTCATTACGGTATCAATCAATGCCAGTACCTTGCCAACCAAAAATAAGTCACGGTCCATATCAATTGCGGACCAAGTCTCAATTTACAACCATATACATTACAATATATATACTTAGGAGGAAAAGTGTAGGTGTGGCTGTAAAGACTGTACAGTAATGTAGAAATGTGTGCGCACCCATTTTGGGTCTCCCATTTAAAGGTGTTTGTGGGGCAAGTGAAGATCATGAGTTTTTCAATACCTCACAGTACTATGGGGGGCACCGCTCGGCAGAGGAATCTCTTTAAATGGGGTGTGTAAGGACAGAGAGTATCCCCTAACCCAAGATGCTGCCTCCCTATATCCCACAACACTTATGTTGAGCTGTGGGATCTATCACCTAAATGTACATAATATACAGGGTGTTTCTAAAGTAACCATCTATTTTGGTGAAATAGGGGGATTTTAAACAATTGTTATATTGGCATAGTGGTATGTGCATTGTTATACAAAATTCATGTATTTATAATATTTCAATTGCTTTACACGATTTTTTGTTAATTATTTTATTTTATTTTCAGACCCATATCATTGATGATGAATGTGCAAGAACGGGTTTATGTAGTAACATGCAGGATAAAAGGCATGAAGTGCAATGAAATTAGAGAAAAGTTTGAGAGAAGGTTTCGTTAAAACAGGCCCTAGAGACCAGGCTATTCGCGAATTAGTAAACAAATTTATGAGGACTGGATCTGTGCATGACGAGCGTAGATCTGGACGGCCAAGAAGATCTCACGAAAGAATCGAATCTGTTCAAGAAGCATTCGAAGAGGATCCACAATTATCAATTCGGAGGGCATCCCACAGATTAGAAATTCCACAAACAACGGTTTACAGAATTCTACGTTATGATTTAAAAGAAAAAGCCATACCACATTCAAGTGTTCCACAACTTACAAGAAGAAGATTATCCACGAAGAGCAACAATGTGTGCCGAGCTTACAAATATATATATATATATATTTCATGTTTTAAAGGTTTTTTTTTTATAATTCATATTATTTCGCAAAATAGATGGTTACTTTAGAAACACCCTGTATATGAAATAAACTAGTACCATTCATGCAACAAAAATGGGCTTAAACACTATCACCAGATGTCCCTTGCAGATATCAAACTACCCAACCTTCTTTTGAAAGAATCAATTGTATCTGAAGTCACCACTTCTTCTGTCAGACTGTTCCAAAACTTAATTACTCTGTTTGTAAAACTATGTTTTCTTAAATTTGTCCTACATCTTGGCTTAAATAATTTCATACTATGACCTCTAGTCTGGTTATTGTGATCTTTAATGAAAAGCGAATCAAAATCTATCTTATCCAACCCTTAATTTTACTACCTTAAACTATACCCAATCTATCAACATATGCGTCTAATCGATTTTTAAACATGTTTATAGACGTGCTACTAATTACTTCTACCGGCAAACTATTCCAGCTATTTACTATTCTATGTGCAAAAAGTTTTTGGCAACTGCTGTCTCGAACCTTCTACTTGTCAACTTACACCCGTTATTTCTAGTCCTATTATATTGTGATATTTCGAAAAAGCTATCTCTATATACGTTATCGAACACATTCATAATTTTGAAAACCTGGATTAGATCACCCCTTAGCCTCCTAGTCTCGAGTGTAGTCAATTTTAACTCTTTAAGCCTATCCTCGTACGACTTTGACTGAAGCGACGGAATCATCTTAGTTGCTCGTCTTTGAACTCTTTCGATTTTTTCTATATCTTTGCGCAGCATATGCGGATTCCAAAATTGGATCGCGTACTCCAAATGGGGTCTAACTAATGATTTATAAAGAGGAACTATAATATCACGCGATTTGTACTCAAAATTCCGAGCTATAAAACCTAACACTTTGTTCGCTTTATTGACCGCTGCTGTACTTTGTTTCTTTACTTTTAAATCACCAGTGACTATAACTCCTAAATCTTTTTCCTGCTCTACGCTTATCAACTCTTTCCCTGACATACAGGGTGAGGCAGAAGTAACCGGGCAGCTTTTTGATGTTTCAGCTTTGGAAGTTTCTAGCGATAATTGCATCGATTACGTAACACCCGATAGCCTAGGCTAAACGGGTAGCCTAGCTAGGCTAACCGTTTAATTCAGTTTGTCGCAGCTGGTGGTTGTGAACACATCTTATTTCGGTCAATTTTGAAAGCCCCAATTATGGCAAAGGCGAGCAACCAACGCTTTACAATGGAAGAACGTGTCTTCATTGTAAAAAAAAATTACCGAACGGACAACAAGAGCGAGACATGCCGCTGATTTAAAGGAAGATTTGATCGTTCAATAAAAAGAGACACGGTAGCCAGCCTCATTCAACGCTTTGAATCAACAGGTTCATGTGAAGATCTTCCAAGACCAGGACGACCAAGGTCTGTCTGTAGCGACGAAAACAAGCAGATTGTTGAAGTTGCTTTCGCTCGTAGTCCACGGAAGTCCACCAGACGAGCTGAGCAAGAACTTGGCATCTCACAAAGATCAATTATAAGAATGCTACACGATGCCCACTTGAGGCCATATCGTCCACACTTGCTCCATGCACTGAACGAAGATGATCATGACCGTCGCGTGGAGTTTTGTGAGATCTTTCGACAACTCTGTGCAATGAACGCCACCTTTCCTGAAAAGATCATCTGGAGTGATGAAGCATCTTTTAAATTAAATGGCCACGTCAACCGACATAATTCTGTCTACTGGGGAAGTGAAAATCCTCACCTAATCCTCGAGAAGGAAGTCAACACCATCGGTGTCACGGTTTGGATTGGGATCTGTGCTTCTGGTCTGGTCGGTCCGTTCTTTTTTGAAAAAACTGTGACAGGCGCCAACTACGTGGCGATGCTCAACAATAATTTCCTCCCAAAAGTGGCAACCTGGCCACACATTCGTGAGATGTGGTTCCAACAAGACGGAGCACCACCCCATTACAGCCACGCTGCGCGCGATTGGCTCGATGAGCACTTCCCTCAGAGATGGGTTGGACGCCGTGGTCCCATAGATTATCCTCCTCGATCTCCTGACCTTACACCTCCAGACTTTTTTCTTTGGGGTGTGCTGAAGAATTCAGTCTATGCTGAAAAACCAAGGACCATTCAGCAGCTCACTACGAGAATTGTGAATTCTTGCGCAGAAATCAACGAAGATTTGTGTCGAAGTGTGCGCTATTCTGTGGTAGACAGATTTTCTAAATGCATTGAAGAACGTGGTCAGCATTTCGAACACTTGCTCTAATCATGCTTTATATTGTTCTAGTATCATGTACATTGTAATTTCTTAATTTGTGACTAAATTTCAATAAACATTTACTTTGGAATAAGTGCTTATTAATATACGTAAAATTACCGTTACGCGAACCTATATGTAAAATTTTGCACTTATCGACGTTAAATCTCATTTGCTATGTGACTGACCAATCAACGATTTTATTCAGATCATTCTGGATTTTACCTCTATCTTCGTCATTAATCGCCCTACCACCCAGCTTCGTGTCATCCGCAAACTTTGAAACTGTACTGACTAGGCCGACATCTAAATCGTTAATATATATATATATATATATATATAAGAAAAAGCAAGGGGCCCAATACAGAACCCTGAGGAACGCCACTCGCTACATTAGCCCAACACGACTCCGCTCCATCAACGACCACCCTCTGTTTCCTACCTCGCAACCACTCTTCCATCCAATTTATTACTACACCCCTGATTCCATGACCCTTAGTTTTCTCAATGAGTCTTTTGTGCGGTACGGTGTCAAACGCTTTTTGAAAATCTAAATACACTACATCAACCGCCCGATGACTATCGTAAACGTCAACCACGCTTTGAAAAAATTCTAAAAGATTAGTTAAGCAAGATATGTTTCGCCTAAAACCGTGCTGCGTATTTATAACTAAGTTATGCAATTCTAAGTGTTCGACTATACGATCCCTAATTATTGATTCCAGTAGCTTACCTACAACATACGTTAAACTGATTGGCCTATAATTTCCCGCCGCACCTTTATTGCCTTTCTTAAAGATAGGTGTTACGTTTGCTAACTTGAAATTATCTGGTACGCACCCCTCAGAAATAGATGTATTAAAAATCTTTGTTACCGGCTAACTTGAAATTATCTGGTACGCACCCCTCAGAAATAGACGCATTAAAAATCTTTGTTAGCGGCACAACAATGCTATCTTTTAATTCTTTTAGTTGTATGGGATATATGGAATCCGGCCCCGGTGATTTACGCGTTTTCATTTTATCAATATAGCGCATTATCTCGCCTTCACTAACCACGATATTATCCAAAATATTACCATTATCAAAAGGTATTATGTCTATGACCGTAGGGATATTCGTTACATCTTCTATAGTAAAAACTGACGTAAAGAATTCGTTTAGCAAGGTAGTCATTTCCTTGTTTTCAGAAACTAGATCTCCTTTAACATTTTTCAACGGCCCCAAGACACTTTTTACTGGATTTCTATTGTTGACGTATTGAAAGAATCTCTTGGGGTTTTCTTTACCGTCACGAGCTATGGAGATTTCAAATTCGCGCTTGGACTTTTTTATTACACTTTTTGCTTCACGCCTTAGAGATATGTAGTTGTTTCGTAACCACAAATTGTCTTTATTGCACTTATGTAGCCTATAGGCCCTATCTCTACGCTTTATAATGTCTCCTACTCTAGAAGTAAGCCACAAGGACTTGTTATTTACTTTCGCACGCTTAATTTTGTACGGTACACATTCCTCATTTATAGTCCTAAATACTGTTTCAAACGATTCCCACATTAGTTTTGCGTTGGAGTTCCCCATTACGTTTTCCCAATTGACGTGTGACAATTTATTTCGAAATTTACAAAAGTCTGCGTGCTGGAAGTTAGGAATTTTAGTCGAGTTAGCTGGTTTCGAGTGACTTACTGAGAGGACAAACTCTACCATATTGTGATCGCTATTGCTTAACGGTTCTATTACTTGAATATCAGTAATTAGCCTATCATCATATTAATCCGTGTCCAGTATCTATTCGTTCTCCTTCAATAGACAGTACTCTATCGTTCCTTTTTTGAGAAGAAAAAATATTTCAATATGAAATCAAAAGTCTACGATCTCTATATATTCGTACACTGAACGATTCGAAGGTCTCCCCCCTCCCCAAAAGTTTCAAATATCTCACAATAGGTAATTTGAAGGAAGACTCGACTACAATAGGTCATTTGATCTGCTTATGTCAAAAGCAATGCTGGGTTGTCCCGTATATACGAACGAAGCAAAAGCGTGAGCGAGCTATTGGGTATATCGCGGATCTCGCGAAAAACACGATGCAGTCTAGATCCTAAAGAGAACTCGTTCGCACTCAGCTCGACAGACTATCGACGATTCAAAGTCAAGTGTCGTAGACCCACTATCGTCTTTATTTACTTATAATCTGACCTAATTTAGCTAAGCGTAACCTGATGTCTACAGTTTACGGTGATCGCACAGTAAAGGTAACTCTTTTCAGTCGATTTTGTTGTTAGTGATGATAAAAAACATCGTTTCCGACATGTCGATTTAAAACAGGCAAATTTCATTCTAAACAACACTTTCGATCGATGAACAATTGTCGATCGATTCCGGCAAATTCGGTTAAAGGACATAGGAAAAATTCCTTTTATAACGAAGCCTACGTTCTTCCGAGGTACGCAGAACATTTAATGATAACTCTGGTTGGTTGGGTGACCCATTTAACGTTCTTCGTCCAACTGAGGTCATTGAAACTGCTGTAACGCCCCCACCCACGAGGAAAAATAAGTTTCTTTTCAAGGAAGGATTGAGTAGCACCAAATACATTACGTGCGCAGCGGTCTTGTCACTGCCCCCCACCTCATTTCTAAGGAAGGGACACTTTTTGGCTGGGTTACGGGCGATTCTTCTACATTTCGATAAATGTGAACGAAGGGATAATACCCAAAGTCATTATTAACGTAATATTTCAATACTTCTTAACAATTGCAATAGTGTGACTTTTATGACGTCAAATACTTTACCACTGGAAGGAGGTGGACCTTATACACTTGAGTATTACTTATTTAAACTTTAATTTATAGAATATACAATTTTGTTAAGATTTAATGACTATTAAATGTATTTTTTAATATAAACAACTTAGAATTTTAAAAGGATTAATCACCTTAAAATGAATAGGATTCGTCTTAATGGAATAATACACACACACACACACACACACACACACATATATATATTATATATATAATATATATATATATATATATATATATACCAGTGCCAGTGAAGCCAAATTTTTCTCTGAAAATATATCAGTATTAATTCCAAAGGAAATTTAAACAAATTCTTGATATAGAATTTCGACTCTTGTGTTAATGAAATATTTGAGCTCTCACGATCTTCGCCACTAATTGGTTGGCATTCCAGTTTTAATGATCTCACATCAAGCATCGAATTAGAAGGCTTTCTCCACTGAATTATTCTGCATTCATATAAGTATCCAGGGTAATATATATATATATATATATAATATTATATATATATAATATATATATATATATATATATATATATATATATATATATATGTGTGTGTGTGTGTGTGTGTGTTACAACTCAGAATGGTCCCTTGAGAAACTCTTATGTTACACACAGACCGTGCTTGGGACAAGGAACATTTGTGGGAAAATTAAATCCACTATAGTTCGAGTAAGTAATGGTAAATGACAAATACTATAGGTTTTCTTTTTCATAATGGAAGGCCGAACGTGGGAAATGGGTCACTCGCAAAGAGGCCCCAAAATATATACCTTCCGTCACTAGCTATCTGCTAATAGGAAAAATTCTGAAGAAGACCCATCTTTGGGACAGGGTCTAGGTTTTAACCCTTGAATGGTAAATTGGGTTTCTATTATTAAAAATAAAACCTAATATTTGTCATTTACCATTATTTATTGGACTATAGTGGATTTAATTTTCCCAGAAATGTTCCTTGGTCCATGCACGGTCTGTGTGTAACATATATATATATATATATATATGTGTGTGTGTGTGTGTGTGTTTTGAGGGTTAAACTTGTAAAATGTGGAACAATTTTTTAGAAAGAAGGGCGTATTTCTCTCCCTACTTCCTTCACTGGATTCATTTAATGTTCCAAATCCATTTCTTTATTGAGTTACCCTTTCTAATTGGAGTGGTGTCAATTTCTTATCTTAAATCGGATTGGAAGGTACTATAATAATATGTGTGTGTGTGTGTGTACACCCTCTGTATTTAGTGCGCTTGAACGAGCGTGTGTGTCCGTATAAATATACAATTATATCTCTCATATGTGTGTGTGTGTGTGGTGTGTGTGTGTTTTCTATACCTAGAGAACTCCCTTAAGTGATTTCCTTGTAATACATATTGAGTTTTATTCATTGATATTTCTCAGAAACAAATTTCCGAGAAATCCGGGATATAGGAAGCTTGATAATGAAGCCTATGTTTGTTTGTTCGTTTGCAGTTGGTCTTCACAGTGTTTGAGAAACAGTCTTTCATCTCGATTCGTTGGTTGGTGATTGTCTTTTATTTATTTTCTCCCTTTGAGGCGATTAACTTGCCGGAAGATTCATTCTGTGAGAGAATTCTGAGGTACATTTTTAACAATTAAGTTATCTTGATTGTTAATATACGGATTTGTCATTCATTCTTTTAAATATTTCACGGAAATAGCTTTGATATATTTTCTTTATATTCGTGAAATATCGTATTTCACTTTGAAATCATGGTTTTTTTTTCATACTCAAGTAAGATATATGAAGTTTATCCGTGCTATATTCGGCAAATATCAAATTTCTGAAAGAAATTTACAATTTGCATTATTTCCCGATTACTTTTTGGTAATCTTTCGAGTATTCCTTTATATTTCTGTATTAAATCCCAAAACAATGAGAAAGAGTATACAAAATTTTCGTTCTCCCTCCGGTGAGTCTTCAACGGAGACAGGTAAAAAAATGATAGCTTCAAGGACGGAGGTTTGAATTCCATCCAGGCAAGACCGAAAATCCGTCATATTATATTATAATATATTTAATATTATGTACTAATTACCTACTGATACGTTGTTTTAGATAAGTGAAGATTTGATTAAGTGGAATTTCAGTGACATTTCCACCGATAGATGGCGTCTCATGTTCAGATATTTTGGAATGACTTCAGCTGACTAGTTTTAGACTTGGAACCTATAAAATCTTGGTAAATATTCTACCATGGAAAACGTAGAAGTAGTTTGACCCTTTTATGCCCATGGTTGTACATTTGACCATACAATTTTACGAGATTTTAGTCCTTATAGATAATAACATAAGGTATAAAATTGTTTTAATCTTAAACATAATTCAGGCATGAAAGGGCTTAACAGTTAAAATCTAAGTCTGAATTTAAAAAAAATCATTACAGACAAATTCAATGTACAAAGTGTTTCAAAAGTCCAGTCACCCCCTACAAAATGTACATATTGTAATACCAATTTTATTTTTGTGTGATTAATTGTATTTATATGTGGTAGGTGTAATTTAAGAAACAAGTCAATAGCAACAATTACTTTAATTACAGTAAATACAGTTACTAATTACAGTTACTAATCAAGAATATCTGTGTGTGCACCATCATTTTCGTAACAAAGGATTATACACCTCCATGTGTGGTGTGAGAATGGACGCAGCATTGCTGGAGTGATTGCACCAAATACATCTCGAAAAGCATGTTTCAGTTCCTCTGTTGTGCGGTAACGCACCCGGGATACATATGTCTGTATCGTTTAATTCATTAACAAATGACGGGCGGTATAGTTTCATGCCGAGATCTTTTGTCATGTGATCTCTCGTTGTGGACGTGGGGACTGCAAGTTCTTGTGATCGTTTCTAAAGTGATTTTTTCGGTGAACGAGCCACCGATGCAATCACACCTTCACATTGTTCTGCTCGCGTTGTTGGTCTTCCCGACCGTAGTCTGTCCTTGATGGAGCCAGTTTCAAACAGCTTTTTCTCCCAGCGTAATACCGTCTTGTTTGGTGGTGCAGCCTTATTGAATCTTGGGTTGAAATCATTCCAGATATCATGCATCATTTTGCCAGTATGTAACTTTTCATGAGCCCATTTGCTTATCACTATCCTTTCCTCCAGAGTGTAAGTGGACTGGTCTGCCATTGTTCACACAACTCTAATACCTGGGAAAGAAAAAAAATGCCAATGAATCACATATAAATTCGATTAATCACACAAAAATAAAATTGGTATTACAATATGTACATTTTGTAGGGGGTGACGGGACTTTTCGAACACGATGTAGAAAATGTTTGTGTATTACGCAATTTTACCTACCTAAGAAGCGAAATTTTTTATTTTTTAATCAGTCTGGGAGCCCAGTAAAGCCTAAAAAGCGTAAGTGCCAAAGATAGAGATAGAAGCAGATGGAATTACGCGTCACGAATCATGTGAGGGAGGTTAATTATCATCATTCATTTTGAGGGAGGTTAATTATCATCATTCATTTTGAGGGAGGTTAATTATCATCATTCATTTTGAGGGAGGTTAATTATCATCATTCATTTTGAGGGAGGTTAATTATCATCATTCATTTTGAGGGAGGTTAATTATCATCATTCATTTTGAGGGAGGTTAATTATCATCATTCATTTTGAGGGAGGTTAATTATCATCATTCATTTTGAGGGAGGTTAATTATCATCATTCATTTTGAGGGAGGTTAATTATCATCATTCATTTTGAGGGAGGTTAATTATCATCATTCATTTTGAGGGAGGTTAATGATAATTTTTTTTTTTGTGACTGGTTCTACCATGTTTGGCTATTAAAATACGACCTAATTTATGTAGTACTGTAGAAGTAGATACTATCATTTAGATATTATAACTAACGTCCGACTTCTCTTTTAAACCTTATAAAACATTTCTTGCCAACAAACTCGTTATCCCTTTTTCACGAGTTACTTTAGCAAAATTTTTGGAATCTTCCTCTATCCTTACAACTCCTAAAATGTTATAAACAACAAAACTGTCGAGTTAAAGTTTCCCTGCCATTGGTCATTGGTGGAACCAAGAAACGAAGTTAAAATGAGGATTAGAAACTAGATCGGAGTACAAGGAAGACTGGAAAAGAAGATGATGTCGGAATGGAGAAGGCAGTGGAAGAAGAGGTGGTCATGCTTGCACAGTTGGAGTAGTAGAGGACTTTAATTTTTTTGTTGGGGAACTGAATGTTGGGATCTGCTAACCCGTAGAGGAGGCCAGAAGATCCTTAAAATGAAGGAAAAATAACGTGGAACAAGGGTGAGTCCTATGATTAAACATATCCCAAACTCGGTTTGAGGAAACCTTCTCAATGGAGAGACGAAAAATCTACTCAGATCTTCTAATGAAGTCAAAAAGTACTCGTCTCGACGACTCTAAAGTTACGAGCAAACAAATCTTTTCAACCAATCATCCACATCCATTTTGCACTGTAAAATATTTAATTATGGGTATTTAGTAGATCCCTTCTAATTTAGTATAGAGCCCTTTAGTACCGACGTTAGATTAACACCGCGACCCTAAATCCACTCGTACATTGCACTCAAACTTAACAAACAAACGAAACATAAAAAATACAACACAAAGAAGACAAAAAACTACAACAAAATAAAATCCTAAAAAGGACTTAACCAAAGAAAATGAGCCAATACAAAACTTTTACTTTTCCTCCTCCAAGAAACCGAAATTATCAAATTGATAAGGAATGACCGGTGAACGTTATAACAGAAGAGGAAGAAATTTTTAGCCCAAAGATTAAACGCTATAAGGAGTTAGACTCAACCCAAATTAGTTATTATCAAATAAAAATGTCGAAAAAAAAAAAAAAAAAAAATTTTGGCAAATCGGTTATGAGATTTTATTTTTATTTATTTATTTTTTATTATTGAATTAAAGGATAAATATCAAAGGAAAAAAGTAAACTTCGATAAATTTCGGTTACTGATAGAAATACTTCTTGGAAACGGTTTCTGATTTAATTTTCTAGAGGACACTTAGCGCAGGATCATATATATATTAGTGGTGGACATATATATATATATATATATTAGCAAAGGTGGGCAGTTGCGGCGCAACTTGCGGCGCAACATTTTTGGTTGCGCTTGCGCTTGCGGCGCAACTTTTTGAAAAGGGTTGCGCTTGCGCGTGCGGCGCAACTATTTCAGCAGAGTTGCGGTTGCGGCTGCGGCGCTACAAAAATCGTTGCGCGTGCCCACCACTGGGATATACGTTAAATCGCAAAGGTGGGCAGTTGCGCCGCAAAAAGTTGCGGCGCAACTTCCGGCGCAACATTTTTGGTTGCGCTTGCGCTTGCGGCGCAACTTTTTGAAAAGGGTTGCGCTTGCGCGTGCGGCGCAACTATTTCAGCAGAGTTGCGGTTGCGGTTGCGGCGCTACAAAAATCGTTGCGCGTGCCCACCACTGTATATTAGTGGTGGACCGGATGTCAGTTTTTCAACATCTGCGGATGAGGATGCGGATCTTTAATTTCAATATCCGCGGATGCGGATGCGGATATTTAGTTAATCTATCAATATAATATAGAATTATGAATATATGACATAATTTTTCAAATTTCGTGATATTACTATTATGGCAGGCAATGCATAAGAATTAAAATTAATATTAATGTTTTCATTATGATAAAAATAATAACTTTCTCAAGAGATTCAGCCACAGAAAATTCAATGAAACAAGTTTCATTCAATTTTCTGTTACCAGCTATTTAGATTTTGAGGTTTATACTGTATATTTGTTTGTTCATTAATAATTAATACTTTACATGAAATGCGCATGACTGGGCCTTATAAGCTACTTTATAAGCTAATTTAATTGTAAATTGCATAATTTATTAGAGGTAATATCCGTATAACATCCGCAGTCAGAAGTGCGGATGCGGATATCCGGTCCACCACTAAATATATATATATACACACATGAGCCATATAAGTTCAATTAATTTTGATAACTTTTGATGTTATACTCAAAACAACATTGACGTGTGCTCAAACTTTGAAACACAATATATATATATATATATATATATATATATATTATATATATATATATATATATATATATATATATATATAGGGTGAACCAAAAGTAGGTGGACAGTAAATGATAACGTTTATTTTGAGAATACATATTTAATTTTTTTGTATACTATAATACAAAATAAAATTTAAATAAATTTAGTTATAATATTTAATATAATATAACACAAACACCATAGTTATAATGAACACCATAGTTATAATATAATATAACACAAACCGTATTCAACCTACTGTCCACCTACTTTTGGTTCACCGTATATTCTTTTATGTCGAAGAAAAATATACATTTTTTTTCCTTCAAATCGGTAATGCTACTTCAGAAATATAATAAGTTAAGTGCCAGTGTTAGTGCCACATACTGTAAATAGGTTTATTTCATAAGAACAATTTTTTTCCAAAAGTGCACAACCGCATATTAACATTAACTATAAGTTGCAAATGAGACCACATACAATATCCCGTCGTACATACATGTAGGTAAAACGTACACAAATTAAAATCGAAGTTTATATTAGTGAGGCGAGTGTAAATTGCCTCAAAAGTCCTCTTAACTTCCCGACCTAATATTGTAGCGAGTTCCATTTCCTGTTGAAACAATTAAAGATGAAACACGAGGGATTTACTCGATACACAAAATGTTTCCTCAACGAATTCAAAGCCAAAGAATATCCATCCCATCGAACAGAGATTCCTTCGCTATATCCTAACACAACAAGCGTGTGGATTATACATATATATATATATATTATATATATATATATATGTGTGTGTGTGTGTGTGTGTGTGTGTGTGTGTGTGTGTGTGTATCAACGGGTTCGTTTATTGTGTGAAAACAAGTACAAATTGCGAGAACAAATACGTACAGAATGAAATTTTGCTAGTGCGTTCAAACAAGTGAACAAATAGATAAAGAAAATTTAGTTGGTTGGTTTAAGGTTGTCGGCCAAGCGTAAACAGATGAACGGTAAATCCTTTCTCGATGGGCCCGGCTAATCACCGCCCCAGCTTTCAGAGGAGGTATGAAACGCGGCTAATTTGCTATTTCCTTAAGACATCTAAACAAGCAGAATAGATGATCGCGCGAGAGCGGAAAGAGATGTTGAAGGATGATAAAAGTGGAGGCGAGGATAGGGAAGGAAGATAAGAAGTAGAGTTTATATTTATAGGAAGATAAGAACGATAAGGAAGAGTGATAAGGGGACATAAAAAAGAGAGAGAAGAAAACAACAAAGATTAACAGACTACATTATTCTTACCCTTGATAAAAAATAAAAACCTGAGGAGGGGAGCAAGCATTAAATGGTTTTAGAGAGAGAAAAACATGATCAAAACATGTTTTAAAATGAAACAATCGGCAAAAGTATATATATACATATACATACCCATTTTGGGATGGACACAAAACAATTATTTTTTTTAATATTATAGAAACTCAAGTATATATTGGTATCCTTATATCCTATGCCAGTGGTTTCCAAACTGTGGGACGCGCCCCCCTAGTGGGCGCGTACTGTTGGCTAGGGAGGCGCCTTTTTTGGTTGCCTCCAAAAATCTGATTAATAATAGAAATACGAATAACTGTACATGTAATTTTAGTTACTTTAATCATTGATAATTAATTAGGGGGTGGGACCGCAACCATAATTTTAGGGAGTTAGGGGGTCGTCGTAACATAAAGTTTGGAAAACACTGCCCTATGCCCTTATATCCTACATGTACTGTATAAAAAATTATATAATTATAATTTACTCTATGATTTATGCAATCCTGGATTTTCTTTTGTATAATTTTAATACAGAAATGAAATATAATTTTATACCTCTAGATATGCGGATGGAACAGTCACAATTCCATAAATTCTGACTTAATCTGAAAAGATGTTCCATGTGACTTAACGCATGAATATTAGATAAGACAATAAAGGCATAAAAATTCATTTTTACATCGTAGCGAAAAAAGATTTTTGGAACCCATACTTTTAAAAACGTTTTGGGGAATAAATTATTTTCCTGAGATATTATTCATTAGATAGTGTTATTTTACGAAATATGTGTGTGTGTGTGTGTGTGTGTGTGTGTGTGTGTGTGTGTGTGCGCGCGCGCGCGTTGTTCGGCAAGTTACTGAAAAGACATTTTGAGGTGTTTGCATTCCTAGTTAATTGAAGTTAACGTATATCGAAGTTGTTAATAAAATAATTTTCCCATGTCAATATTTAAATAACTTAATTACCTGAGGAATATAAAAAGAAAGATGCAGAATCTTGGGGGAAAAAAGTTCGCCTCGAAACATAATTTCGAAAAAGCAAGAAAAAATAACAATCAGAAATGATTTTGTTTTCATTATTATTTTATTACTATCACTGAAAGTATTGAAATAGCTAAAGAAGAACATAATTTTACCAATTAGTAATTTCTCTGAAATTGTTGTACGCTGTTGTCAACCTTTTCAACGTTTCTCCGTCATAATTACCCCCTTTTCGACGGGTAAATAGTAAAATTACATAGAACAAAGACATGTTTTAAAATGAAACAATGGGCAAAAGTGTATATATATATATATATATATATATATGTACGGGGTAAATGTGATAAATTGGTAATTATGCATAATTGAAAATATCACGACTTTACCTAACCAATTGTCAAGGGCGTACAGTTGACCTAACCGGGCATTCAATTGACCTAACCTTGAATGCCCTGTTAGGTCAATTGAACTGAATGCCAGGTTAAGTCAATTGAATGCCCGGTTAGGTCAACTGTACGCCCTTGACAATTGGTTAGGTTAAGTCATGATATTTTCAATTATGCATAATTACCAATTTATCACATTTACCCCAACATATATATATATATATATATATATATATATATATATATATATATATACCCATTTTGGGATGGACACAAAACAATTATTTTTTTTAATATTATAGAAACTCAAGCATATCTTGGTATCCTTATATCCTATGCCAGTGGTTTCCAAACTGTGGGGCGCGCCCCCCTAGTGGGCGCGTACTGTTGGCTAGGGAGGGGCCTTGTTTGGTTGCCTCCAAAAATCTGATTAATAATAGAAATACGAATAAATGTACATGCCATTTTAGTTACTTTAATAATTGATAATTAATTGGGGGGTGGGGCCGCAACCATAATTTTAGGGAGTTAGGGGGTCGTCGTAACATAAAGCTTGGAAAACACTGCCCTATGCCCTTATATCCTACATGTACTGTATAAAAAATTATATAATTATAATTTACTCTATGATTTACGCAATCCTGGATTTTCTTTTGTATAATTTTAATACAGAAATGAAATATAATTTTATACCTTTAGATATGCGGATGGAACAGTCACAATTCCATAAATTCTGACTTAATCTGAAGATGTTCCATGTGACTTAACGCATGAATATTAGATAAGACAATAAAGGCATAAAAATTCATTTTTACATCGTAGCGAAAAAAGATTTTTGGAACCCATACTTTTAAAAACATTTTGGGGAATAAATTATTTTTCTAAGATATTATTCATTAGATAGTGTTATTTTACGAAATGTGTCTGTGTGTGTGTGTGTGTGTGTGTGTGTGTGTGTGTGTGTGTGTGTGTGTGTGTGTTGTTCGGCAAGTTACTGAAAAGATATTTTGACGGGTGTTTGCATTCCTAGTTAATTGAGGTTAACGTATATCGAAATTGTTAATAAAATAATTTTCCCATGTCAATATTTAAATAACTTAATTACCTGAGGAATATAAAAAGAAAGATGCAGAATCTTGGGGGAAAAAAGTTCGCCTCGAAACATAATTTCGAAAAAGCAAGAAAAAATAACAATCAGAAATGATTTGGTTTTCATTATTATTTTATTACTATCACTGAAAGTATTGAAATAGCTAAAGAAGAACATAATTTTACCAATTAGTAATTTCTCTGAAATTGTTGTACGCTGTTATCAACCTTTTCAACGTTTCTCCGTCATAATTACCCCCTTTTCGACGGGTAAATAGTAAAATTACATAGAGCAAAGACATAGATGTATAAATAAGGCCTTTCTAGGAAGAAGTGGCTAAGCGACAGAAGTAAAAAAACGCCAGAAAATGCAGTTAAACGTTGTACCAAATTTGAAAGTGAAATAACTTTTGAACTTTTGAACTTTTAAAGACATTTCGACGAAATATGTTCAAAAAATTAAAAAGTCCTGTCACTTTCAGTTTGGTACAACTTTAACCGCGTTTTCTGGCGGTTTTTTTTATTTATGTCGCTTAGCCACTTCTTCCTGAATTGATGGACTTGTTCATGGGTTAATGTTATATCTATTCTGCACTTGTGATATTGTAGAATCCTGCATTAAAAGTGGAAAGTGACAGATAGGAACCCTCCCTAACAGTAATCGACAGAAATTTTCGGACCTGGCACAGATTTTAAAAACCTGGCACCCTCTTATTTTCTTTTACGGGCGCGTGCTGAGCACCCCTCTTATTTTCTCTTACGAGCGCGTACTGGGGGTGCCCCCCTTGACTCAGCGGGCCCGGGAAAATCTGTACTGACCTCCTGTTAGTAACTCTGAGTGGAAGGTACGCTGTAAAAATTGTGTTAAATTTTAAAGTATAAACCCGCCTTTTCTTAACATCTCTCCGACTTCACTTTTTTTCACACTATCAAAATTTTCACACCGTCAAAATTTTCACACTATCAAAATTTTCACACCGTCAAAATTTTCACACTGTCAAAATTTTCACACTGTCATAATTTTCACACTATCAAAATTTTCACACCGTCAAAATTTTCACACTATCAAAATTTTCACACCGTCAAAATTTTCACACTGTCAAAATTTTCACACCGTCAAAATTTTCACACTGTCAAAATTTTAAAAATCCACCGTGTTTACCCTAAAGAATAGGTGGAAATGATGGAAAACGGCATTTCACTTCTAAACACTTTTCCCAACATTTCTCTGAACCCACATTTTCCACATCGTAAAAAATCAAAACATGTTTAAAGGAAGGATGAAAA
This sequence comes from Bathynomus jamesi, assembly GCA_023014485.1. NCBI lineage: Eukaryota > Metazoa > Arthropoda > Malacostraca > Isopoda > Cirolanidae > Bathynomus > Bathynomus jamesi. The sequence goes on from JAJOZX010000492.1 coordinate 195,311, forward strand.
TAATACTGTACTTTATAAATTTAAATTATTTATTTCCGTTTATACACATGTTTTGACACTCTTCTAGAATATAAACATGGTCTGAAACACTATATTTTTAAATTGCAGGATTCCTCTGCCATACGACCTCACAGATGGTACAGAGAAAGAATTATTAGTGGACTTAAATACAGATTTAATGAACATATAATATGTTCATAACATTCATTTATGAGTAACCAAACTTAAGTATGTGTTTATCGTTTCACACTTAATCTAGAGGGTTCTATCATACTTTATTTTATATAAAACTTATGCACTGTAAAACCTGTCCGGTGTGTGTACCTTAGACACAGTATGAGCGGATGAAAAAGAATTAAACATACACTGTACAAAATAATGTACTTTAAGGGTACATATATAGTAGGTCGATAGTAAATAGAACTAGTTGTCTTCTTGACAAGCGGCGTCTTCTGAAACTAAATGAAAAATGCAAAGAGTACACTTTCGGGGGATTAAAGGAAATATTTCAGTGTACTCTCAGTAGTGTGTACCTTCGGTTTACCGAGTCGACACTTTACATACTTTAATACCCAGAGCAAGTTTAGTCCAGTTTTTTTTTCCTTTCTGTTCTAAGGTACATACAAGGGACAATTTTTAGAGTGCAACACTTTGTAGTGCGAGGAAATTAATTATAATATAAACAGGATTCTATTTGTTTTGAATAAGATGCCACGAACTCGTTTTTTCCCAACTTTCCCTTTAAACTACGAATTTCAACTAACGAGCAGGAAAACGAGCATGCGCTAACAGAGCAATAACGATTTATATATATATATATATATACACAAAAACATCAAATTTCTAAAAGGTGGTGTATTAAATTAGTAATAATTCCTTAAATGAAAACATGTTCTCCTAAACGGCGTTGAAAATGAGACAAAACAAAGTCAATGCTTTGCTATTTAATCATCTCAATTGTGTTTACAAATAATGTGTTCAGAGTCCAAATACTTGTGATTAAGTTTTGAATGAGGTTGTTTAGGAAAATGATGACTCTCATTTATTGTGTTTAAGAGTAGCAACATGTGTGTGTGTGTGTGTGTGTGTATGTGTGTGTGTGTGTGTGTGTGTGTGTGTGTTTTAACTTTACACGTACAGTATTAAGATTGTTTTATTTACCAAGTAAATTGTAAACACGTTTTGTATACACTGTAAAATCTGTCCGCTGTGTATCTTACGTAGGTCCGAACGGGAAAAAAAAAGGAGTAAGCTTAGGCTACTCTGTAAGATATAAAGTACTTTAATGGTACATTTAGAGAGGTCGATAATGGTTAAAGAGTAGCTGAAACGATTATCATCTTGACAAGCGCGTGTCCTCAATACAAAAAGTACAGTTCCAAGGGCTAAAGGAAAAACTTTTCAGTGTACTCTCAGTGTACCTTCGGTCTACCGAACTTACTCTTTACATACTTTATACCCAAGGTACGTTTATTCTTTTTTTTTATCTCTCGGATCTAAGGTATATACGCAGCTGACAGGTTTTGGAGCGCAGTGATGTTATACATCTTAAATAACATCGACGTTTTGTAGGTTTTCAAGCATTAAAGGAACATCCTGAACCAATTTAAAAACAAATGGAAAAAAATTCACAGGGTTAATCTTGCTGAAATGTACAGTCAGAACCCCCCCCGCCCCCCAGCAAATCTATATATTAAGTTAATAATATATTAAATGAAATGCCATTTTAACTTTAAGTTTTATATATATATATATATACATACAGGGTGTCCGAGAATTATCTGTACAATGTTTGGCTGTTATTAAAAGTCAACCATGAAGTGTAGAAATTCCAGTGTTGTCCCATTTTACAGAGAATCTCATTAAGTTTTTTCTGATACCAAGTTTTGACAAGTTTTTTAGAAATTCCAGTGTGTCCGAAAATTATCTGTACAATTTCATCTTTTAATAAAATTCTTGATAACACACGTAAAATTCTTAAACAAGATTATTTAGAATCTGTATTTTCAGAAGTTTCTTTTATTAAAGTAACGTTGTTACAAACATTCGATATGTGCACCATTAGTGATTCGCAAAACATCCAATCGATACTCCAAATGTTGCCATGTACGCTGCAGCATATCCACATCAATTCGCTCAATAGCAGCTGTGATTCTTGCTTTTAAATCATCAATGTCTGTCACCCGCGTACATTTCTAAAAAACTTGTCAAAACGTGGTATCAGAAAAATGAGATTCTCTGTAAAATGGGACAACACTGGAATTTCTACACTTCATGGTTGACTTTTAATAACAGCCAAAAATTGTACAGATAATTCTCGGACACCCGGTATATATATATATGTATATATATATTTATTTATTTATTTATTTATTTGAAAAATGTTATACTTATCAGAAAATTTAAGTCCGGATTTATTTACCCCAGTTTCAACCTCAGTAACTCCGGAAGTCTCCGGAACTCACAAAAATCAACGCATTCCGGAAATTTACTCGGATTAAAAATAAAAATCCAAAATTTTTCTACGGAAGTCAGGATATATTTTGGCCTTAAACCAAGAACGGTAATTAAAATTTTGGTAATTTTTAATGAAAATATTTACAATATATACATACAGGGTGTCTCAGAAGTCGCGCATCATAGGCTTTCTTCAGATTTAAGAGGTTTACGAGTCGAAATGGTTTATAAGTGATGTTTAATTACAATATACTTTTGATAATGTTCGAATAATAAACTTAAGGAGCTATTGAAGGATAGGGACCCCAGCCTTCTTTAGTTAGGCTTATAAGGCTAACTAACGAAAATATCACGACCTAACCTAACCAATCGTTAGGTTAACTGTACGCCCTTGACGATTGGTTAGGTTAGGTCATGATATTTTCGTTAGTTAGCCTTATAAAGCTAACTAAAGAAGGTTGGGGTCCCTATTCTTCAATAGCGCCAAACTTAATAGTATGTACAGTTAATCAAAAAGCTATCCTAAAATAATTAAATTGAATGAAGCTACATTAGCCAATGGTGTCTCAGAAGTCGCGCACCATTGGCTAATATGTAGCTTCATTCAATTTAACTATTTTAAGATAGCTTTTTGATTAATTGTACATACTATTAATTTTATTATTGGAACAGATGTTGTAATTAAACATCACTTATAAACCATTTCGACTCGTAAACCTCGTAAATCTGAATAAAGCCTACGCTACGCGATTTCTGAGACACCCTGTGTATATATATATATATATATATATAATAATTATTGGGTTTGTTTAACCTCCTTCGCGACATCTAAGGTCATATGACGGAGGGGACCTACAGCTTTACGTGGGATCCGAACCACGGGTCGCTACATAATCTGGACGCGGAGGACGGTCTCCCATCCAACTACTACCCAGACTAGGGGTTAAAACCGGTATTGAAATACCGGTATTAATACCGGTATTGAAGAAGTACAAATAATACCGATACCGATATTATAGGTTTTCGGTATTGACAAAAATTGCTATTGTAAAATTTAGGCAATTTAGTCCTCCGATGGGCAAATAAACTGTTTTTGGAGGATTCGGAGCAAAAAAAAGTTTCGGGGTATTTTGCAGTTAACCTCTTTTTTTCGTTTTTTATTCCTTTCTATCAAAGAAAACTATTTATTGCACTAGCTTTAAGAGTGATTCATTCAACTGTAGCCATTTCTTCAACAGAGTGGGAAATTATTGAAAACCTTTATGACACCTTACGTCCTGTTGAAATACTGTAATTCTTAAAGGGTTATGCTCGAAAGATGCATCACTCCTGACAGCTGAATCATCAATGAAATTTATTTCAAAGAAACTAGGAGAGAAAAATAATCCAATAGCAAAAGAGTTAAAAGATTGTCTTAGAAATTGTTACATTTCAAGAAGACAGCAAGACATTGTAGGTTTAATCAAATATCTTCATAATCCCGAAGTTTTAAAAGTTCAGGAAGAGGAAAGTTTTTCTGTTCCATCAAAATTAGTTCTCAAAAGAACTGCAGAAAGGCTCCATAAAAGACTTTTCCCTAAGAATGTGGTTGATTTGGAGATAGAAATGGAAGAACAGGAATTTCCATGTAACCCTGAAAATGTAGCTGCAAATAAGACTGAAGTGGAAGCAGATTCATTACTGAGTGAATACATGCAAGAAATGGACAAACTAGGAAAAGTGCCATCTAAAAAAATTCCATTGATTTTGATGTTACTAATGAATTTAAAAGCTTGGAAGTTACTTTACAGAGAAGTGAGAATTTAGAGAAGCTGTACAAGGCACTGCTTTCAATTAAACCTACAAGTGCAGAATCAGAAAGAGCCTTTTCTGCTGCAGGCCTATTTCTGACGAAACTGAGATCAAGTCTATCTGAACAATCCCTAGATGCTCTTTGTTTCCTCAAAGCATACTTTCAAAATCAAACTAAGAAATAAATATTTAGATACTAATAATTTCTATCTACCCCAGTAGTTGTATAATAATATGCTAAAAAAAAATTCAAATAATATTTTTATTACAATTTAGTAATTTACTGTATAAACTTTTTCGAATAGAATGCCATCTATTTGGAGTTGGGTCATTAATTTATAGTAAATATGGTGAGTACTGCAAGTCCCTCAGACTTGTGGGAGGGTTGGTAGGGTGGCACCATAATAAATCAAAATAAATTATTTTTTTCATAATACCGGTATCAATACCGGGATTAGCATAATTACCTCCAAATACCGGTATTGAAAATTTTCGGTATTATGCAAGCACTAACCCAGACCCAATGTCGCTTAACTTCGTTGATCAATGGGAAGCGGTGTTACGACATTGGCTACGACGTAGCCCATATATATATATATATACTTAAGGAGGAGATTGTAGACACACTGACCAGGAAAATACTCCGGCGGTGGGGTGGGGGAACGTTAGGCAGGAGACAGAGAGTGCTGGAACTTTCGTTTCTTTCCTGTCACTGTCCTCCTTAGCCGATCTTTTTCCGTGTATCATCTACCTTGTGAGCAACCCAGCATGTTCTCAAACACACGCTTCTCCTCCATTCTTCACTATATATATATATATATATATATATATATATATATATATATATATATATATCTTTCATACTACACATTCTTTTGAAAAAATATTAAAACGGCATAGTTTTTAACAGCTTCTGAGACCTTGATTTCGGCTCTCTCCTTTTCCTTCTATTGGCTATTGGGGGGGGGGGGGTTTGCGGGCATTCGCCCTTGACACTTTTATTCGTTCTTAAGAACGAACCCTTTCGTATTTCTTTCTTAAAATTCATCAAATCATTTGTTTCTCTCGTTTACAAGTGTTTTCATTCACTTTCGATTCCATTCCTCTAAATAATTTTAACGCAAATTAACCCCCCTAATTGGGGGAATAACAGGATTTTATTTAATTTAGATTGGGAAATGAAATGGCCCAAAATGTATTATTGATAATTTTGTTTGGTACAAATATATTGTAGATGTATTTACAGCCAATTGATATACTCTGAAAGATTTAATAATAAGATTTAGTTTGCATTAATTTCATTGAGATCTATTTTAAAATCATTTCGAAAAAATATTAATTATTATTATTATTATTATTATTATAATATATATTTACGGAATTGGAGGTTAATTTCATCATATATCTGGTAAACCTGGTAAAAGTTTCGTGCCTAGGTCTCTTCACGCTAAGGTCAAGTTGGTGGCTCCAACTCTAGGCCTGGCGTGATGGAGGAACGAGTTGCTTTTTTTTGCGATTTTTATCGCACATAGCCAGGCACACACGGCTCATCTGGTACCGTTCTGAGCCAAGTATCTAGTCTTCCTTTGAAGATTTCAACTTTGACCCCTGTGACGTTTCTGAAGTCTTTTGGAAGCTAGTTAAAAAGTCTTGGCTTCCTGACAACCAAGCTATTTTCCTTCAGTGTTGAGGGTGTCCCTTGTAGAGCCTTTAGTTTGGGAGCACTATACTTTCTATCTTTCTTATTTTCCAGTGTTGTTTGGATGTTAATTGGGTTTAGTTTGAGGTTTGGTACCAGTTTTTCGATCATTTTCCATATGTAAATTATGATGTATCTCTCTCTTCTTCTTTCCAAAGAATACAGCTTCAATTTACGTAGTCTTTCCCAGTAGCTGAGTTCTTTGCAGACATCAATCTTGGCTGTGAAATTCCTCTGAACTTCTTCTTGTTTATTAATTTCTTCTTTTTTGTATAGGGACGTCAAGACTGAGCAGCGTTCGAGTTTTGGTATGATCATCAGTGTTTTCAACAGAGGAATGATTACCTTCTCGTCCCTACTTTTGAAGATTCACAGTTGCTGTCTTGTGACTCTTTTTGCTTTGTTTATCGCTATCTGATTCTGTGTTTCAAATTTTGCATCATCGGTCATTATTACTCCTAATTTTTTTTCTTTCATGCTTCTCTAACTTTCCTGTCTATCTGGGGTACAGTATGCTAAGTTCTTCATTTCTTCCATATCTCAAGAGCTGAAATTTTCTCGGTGTTAAAATTCACGTTATTGTCTTCTGACCATTTGTATATTCTGTTTGTGTCCTTCTGTAGAGTTTTCACCTCTTCTACATTGCCGATTTTTCTGCTGATCTTTGTATCGTCAGCAAAGGATGTTATTATACTGTTGTCGTCTACTTCTTTGCCTCTGTCTGTCAGTATGATAATGAATAGAAGTGGAGCTAATACTGTTCCTTGTGGAAATGAGCTTCGTACTTCCGATTCTGATGATGATATACCTTGGATGTCTTCAGCTTGCTGCCGTTCCTTGAGGAATTTGTAGATCTATTTACCCACTTTGCCTGTTATTCCCATGTGTTTCTTTTCATGTGCTATTATGTCATGATCACACTTATCTAATGCTTTAGCAAAATCCGCATATAAGGGGTTCCAGAAAACCTTAGCCCCCCCCCATTTGTAGCTTACATGTTTACTTATATCGAAATAGTTTTTAGTGATTATAAAAATATATAAAATTCTTTATTTATTGCAGGTATTAAAATTACTCTAGCTGATAAAGTGATAATATAATGGCTTCTCAATTAATTGGTGATTCGGAGAGGCAACGTGTGATAGATCGCATACGAGCAATAACATTTCGGGAAGCTCGTGATGCTGGAGCCACCTTTATAACACGTTCATGGTTGCCAAAAAGTTGTGAAGAAGTGAGGACTTCGTCAAAAGAAATTGGAATAAAACTTTGGATGAATGTGAAATGGATACAACCAAATCTGGGCGCCCAAATTTGCCACTCTCTCAGGAAACAAAGGACATCATTGAAAGCGGTACGCGTAAGCGGAAAAACAGCTGTGCTAAACTTTCTAGAGAGATCGAAGTGTTGAGAGGAAAGATCGTTAGTGGTGAGATCATTCGACTGTACCGTCATAGGCAAGTTTAAAGCCTTGGCATGAACTTCCAAAGCCAAGAAAAACTCAACTTAACATCGATGACAGAATGTGGTTTGCCCATTATCTTGAAGATTGGGATGTGGATGATTTCATGCATTTAGCTGTCTCCGATGAATTTTTTGTTTACGTAACACGTCGGCCTAACTACCAAAATGATCGAGTGTGGGCCACAACACCAGATGAAATCGATGACAATGAACATTATCGCGAATTATTAAAAAGTCCAGACTGTGTTGGTGTGTTTGTTTTGTTCACCGCAAAGAAGCTCATGTGGGTGCTGAAGCCAAATGGTCAGAGTTGGGATGGACAGTATTTTCGTGATATTATTCTATCCCAGCATGTCATTCCTTTTCTAAGAAACCCAAACAACGTTATGGATGTCGATCAGGTCACACTTCTGCACGATAAAGCCCCCTGCTTTAAGGCATTAGCCACTCAACAGTTGTTGCGGAACCATGAGATCGATTTCTTTGGAATTGAAGAATGGCCAGGACAAGGACAAGGATAAAGGACAAGGTTGAATGTGTCTTGTTTCAAGAACCTGCAGCAAATCGATTTTCGAAGGATACAATGACGCAACACATTGAAACTGTTTTAGCAAATTTGCGTAACGATCAAGATCTATTCACGTCACTTTTGGCAAGCTACCCAAAGCGAATTCAGGCTGTCTTGGAAGCTAATGGCGGGAACACCAAGTTTTAATTGTTTCTCATTAAATGCAGGATTAAATTCTCTTTTGTAAGGTATGTTTAGTTTTACTGTACCCAGGGCCGGATTAACCATTAAGCAAAATAAGCCCGTGCTTAGGGCATCAAGGGAAGGGGGGCACCACAGAAATTTTCCATTGTCGGATTTACCATGGATTTATTATACTATTATAATCGCGGCTTATAGCCTATAAGCTGTTGAAAACTGAATTATATATATTCATATATATGTAGTATTTATTTTTTTTCATTGTTTGAATTTGTAGTGAACAACCCTTTTGAGAGAATACATATATTTCGTTGTAATCACACACTTTACGCTTTGCGTTATTATTTTGTTTATATCAAATCTTTGAGCGCCATATTAAAAATACATATAGATTAAATATTTTCGTGTGCTATAGGAAGTTATTCTGAACGTGTGATTTGTGCATATAATATTAAATATATATTTTACATAATCATTTGGTATTGTTTTACAGAAAGATTTAGGTTTATAGAATTGTAATATAAATTAATATTAAAATAAAAGAAACTATAAACTCTATATTGCTGTTGTATCAAGTGATGTTTATCACGGCCATTATAATAATAAGATATACTGACCTAAGTTAATTAGCGTTGAAGAAGTTTATCTGTTGCTCTCTCTTCTTCTCTAGGGTAAGTCTATGAAGTGTACTTTATTTGTATATATAACAATATTTTATCATACACGTATCTTTATTTTATAATTTATTTATCTATTGTCATAACAGTATAAAAGAATTTAGATTGTAATAACCAGAGTGAATAATTTGTAATGTATATATAACATCAAACGTAGTTAGGACAATTTAGGCCCTAAGCAAATGTTCATATTTCCTATAATTAAATATTGTGTTTTAAATAAATAAATAAATGTAAATATAAAATGTGGCTCGTTAATAGTGAAATGTTAATATTGATATTTTTATAGATTGCGTATTATTAATTCTAATGTTAAGTATTTTTATTTATAGGTTTCGGTTCCTTCTTTCGGTTCCTTCTTTCGATTTGATTTGTATTCAACATTTCGAGTTGATATTTCGGTTGAGTTATATTTAATTGCCACTTATATTTAAATTGCCACTTTGGTTGTGTACGGTTCCCATTTTGTCTTTCTGAGAATAAAAGAACAAAGCCAAGATTGTGATATGTGTAACTGTGTTGATTGCCACATAATATACAAATAAAATATTCTTTTTATTTCTGTATTTTACAGACCCCAAGAACCAAGAGGAAACGTGTTCAGTTAAGTGGTGCACAAAAGCGAAAACTATCAAAAGAGAAACAAGAGAAGACTTTGGACTTAGAGTCCAAGACTGCAAAGCTGACTGATTTCTTCACACAAGTTCCACGACCACAACGTCAACATGATATACCGATTCTGAATCAAAACCAATCTCCGTCATCAGAAGTGGACACAAATACCACTTTGATCACTTCAAAATCAAAATATGATGACGTTGGAATCACAGAGGTGTCACAAGCAGGTTCATCTACCACATGTCTCACTACTGATCTCACTTTGCCTGTAAATTCTCTTGATACCTCTACTGCAAATGTTGATTCAAGTTGCTTTACAAGACATTCTGGGGTTGAAATAATTGCTGAAAATGAAAGTTTAGTGGACCATGGTGATGGTGGTGAAATGAATCAGTCTGCAGAAGATGAAGTAAATATAGCAAAAGATCCAGGGGTGGCTTGATTTCTCTGCTGATGATGTGGCTTATTGGATTGCTTGTGGACCCAGTGACTGTCAACACCACAATGGGCCATTTGACAAGTCTTACCGGCATTTCAGTAGTGGCAAACCAGCAAGATACTGTTCACAAAAACTTTTCGTTGGGACAAAAGCCAATGGTGAAAAATACAAGAGAGAGTGGTTATTGTATTCACCATCAACAGGATCAGTTTACTGTTATGTTTGTAAACTGTTTGCTCCTAAAAATGTCTCACATTTTGTTATAAGAGAAGGGTTCAGTGACTGGCGAAATACTATTGTAATTGATCATCATGAAAAAAGCACTACTCACCGAGACTCTATGCTAACATACTTAACTCGCAGACAAGGTGCGGGGTTGGGACAACAGTTGGAAAAACAAATTCAGGAAGAGTGTGATTACTGGGAACATGTCTTGAGGCGTGTCATAGCTGTTATTTGTACGTTAGCTGAACGTGGCTTGTCTTTTCGAGGAACAGAAGAAAGATTTGGATCATTGCAGAATGGGAATTTTTTAGGGCTGCTTGAGCTCATAAGCCGGTTTGATCCATTTTTAGCAGGTCACATTTTGAAATATGGAAATTCTGGCAAAGGAAATCCTTCTTACCTGTCCAAAACCACCTGTGAGGAACTCATTCAACTAATGGCTCAAAGGGTCCACGCACTCATTGTTGACGAAGTAAAATCTTCTGGTTATTTTAGTTTGTCAGTTGATTCAACACCAGATCTATCACATATCGATCAGTTAAGTGTTGTACTTAGGTACTTAAAAGATGGACAGCCTATTGAACGCTTTTAACCTTTCTGAAAATGAAAAGCCATACTGGTGAGGAAATGGCAAATCAGGTGTTGCAGTACTTACGTGAAGTTTGTAAGCTAAACTTTTCAAAATGTAGGGGTCAATCTTACGACAACGCTGCCAACATGTCTGGGCGTTATAAGGGGATGCAGCAAAAAATTTTAGAAACAAACAAGTTTGCTATATATGTGCCCTGTGCAGCCCATTCACTAAATCTGGTAGGCCGAAGTGCTGTTGACTGCTGTCAAGAGGCGGTTAATTTCTTCTCTACAGTGCAGTTGCTCTATACCTTTTTTTTAGCCTCAACCAGCAGGTGGGAAATTCTTAAAGGTTGTATTGGAAATGAAAGTGTCTTAAAATCCCTCTCTGATACCAGATGGGAGGCACATGCTATGGCAACAGCAGCAATTTTGAAATCTTTCCTTAAAATTTTAGAAGCGTTAGAATGTATAGCTGAAGACCAGTCACAAAAGGGAGACACTAGAAGAGAAGCAAATAATATTGCAAATAAGATGCAAGAGCTAGAATTCGTTTTTATGTTGAATTTTTGGGATGAGATTTTGCAAAATTTTCATAGAGTAAGCAAAGTTCTACAGAATAAGGATGTGAACTTAAAAACATGTGCAGATCTGTATGGATCATTAGCTGACCAACTGTGCACTTCACGAGATGAATTTGAAAGATATGAAGCAGCTACAAAGGAAATGCTACCAGATGTTGATTACAAGGCAGCTCAAACTCGCAAACGTATCAGAAAGAAGGTACCCAATGACGGAGATGCACCAGAAGTATATCTGAATGCCAGAGATAAATTTCTTATCACCACCTTTTACACAATTGTTGACAAACTTGAAACTGAGATGAGAAGAAGAGGAGAGATATACAAAGAAATAGCAGAGAGATTTTCTTTTCTAAGTGATGTGCCACATAATGTCACCACTTCATCATCTACTGAAATTGAAAGGTATTCTCAGGGTTGTAAAAAGATGATTGATGCTTACCCAGAGGACTTGAACACTAATTTCTCTGCTGAGCTTCAGCAGTTTCACTCATATGTGTGCCATAAGTTCAGTGCAAAAAAAAATGTAAAAACAAGATTCAGTCATGCTGAACTTTATAAAATAATTGTAGAAGACAATATTGAGTGTGCCTTCCCAAATGTAGAAATTGCCTTTCGTATATTTTTAACATTAATGGTCACAAATTGCTCAGCTGAGCGTTCATTTTCTCAGTTGAAGTATATTAAAAATACCAACAGAACAACTATGTAACAAGGCAGGCTGGATGCCTTATCTCTACTAAGTATAGAAGCAGATGTGTTACATAAGATTAGTTTTGAGGATCTGATCAAAGACTTTGCAATTAAAAAAAGTAGGAGAAAACTTTTCAAATATAAATGAAGTGGAAGTATACAAAAATAAACATTATTTTCCATCTTACTGTAAGTTTTGTTTCATTTCAAAAAATAAAATTTTATTTTATGGTTTATTTTTGTTTATATTTTGAATTACATATATATGGGGCACCAAAATCTTTTAAGTGCTTAGGGCCTCTAAAGGTCTTAATCCGGCCCTGACTGTACCTCTAATGGTTTAGGCCATGGGCGGGGGGGCTAAGGTTTATTGGAGCCCCGTATTACATCGTAGTTATCATTGCTCTCAATCTCCTTGATCGGAATCCTTACTGGTTCTTATTGAATCTTTCCTGTGTCTCCAAAAAGTCATATATTTTCTCCCTAACTATTCTTTCAAATATTTTGGTGAGATTTGACGTCAGTGACATCGGTCTATAGTTCTTTGCTTGATACCTTTCTTTTTAACCTTTCAAATGTTCCGTGCGACGATTCCTTATTTCACGAAGGTCGAGCTTGTCGCCCCCTCCTTGTCCCCCCCCTTCATATATATAGGGACAATGTTCGCTCTTTTTAGTAAGCCCCTATGCTTGGCATTTCCCCCATGGTCAGGGATCTTTTCCATATCCAACAAAGGGGTGTAGCTATTTCGTTCTTACAGTTTTTAATCAACAAGGCATTTCATTTGTCCGGGCCTGCAACTGAATGTGACTTAATTTGCCCCACAGCTTTTTCTGTATTTTCCTCGGTAAATTAAAAATCAGTTATACATTCTCCATTTAATTCCTCTTCAAAAAAGGTATTTCTGTCAGGCACTGCTTTGTCTCTATTTAGGGTACTGAAAGCTGATTCATACTGAACTCTCAATATTTCAGATATTCCTTTCAGATCATCGATTAGCTCATTATTTTCTTTCATTCAGGGTGCGATAGTAGTAGTCCACGTTTTTGTTTTTCTTTTAGTGAAGCTCTAGAAGCATTTTGAGTTATTTTTTATTGTTTACAACGCATCCTCTTCTTCTCTCCCTGAATGGCTCTTAATTAGGGCTTGTATTTCTCTATCTGTACTTTCCAATGTTACTTGTATCACTGTCAATGTGTGTGTGTGTGTGTGTGTGTGTATATAGAGTGCTTTTTTTTTTCTAGAAAAGCGGTACTGGTACTCGGATTTGACAGACTCCTAGGGGGAGTGAGGGAAATAACAGATTTTTTTAATTTTTGAAAAAAAAGGTGCCGTGCTGCGTACCGTTGCGTTCCGCCAGAAAAAAGCAATATATATATATATATATATATATATATATATATATACAGATAGATAGATAGATAAATATATATATAATCAATGTCCACGATAGCCTTAACTTCAGTTTAATGGGGAATCAAGATGAAAGATTTAATATTTTACACAGAACACCATTCTACCCATAAGCCCATTTTAGGGTATGAGCAGCGAGCAGCATTATTGCCAAATAAATAGAGGGTCAATGTACTGGCAATGCTACCGTACTATATATTGTTACATATGGGAATCCTCCAAAATGGGTATTGGGTAAGTATGTTGTTACCGTGTCCAAAATTGGACCACTGAGAAGCAAAAGCTCTCAGAAAGGAGTGATCCGTAATGGGACTCGATAAAAAGGATTGGGTCGTCACCCAATCGAACAAAAGCTCGAAGGAGGATAACCAAAACGACCTCTGGAGAGGGTAATTGTGTTGTTACTAGGTCCCAAATTGGACCACGGAGTAGCGAAAGCTCTCAGAAAGAGTCATCTGAGAAGGGACTCGTCAAGATGATGTAGGAGAGAGCGACGAATTGGATGGGAAAAATTTAAATAACTCTTTCAAGGTACACCAATCTTCCCATCACAACAGGGGGATCTTACAGGAAAACAACCTAAGAACTCTCATAAATCTAAAAATTTTTAGGGAACAAACAACAGGGGGGATCACTTCACCTCTGGAGCGTTAAACATATAACACATACATTAGGTATAACCCACAAAACCTCCACACAAAATCACCCACGATCACAAGAGGTATTAAAGGGGTTTCATCAGACACCAAAGAACCTGATGAGGGTATACTATTTTTCTATTTTTTCACAAAATTATTAAAGTTGGAACAGTGGGATTCCATATTTGTGTTCTTCACGAAAGAGAACACTAAGAAAGCCTCCGGCTGCCTCCGGGTCAGTCCATTTGAGTTAACTTATAGTTATGAAGTTAAGGAACCAATGAAAGTCTTGTATGAAGCCTGGCTGGAACAAAAACAAAACTTGTCCGTACTTAAATACGTCAGGAATTTAAAGATAAGCTTTATTGGGCAAATCAAATTGTCAAAGCCCACTTAAGAGCAACTCAGGGGAAAATCAAAGGAACCTTTGATAAAAATGCTCATTGTAGAGAGTTACAAAATGGAGGTAAAGTTTTGACGCTCCTACCAGTCAGTGCCTAAAGACCTATTGGACACTAGAGTTTTTGGTCCGTATGACGACAGACAAAAATCAGTGATCAAAATTTTTTAAATAAAAACTCCTGTCTGAAGGAGGAAAAATTAGGTTATTGCCACTTTAATCTTTTAAAAGATACTGAGCGCACGGACAATACATGCAATTCTAAGTTTATGGTCGAAAAGGTGATCCTAAAATAAAAGTAGCCGCGAATTTAGGTGTCGCAAGTGAAGGGAATACTCGTAAAAAGGAAATTATTGAACTGTGAATTAAGTGTTGAACCAAAAAGGTTAAATAACACAGCCCCACAAAAAGGTGAAAATCAAATTAGGACATTTAAATCTAAGCCACAAACTCACAGCTCACCAAAATTGCTATATCAATTGCTCCCTATTCAGTGACGTACCGACTACGTCCTCTCTCATAGCGTATGATGTACAGCTTGAGGAAGAGGCCGACCCATCAAGCAACTTCCAAATCGCACGAGTCCACGGCAGCAGCAAAGCTCATGTCGAATCTGGAATACGTCGTAGGTCGGAGTCTAGTCGCTCCAACCTCGGCAACGACTTTGCCCAAACTTCGAGACGATGGAATTTCCACTGCCCGATCTTCTGAGCGACAAACTGAAGTTCCAGCGGGACGAAAGGTGCCAACTGGCATTGATGGGACTAAGAGACTCCTGGGAAGTACTCCTATCCTCCGAACATTCGACTGTTCCAGGCCATTCCAGATCCAGGTGGACGCGAGCGAAACGGAAGTAGGATCGTACTCTTGCAGATGAGGCCGGAGCCTGGCGGAGCAGGACCTCCATCCTATCTGCCATCCTTCCTCTGAGCTGGAGAAACATCAAGAAGACTACGCGACGATTGAGAAGGAACTATGCGCGTTTTTATTCGTGTCGGGCAAATTCAGAAAGTGTGAATTGCTAGAAACTCACCGTTAATTAATTAAAATTATAACGACCATAACCTAGTAACATTTTACCAAAGTTAAAGCTAAAAACCAGAGACTAAAGGTGGTCTCTAGCGCTCTAACCTTATAAAATCTCTACATTACATGTACCCTGTAAACTGAATGTAATCGCCAATACATTGTCTAGGATTAAGGATTGAAGGGATAACGTTTATCTGACTTGCTAGTTTTAAGACATTTAATTCTAGATACTTATCGTGTGACGGTTCCTAACCGCCGCTAGGTAAGGGAGTTTGCATGAACAATTTTCTCTCGTCTTGTCCTACATACAAGAGCTCTCTCAGGGGGGGGAGTTGTTACATATGGGAATATGATAAGGAAATTGAGTACTTAATTTAATTTAACCTATAAATAAATTGCTCATGAAAACAAAGGGAACTAACCGAAATGGCGGCTCTGTCGTTTTCGTTTCTGAAAGGACGTTTTATAAATTATTAAGTACATGAAATTAAAAACACTTGCAAGTTAAATACTCATGTAATTTAGGGAATAAGACATGAATTCAATTGGCTATTTAATTCTGAATAAGTTCGGATAAAAATACCATATATAGGTTACCCAAAAACTAGGAAAATAACTAATGTAAAAATTACATTTAAAACAAAAACATAGCTATGAGAATTTGACTCTGTTCGAGGAAACGTTCAAAAAATGAAGCGCCGAACCGAAATCATACTTTTGTATAAAACGGGAAAACTCCGTTAGAATTAGATTGTTACATTATTAACAATTTTAATGTCATGTTAAAATTACACCTTCTGAAAGGTTAATAATTCTTAAAAATAGGATGAATCGCAACAACAGGGGGTCATAGGCCGAAAAAAGAAGTTATCATATATGAAATCAAATCGTATTAAAGCATTGAACGAGAAAGAAATTTACATCAAATTACTCTTTACCTATTGCCGAATAACGTAGCATAAAATTATGTTAGTTAAAAGATGGGATTAATGTCTTTATTAAAATATAAAACGCGAAGCTAAAGCTCCAAATAAGAAAAATGGAGAAACGCAGTGCGTCTCTGAAGTTGAAACGATAAAGTCGTAAAAAGACTCCGTGTGAAAGTTTCAAGTAACAGTCACTAATTAGTTCACTCTACAATTTAACATAAAGAAAATGTGTGGTTCACTAAGTTGATTAAGCTCAAATAAGTCTTCTCTATAAGAGTATAGAAAACGGACTAACGCGTAAATCACTCTAAAACGAATATGTTGGCTAAAGTAATTGAAACGCAAAATAGTTTTCCCTTAAAAATTTAACGGAAGAAAACGGAGACACTCCGTATATTCTATTCGTGTCCGTAAATACTCAAAAATAGTGTATCCTACATGCTCCGTTTAGAAAATGGACTGTGTTTCGTGCATTCGGTAGAAATATAAAATACACATGTTATTATATAAGGCAAAGTTCTCAAGAAGAGAATACTGATCACGGTTAAAAAGGAAGTAGGTAAACAATGTAACTAAAGTATGCATTAGACATTATAATTGAAATGGTCAAATAACCAGATAGGATTCAAATAATTATATGAAAATGTATTATGTACCTTGTTAATACGGTCAAAAGGCCGGGTAGAAAAACGTTTGTTACTCTAAAGATAATTCAATCAAAATTGTAGTATGTATGCGGCCATTCATTATTAATGGTCTTGCGTATTACAATACGGCTGTATTCAGTTAAATAACTACCACTTTAGATTAATCTTGTCTAACAGTCAAATTTAAATTGCTTGTGCATTTTACTAAATTTTATTATTATTATTAAGTGTCTTCCCTAAATAAACCAAAATTTATCACTGTCAACAATTTCATTTTTGCAGTGTGAGTTGTTTAATAAGAGTTTGACGAATTACTTATTTTTGTAAAAGGCTTTTCAATTATTCCCCTACACGGATTGACAGAAAAATAAGACTATATAACAAGTTATATATATAACCTTGGGTTAAATTTATATAATGTGATTTAAAGGAAAACAGACAGGCTAAAATAAAAATATAAATCATAGAGTAAATGTAAAATATAAAACGGGGGCCTTTCCGGGATACCACGTAATATAACAATATATATATATATATATATATATATATATATATATATATATATATATATATATATAAATATATAATCAATGTTCACGATAGCCTTAACTTCAGTTAAGATGAAAGATTTAATATTTTACACAGAACACCATTCTACCCATATGCCCAGTTCAGGGTATGAGCAGCGAGCAGCATTATTGCCAAATAAATAGAGGATCAATGTACTGGCGAAGCTGCCGTATATATATATATATATATATATATATATATATATATATATATATATATATATATATATATATATATATACATATATAGTCCAGATTAAAAAAAATACAAAACTGTTTGGTTTTTACCGTTATAAATCTTTGATTTACGCAAAACGCGTGTCATATGTAATAACAAATGTCAATGAACACTATTTCATTGTAGTGTCATTATTATATAAAATGTATACAATATAAAATTGTTATTGTCATTATTGCCAACATTTGTGGGAATTGGAGAAGTTCACTGTAAAAAACCTATACTAAGTCTGAAGAAAGAAATGGCTGATGGAAAAACAAAGAAAAGAAAGATATACTTACGTTATTTAACTCATTTGATAAACTAAGTATTAATAACTGTTTTTCTTAGTTTGATTAGGTATTTTGATGAATTTAAAATAAAACTTAGCATTTATTTCTTTTAGTTCGATAAGAGATAGTAGATAAAACTAAGGTTTTATTTCTTAAAGATTGCTTGGATTTCTGAGGTATAATATTGTTAGGCAAAAGATTGTAATAAACCGCAATTATTTATGGTTATTCAAGATGGAAATATCTCTCTCTCTCTCTCTCTCTCTCTCTCTCTCTCTCTCTCTCTCTCTCTCTCTCTCTCTCTCTACATGTAATAATCTAATTCCGCCCAGTAACAATACAGTAATATGTATTATAGCAATTTCAGTCAATAACTCGAACTGTAAACTAAGACTCTAACTAACCGCACATATTACATAACACAGAGGTGCACGTGAGGAGAGGTCTTATAAGATGAAGGGATACAATCAATAAGTCTAATCAGACATGAAGCGAGAGAGATTCCTTAATAAATTTATGTGAAAACGAGAGGTGTGTAATCATGAAGTGGAATCTAACGAAGCCCTAAGGTCCGCCACTTGAATTTCTACATTAAATTGGGTGTATCCTATACATACACAGATTAATGTTCTCATGATTATTATAATATTTGATAATAATGTTTGGGAGTTGCGACGAATGGGGATTATAGCTTTACGTGGGGTCTGAACAAACCACGGATCGCTACATCATCTGATCGTGGAAGTCGGTCATCCATCCAAGTATTCAACAAACCCAATGTAGTCATTTGGGAAATGATTCAGAAAATAGTTATTTTAAGAGAAGAACGAAAGAGACATGTAAAAATAGAATCAGAGTAGATATATACAGGGTGTCCATAAGTTATCTTTACAAATTCAATTGAAACTTAACTAAATTTGTAAAGACAATTTATGGGCACCATTTATTTCTACAAGTATATTGCCGAAGAAAAAAAAACGAAATTTGGGTTTTAATTTCCAAATAAGAATGTTAATTAACCCTAAAAGGACGACCGCTACATATTGATAACGTTTCAAATACACGCATTCATAACTTAACCCTACAAACAATTCCAGCGTTATTATTTTCTTTTACCTTATTTATATCACAGTGTCACTGTTTTTCTCTGATTAACGACAATATGTTAAAATGGATTCGTTTGTCGTTTTCAGTAAACGTTTATATAGAAAATCCAGAGAAAGCGGGGAGAGAGAGAGAGAGAGAGAGAGAGAGAGAGAGAGAGAGAGAGAGAGAGAGAGAGAAATTATGTATCAAAGGTCTTGTGATATGTGCAACATTTTTCACTTCTTTGGTTATCGAAAAAATTCTTTTTACCAAAATATATCTCGCATTTGACCAGTATTTTCGCGATGTACTAGTTTCATATATATCCCTTGTGTTGTTAATAACTTTATAACTTTGTGCCCTCTCTAGTTAACTAGTAATTAAAACTAGTTTAAGAATCATGGTAATTGGTGAAACACACTTACGAAATTTTTCCCAAAATTCAGGGGAAAAACCCTACCTCGACGAGAAAAAGTTCACTGTTGGTGAGAAAAATGATAAGGAAACTAATGTATTTCTGATAGTTCACCGTTGGAGAAGATGATGATAATGTGTGGGACTCTTTAAGATCTTTCTTAACAGCAATGGTCATGTAAGGGGATCCCAGCTTTACGTGGGATCCCATCCATCTACTGAATAGACCCAATTTCGCTCACTCTCCTTGATCTCACGGGAAGCGGTGTTAGAAAGTGACCACGACGTAGCAGCTCTTAGAGAAAAATAAGAAATATGACAGCCTATACTGTGCTTAGGGAAAGAATTATTAAAAATAACTTTTGTGAATAATATCTTATATACACAAATGCACATTATTAATAAAAAAGCTTTTCATATTCTTAGTATAAAGCAAACGGACATCTTCTATACATTTTCTATACATTTTCTATACATTTTCTGCGTTCTTATCTTAACTTCCCCTTAAGTCGGTTAATGCAGCTAGAATTTATAAAAGCTCTCAAACTCCGGTACAGTAGGAGTATCGGAGTATTCGGGGTATTTGGGTATAAAGAAGTATGTTATGAGTCTATTACCAGCAAATAATATTAGTGAATAAAATATCAATTGCATAAATTTGAAATTCCAATCATTTTATCCCCGAACATTCTTTGAAATTATTGTTAAGAGTATTTCTTTCTCTAATAGCATTTTGATGCAGATGCCAAAACGTACCCACAAATACTCTGACTGTAAATATATTTTAATTTCAGAATGCTTTTCTTGAACTTACGTTATATTATCCTCCATCGAGAGAGAGAGAGAGAGAAGAGAGAGAGAGAGAGAGAGAGAGAGAGAGAGAGAGGATTATAATATAAAGAGTCAGAAATATATTCTCAAGGCCTCAAACCTTCACAACGAATAAATAAGATTATTTGCATAGAGATTCTATTTTTATTTTATTTGTCTGACAGTGCAACTCTAAGAACGTATATTTGGGGTTCCTTTGTAGTTTGTACGTCCTAAATTGAAGTTATAAGGGGAAATATTCCATAAATTAGGATCCCAACGCTATGAATGGTCAACAGAAAATCATGGCAAAATTACGCATTTCGAAATATTGGAGGAGAGCCTCCAGCCTTCGTTGTAATTTCCCAATCTGTTAATAATGGGAAAATCCCTTTTGTAAAGGGTGAGAATTTCTCATCTTGTCAATACGAAATCCAATCTGAACACGAATGAAATAAATTAAGTAGAATATTGCTCACAATCTCTCATCTCGAACAATCTGAAGGAATCAAAGAAATTCCCGTTTTGACAGATAATAAGGCTACAAACCTCTGATATATAGAATGAAATATAAGACTTATTTGGGTGGGAGGCACGCTTCTTGTAGAAGACGTTGTGGAGCTGAATTCCAAAGAGTTTTTCGAAATGTATTTGACATCAGATAAGTTATAATTAATGGAAAAATTGAAGGTTTCTCTTAAGACAAATTACAAGCAAAACGACAGAAGAATGATGAAGATTTGCAACGTCCATAGAAACTAATTGAAGCGTAAAAATGGGAAAGTTGAAAGAATGACATAATAATTAGAGCAGATTTAAGAATACGATTCATTCTACTTTAATGCATTAGGTTCAGATTCAGAACAGTAAACATTAAGATAAAATGTTTGAGAAAAATTTAGTAATTGTGAATGGATGCACAAATATTGCGCGTGGGAATGACAACAACAAAAGTTAAAGCCAGAGTTGCCATGAAGGTAATTAACTAATGTTATGTAGGTTAAAGAATAGATCTAAATGACACACTGGAATCAGACTTCATTTACTGGGTCTCATTTTATACTCTTAAACAGACTCACTAGAACTCACTAATGTCGATGCATAGATTTCTTTCACATTTACAAACTTTTGTTGTTTTCTTGTCTTATCATTTCCACTTTCAGCCTAAGCTCTCTCTCTCTCTCTCTCTTCCGCTAAGAATTAGGCTAATTTTAGATTAGGTAAGGTTAAGTGAAATCGGCGGTCCTCACTACCAATATTCTCATTTTTTAACTCTGAATGACAATGGGAGAGGTGTGAAGCGGAAGTAATTCAAACTTTGATGGAACTCTACCATTTTTAACAACAAAATATGCGACACCCATCTAACCAGCTCTGTGTGACTTATAATGACTATTGTACACATCCACTCAACACTTGCCAACCATCTTAAAATATTTTCCCAACCATATGGTTGGTTGTGCAAAGAAAACTAATTGAAAACATTGGCTAGAAACATGTCCAGTAAATGCCAATATCCATGCACGGTTTTGGGAATCTTATTTTAAAAGGAGAATTGGGTCGAACTAAATACATTACCTGCAACGGGCTCGTTACTACACTCGCCCTCCCCACTTCTTAAAAGTTTGGGACAGGCCATGGCTGAGTTACACTATACAAGACTAATGACCGTATTGAATTACATATAAAAACAATCCTTCTATCTATCTATCTATCTGCAGATTATATGCCATAACCATAATAATTACGAACCAAAATAATATAATAATTTAATATCAAAATTTCATATTTAATAGTATTACATTGAAATAAATACACAATAATTCAAATTATTTAAGTTATTTAAAATTAAAATTATTTAAATTATTTAATAGTAAATCGAATAAAAATTTACAGTTAACCAATACCAACTAAAGCTTTTTTGTTTACATTTTTCCTATATAAGAATTCGCCTGCAAATATTGGTTGAATCTCAAATAACAGCAGCCACATTTAAATTTCTCCAAATTGCCTTCTTATTTAGCCAAGTGTCGGAATGGTTCCTTTGGTGTTCTCAGGGCAGCCATTTAGGCAAAATAAATATGTTTTAATCATGAATTTTTATTTCTTTATTTTTATCAAGGAAATGCCGGTTAGCTAAGGTTATACGCTAACGTAGGAGATAGTTAATGTAGTTTCGTACAGTAACATTGGTTTCTTTGAAGAAAGACTTGTAGGGTGTTCGCTCTTATATATATATATAAATATATATAAAATTATATATATATATATACACAGGGTGTTCACAAAAGAATCGTACAAGTTCCATTTAAATATAAACTAAATTTGTACAATTCTTTTGTGGACACCCTGTATTTTAAATAATAATATATACGAGGTAAAAAAATTAATGGAAACTAGACTGCGAAAATTGGTACAAAATTATATTAAAAAAAAAATTTCATACAAGTGTCACTTTCCATTATTTGTATACAGTGCACAGAAAAAGTACTGTGTAACAACAACCGAATAGATGGTTAATTATTTGATAACTAGTCCAAATCGTGAAAGCAAATATGTCATCATAAACTAACCATGCTTAAGAGAAAACCGCAATATCGGCGTGAACTTAGGCAGTACTTGGAAATTGCAAGTAACCACAATGTAATAGTGTTCCCACAAGGTACATTGGAAAACAGAATTACCCTTGTCCTCATCTCTCTCCAAGAGTGGTTCTTCGTCAGGAGCGACTCCTGCAGAAGCAAGCACCCTCCAGTGTAGAGAGGTGAGGACAAGGATAACTCTGCCTTTCCGTGTGCTAGGTAAGAACACTGTTGGATTGTGGTTACTTGCAGCTTCGTAGCGTTAACTATGCTTAGTTTTCTGGTAACAAAGTTAAATTAGTGCAGTCAAAGCAAAGTTAGATTAACCAGTTTGGATTAGTTATTAGATGATTAATTAGTTAACTATATGCATTTGGTAGATGTGGTCGTTTGATTTTGGGGGATTGTTTAACTTCTATGGTGGAGGGAAGCTATAGCTTTACGTGGAATCCGAAATATCTGCGGGTTACTACATCATCTGAACGCAGAGGACTGTCATCCATACAACTAGTGATCAAACCCAATGTCGCTTACCTTCGCTGATCTTAAGGAGTTCGGGGTAGGCCACGATGTACCCCACTGGGTAACTGTAACGTAGTATATTTGTCCCGCGTTTCTACCCTAATTAGATCAATTCAATAAGTAATATTTACTTAAAAAATTTAAAATAATAAAATAAAAATGTTAAAGTGTAAAATTTGAAATTTTAAAAAGTTAAAATTTGAATAAAATGCATGAAACTGTTCCTCTGGTCCGAAGTTACAGAACATAAACCTTTAAAATTAAGGTTTCCAAGACGTAATTAATTGCATAAAAAAAAAAAAATCCATTTTCAAATGAACACCGTTATTCTTCGTCAAGACTGGCACAATACTCGCGCGAGTAAAATCAATATTACCAGGAAACATGTAATTATCCGAAAAAGACCTCTCCTGTAGATACACGCTTTGTTCATACTCATACAATACATCAACCTTGCTCCCAACGCCATACCCCCATACCTCAACCCCTACCGTCTCTCTCTCTCTCTCTCTCTATCATTTGCTGAAGAAGACGAAGAACCTGGTCAGTGAAGAAGGGCATGAAGCCAATCTAACCGTGTTTATAAGATTATTACCGTCAAGATTATTACCGCTTATTTTGAAGCAAGGGTATTCGGGAAATATATATATATATATATATATATATATATTATATAAGGAAAATGGCCAATAATGAAAACTAGTGAGTATTTCTCTGCCACACACTTTCAGTAACCACTTTCACATGAACTTCTACACCATTTTACACCAACTTTGAGCGCTCAACTAACTCAACTCGTGATTTGCCTCTTCTTTTACCTCCTTGAAATCACACACACACACACACACATATATATATATGTGTGTGTGTGTGTGTGTGTATATACATACACAACCGGGTCCTATTTACAAACCCCCAAATTTAATTGTAACAAACCGGCCTCGGGCCAGAATTCTCATCAAAATCTGAGAAATATCTTTAATCCCAAAGGGAGAAAAACCATTTATCAAGATCAAAAGAGTGAAAAAAATTCTTTTTAGGTTGATGAGAGGTCGATCTTTTTTTTTTTTTTTTTTAAAGACTTTTACTTTTAAATTTTTTTCCGGTTCGTTCATTTAGCAATAGTTATACTTAATATAATATACTTTGTGTATATATATATGTATATATGTATATATATATATATATATACAAAATTGATTAGCCCTACACCACAATTTAATAAAAATATTAAAGTTTAATATTCGGTTAAATATAGAAAACGTGTTTTCACGGACCATGATTAAAAGGACAACTAAAATAAATAAATAAATTAAAAAAGAAAATGTTTCACCATTTTGATTCAGTTCTAAATGGACGAAATAATTAACTACGAGATTTTTTTCCTCTCGAAAAACAAAAATAATAAAGCAAAAAAATTATACTATTTTTTTGTTTTGTTTGTTTGTCATATATTTTCGTGAGGTTTTTTTTATTACTTAGATTTATTTGGTAACAGAAGATAGATGGAGGCTGAGCAAACATTTAAGGGAAAGGAAATTAGATATTCCGTGTCTTTATTAAATGGGTCTTTCATATTTGCTGATAAAGACTCGGTATTGACACTTCGTCTGTTAGTATTATCTGTTTAGTTGGTTCGTTAGTGTCTCTTCTTACGATATTAACAAAGAAAATTAATAAAATGGACTTGAGGCGGAAAGGACAGAATTTTGGGTTGATACATTAGGGGTGGAGGAGAGTTGCAAGACCATGTTCTGATGGTCAAATTAAAGTAAAGTCGTGATAGAAATGCCAAAATAGGTTGACAAGTGTTGACCAATTACTTTGATCATCAATTTTAAGACGTATTTCGAAAGGTTCATTATCTTTTTAAGGTTAACAGGATATAATCTATTGCAGTGGCTGCCAAACCTTTGGTCCACACACACACACACACACACACACAAACAAACACACACACACACACACACACACACACACCACAGCTATTTTTTAAACATTAGCCGACCTCTTTAGAAATTAATATACGTAATACACTCTATTCTTTCTAATATTCCTAACATATTTGGGACCCCCCGCCAATTACGGGGTTCGCGCACTATAGTTTGGGAACCATTGATTATTTCTTTGTCCTATACAGGCTCTGCATTTTATCGTATAATTTTATATTTGGACATATTTATCTTTGCTGAAAAAAAAATAATAGTCTCACACTTATCTAGACCGACAAGTCACACTTTTAACCTATTTTTCATATGCTATTGTAGGTTGCTTTATGTTAGGTTAGGTCAAATTAGGTTAAGTTAGACTGAAGTTAGGTTAGGTTTAAATTAGTGTTTTTTTCGCAAATGTTTAGCTCCCTTTTTTTCTCTTTGTACAAATGTATAGTTATTTTCTGTCCCTTGTATTAATTGCAGGGCTAATATATAGCTTTGAGGCCACCAGAAAGTCACGCCCATTTCGCGCATGCTACCAATCAGGGTGAATTTTATGCCTGAGATAGGCGTACGCTAGGTTAGGTGGTAGTACAAGATTAATTAGTAGTTTCCCACGTCATAGACTTTCGACCAATCAGGGGTCATGGGCGTGGCCACAAAACTACATATTTACCAATTGCAGTCTAATTAAGTAGTCCAAGTTCAATCATTAGCAAAATCCAAACAAATCATTATATTGACTACATATTTATTTACCCAATTCCATTGAAAAATAGAATAACGACCAGTAACTTTAACATTTATTAATACAAAATAGTTAAATACTGTACAAAAACATATATATCCCTGAAGCAAACGGAAAAACAATAGACAGCAGATAAAACAAAACAATATTCAATAATAATAATAATAATGACAAAAAACGTATTGAAATCTGTCTACTTCTCTCTTTTGTTCTTCTTCTTGTGTATAACCAACGAGGAACGATGAATTTTACACATTACATATGATCAAATTTGCATACATTTTGCATAGGATTTTCTCTTCTCAGTAATAAAGGAAAAAATAGACCCTATTCTCGGTTTTCCATAATAGAGCAATGTTATATTTCTCGTAAAAAAAAAAGAATTACAATTTGCGTCGTTGCTCCAACAATCGGAAGATGGGATCGCCTTGGATCTTATTTTCAATTCAGGTACATCTTTGAATGATGAGAGAGAGAGAGAGAGAGAGAGAGAGAGAGAGAGAGAGAGAGAGAGAGAGAGAGAGAGGTATTTTGGTTAGAGGAATAGTTGGTGGTTATTAGGGACTCACGCACATTGATTACTTTGAGTGAAATGTCCAGTAAACACATTTTTATATAAAATAAGGTACCAACAAAGGTCGATCTCTTTATTTCCCCCCCCCTCCTCCTTCTATTCGCTGCTGAATCTGCAGTTGGGGTTATGAGGCTAAAACCCCTCTTTACGTGGCGTATAAGTGGGGAAGGGGAGTTGAGATGGAGGGTGTCGTCAGTCGCTGTGTCATTGTTCATAATGAGGGACATAAATAAAAAGCCATAGATAGGATAGACGCTGAAATATCACAGTAAATAATGTATTGAGGACGGACAGAGAAATCTAAAATAAAATCAGTGTGAAAATATAAAATAAAATGTAGTAAACTGAATTAATAAAAGTAATAAAAGTAGGAAAAGTAACATAAAGTAAGATAAAAGTATGTAGCAAGTGAAGAAGCATATAGGTAGACTTGAAAAATAAGAAATGAAATGAATAAATGTTGAATGAGCACCGTGCTTTCCTCGAAAATTCAGAAAAGGGGACTTTAAAATAAGGTTTTAAGCACAGTTAATGAACAGACATTTAGTACAGTGTATAACAAAGTAAATGGAAGATAATGGAATGCTTTCATTCACTATGAATGTATTGAATTCAATAGCCTTTATTGATAAAATAAATACAGTACTTTTGCAATTTACAGTGACATAAATAATTGTGAAACTGAGCTATTTATTTAATTTAACTTGGCTATTAAGCTTTAGGTTTTACTAGGCTCACTGGGCTACACTGTAAACTGTAAACTGTAAAGGTCCGTATGACGTGAAAATCTTAAACTGTTTTGTTTCGTATTATATTTTCAAAATAGATTGAAGGAAAGGTTCCTCTCAGAATTAGGTTCCAAATTGGGGACAGTATAGACACTAACAGGGAACGTACTGGTTCTCCTTTTGACCTTATATACCCAAAAGCTATATCAAAGTGGAAACCTAGGCCATTCAGTGTTAGGAACCAGTTTTTTTTCTTGGAACTTTAAAGTTACAAAGTACCAATTACGAATTTCGGCCTAAATGCTTTAGGAAGTTTCTCGTTTACGTCATGCCCTAATCAGATATTCAGAAAACACTGAGAGAGCTGATAATTCGGAATCTAATTAGCAATTTTTCTTATACATAGATAAAATAAATTCAAACACGAAGGGGCCAGTAAAATAAGTAAGTGCCCCCTATTTCTTTTAGAGTCATTTGAAATGAGGACTTATTTAGGACAGAACGATGAGTATTGCTCGATTTTGATACTAGCAATAGAAATTTTTTTTAGGGGGGCGGGGCTCTTTTCGTGATCATATAGTATAAATAAATTTATTAGGAAGACACTGTGTGACAATTGAATTTTTCTTTATTTCTTATCAGAATCGCAGCCAAAACATTAAAAAAAAAATTATAAAGAAATACATGAAGTATTCGTAAAGCAGAAATACATATATACTAATATCCAGAGAGAGATATATATATATATATATATATATATATATATATATATATATATGGAGGATAACACAATGGAAACGAAGAACAGTATCAATTTACACGCTTCGATAAGCAAGGAGATAAGTTTCAAAGATGGCTTTTCTGGGCTTTCTTTACAGCAGGAATTGTTCTCCTTTTCTTAGCATTTCGTCGTCGGGGTATCTGAGACGTTCATTTGGCCTTAGGAATCTTCTCCATAGGAGGACAAGAGGACTTGATCACCTCTTCTATTGATTGCTCCATTGCAACTCATTCAACAATTTGATTCGCCGTTCTCTTCTGTGCCTATACCGTTAGATTATCAGTTCTCTCACAAGTAATTTCCTCTCTTTCTCTCTCTCTCTCTCTCTTTCTCTCTCTCTCTTTCTCTCCCTCTCTCTCTCTCTCTCTCTCTACATATATATATATATATATATATATATATATATATATGGAGAGAGAGAGAGAGAGAAAGAGACTATATATATATATATATATTATACATACATGCATACATAAATGTTATAAAGAATGTCGATATAATTTCAAATTTTCGGTACAATAATGAAAAAAAACACTTCGCGGAGGAAGTAAAATCTATGGTACAAATAGTTATATTTTGAAAGTCAGAAAAATCATAATTGGTTGGTAAAAATAATGTGGCCAATAAAGAAGCGAATTGTATGCTGTATCTTTCCAGTTGGTCAGCTATTATTATTATTATTATTATTATTATTATTATTATTATTATTATTATTTCAACCAATTATGATTTTTTTTATAATTTTTAAAATTTCCCTATTTTTCTTTTCCCCTTGAATATATTCCTAGGACGGAAGAAACCCCTCAAAAACAGAACGTGTTACACCCAGAAAGAGAAATTATTTCAATCACTGTATCATGACTAGCTTATTAAGTAAATTCAAGATAAAAAAAAATTTGTAAAATTTCTGCACAGAATAGTTGGACACGAAAAATTACATATACAAAAGCGAAAGAGAGCTACAGAGAGAGAGAGAGAGAGAGAGAGAGAGAGAGAGAGAGAGAGAGAGAGCAAAGAAATATTGGTTACTGAGCGGGAAGTTTGGAAACTTGTAAATTACTTTCATAACAAATAATCGCAAGTTATAAGCCGTCAATCCAAATAAAAGAGCATCCATGCAATTTTCACATATTTATATACGCATAATTCTTGCCAAAATTAAAAAGTTAGAAATCTCTCGAAAGCCTTATTTGTCCGGTTTTCAAGACTCAGCTGTAAATAAATAGAATCTCCCAGTCAGTATATATATATATATATATATATATATATATATATATATATACAGGGTGTCC
Source organism: Bathynomus jamesi (assembly GCA_023014485.1). NCBI lineage: Eukaryota > Metazoa > Arthropoda > Malacostraca > Isopoda > Cirolanidae > Bathynomus > Bathynomus jamesi. The sequence goes on from JAJOZX010000492.1 coordinate 224,840, forward strand.
CATAAGTTCGGTCTCATGGGGGAAAATTTATTTTAAATTATGTAAATCTACAAAAGTAGTACATTAGAACTAAAACAAGTGTTGAAATTGATTTCTTGTTTTGGGACCTTTTATTTTTTTGTTGCAGGTAGAATAACACGCAATGGTCAATATGAAAGTGAGTTACACTACTGAGGGAAAGGCTTCCGCCTTCTATCTATATATATATATATATATATATATATATATATATATATATATATATATATTGGAGCTCATAAGTATTCGCATAGAGCAATATTGCGGTTATATTCGTCCTTATCTTTTTTAAAAAGCCTGTGAAGCTCGCATAAATAACGATAATAACAAATTTTGGAAATTTGTTAAGAATCAAACGGGTGTCAAAAATGTCCTCCCTCCGACAATCGATGGGGTGTCGGGGGAGGATGAAATTGCAAAGCTGTGGGAAAAACCACTATTCTAACATTCTTAACAGTGTGAGTAGGAATAATCTTAAGATAGATTGCAGCAAAACGATTGTGGGAGGGACAAGGGAAAATACTTTGATATCATTTTCTGAAGTAAAGAGGTTAATTAAAGAGTTAAAGACTGGTTCTGTGTCAGGGGTAGATGACTTATCGAATGAACACTTAAAATATGCAAATGAAGTAGTATGTCTGCATATATCATTGCTCCTATCAGCCTTGCTTGCTCATAGCTATATCCCTGCAGAGTTCAGGAAGGTATATATCTTGCCCCTGGTCAAAAATAAGTACGGAGACATTCCGTCCAGCAATAATTACAGGCCTATTGCTGTCGCTTCCTGCTTCTCGAAACTACTAGAAAAACTCTTGTTGCTCCGATTAAATGATTTCCTATGGACATCTCCTAATCAGTTTGGCTTTAAAAGATCCCACTCAAGTGACCTCTGTATCTATGTACTAAAGAAACAATATCTAAATACATTGACAGTAATTCAACTATTTATAGCTGTTTCCTAGATATAAGTAAGGCATATGATAGGGTGAACCACAATATTTTTTTTGCAAAACTAGAAGACAGGAAGGTTCCCATGTACATATTAAATTTATTGAAATTTTGGTATTCCCACCAATCTTTCACTGTTAGGTGGGGCAATGTACTATCCGAGTGTTTTGGCTCCTCTTGCTGTTTAATGTGTATATCGACGGATTAATTGCTTCACTTAATGAGGCATCAGTGGGATGTTGTATAGATAACACAAGGATAAATAACTTAGTTTATGCCGATGATATGGTGTTAATAAGTCCCTCTGTTAAAGGTCTGGATCGGCTACTAAAAGTCTGCGAAGTGTATTCACAGAAACATGATATTCTTTTTAATGTTACAAAAACTAAGGTTATGCAATTTCATCCTAAAAGCTGTAATCAGCCAGCTGATATAAGGTTTAAAATGAATGGTGAAGTAATTGAGGAAGTACAAGGGTTTAAGTATTTGGGTCAAACTATTACCAGCTCCTTGAGTGATGACTCGGATATAAGAAAACAATCTCGAAGCCTGTGTGCTAAAGCGAATATGACCATAAGGAACTTTCGATTCTGTACGAGTGAAGCTAAAGACACTCTCTTTCGTACTTTCTGCAGTAATATATACAGACAGCAATGATAATATCTCAGTGATAATATCTCTGCAGGAGACTACTTCTCCACCAGTGATAATATCTCTGCAGGAGACTACTTCTCCACCAGTGACAATATCTCTGCAGGAGACTACTTCTCCACCAGTGATAATATCTCTGCAGGAGACTACTTCTCCACCAGTGATAATATCTCTGCAGGAGACTACTTCTCCACCAGTGATAATATCTCTGCAGGAGACTACTTCTCCACCAGTGATAATATCTCTGCAGGAGACTACTTCTCCACCAGTGATAATATCTCTGCAGGAGACTACTTCTCCACCAGTGATAATATCTCTGCAGGAGACTACTTCTCCATCAGTGATAATATCTCTGCAGGAGACTACTTCTCCACCAGTGATAATATCTCTGCAGGAGACTACTTCTCCACCAGTGATAATATCTCTGCAGGAGACTACTTCTCCACCAGTGATAATATCTCTGCAGGAGACTACTTCTCCACCAGTGATAATATCTCTGCAGGAGACTACTTCTCCACCAGTGATAATATCTCTGCAGGAGACTACTTCTCCATCAGTGATAATATCTCTGCAGGAGACTATTTCTCCACCAGTGATCATACGCAAATAATAGCATTTGAAATTAATGTTCGTAATTCGGAGAACCTCTTGAATACGGTTTCGATTTTAAAAGAGCTAAATTTTGTGACATGAAACTTCAACTTTCGACCCATAATTGGAATGAGGCTCTATCGCACGATAATATTAATAACAAATGGACTTCCCTTATAATTATTTTATTTAGTTTGTTAAACCTAAATGGTGGAATGTTGAAATTAAAAGTAGCTTAACGTTAAAAAAGAACGTATTTTTCAACTTTAAAGAATCATTCTCAATGTTGATCATTTTAAGTTTCGCCATTTTACCATTAGTGAAAGTGTACTCTCGGACGTAGGTAAAAATAATTCTAATAAAACTCCAGGTCCAGATAAGTTCTACCCTAGGGTATTTAAAGAAATGAATTGAGCAAGAATGTCCCCTCTTACATATATTTTTCATAATAATAATAATAATAATAATAATAATAATAATAAATCGTTACAGTCAGGAGAAGTTTCGTTCGATTGGAAACTTACAAACATTACGTCAATATTTAAAAATGTGGACAAATCGCTTCCTGGAAATTATCGTCCCATTAGTCTAACTTCAGTAGTTGGTAAGCTTATGGAGACGATCGTTCGGGACAAACCAGTTAATCACTTACAAATTAATAATTAAATTAAAGATCCTCAGCACGGCTTTCGACGTAATCTTTCTTGTCTTACTAATTTGCTCGACATTTTTAATGGTATTATTATTATTATTATTATTATTATTATTAGTAGTAGTAGTAGTAGTAGTAGTAGTAGTAGTAGTTAGAAATACATGTGAGGAGAGCAAAACAGTAGATATTATATATTTCTATTTTCAAAAGGTGTTTGATAAAGTGACCCATAGGAGATTATTAAGCTAAGCTTCATTCTCACAGTATTGAGGGTAATGTTCTGAAATGGATTGCAAACCGGCTCAGTGGACATAAACAAAGAGTGGTAATTAATGGCAAAACGTCTATCTGGAGAAGTGCAACTAGTGGCACGCCTCAGGAATCAGTTTTGGGACCAGTTCTTTTTAGCATTTATGTAAATGACATCGACATAAGAATTAACAGTATAATTTCAAAATTTGTGGATGATACCAAATTAGGGGTACGAACAAAATCAGCGGCAGAACGTTTGCAGATTCAAGAAGGTATTAATAAGTTAATCGAGTGGGCAGATTTTGGGCATATCAACTTTAACATAGATAAGTGTAAAACGTTGCATATCGGTAGAAACAATGTTCAAAAATTGAATTCTATGCGCAACAAGACGCTAACGAGTGTTAGGGAAGAGAAACATTTAGGTATTATTGTTGCCGAAACTCTTAAACCGGTTAGAAATGCAAAGAGAGTCTTAGGATTTATTGGTAGATCGTTTGAATTTAAGTCGTAGAAAACAATGCTAACATTATCTAATTCCTTAGTACGCCCTCACCTTTAATAATGCGTTCAGTTCTGGTCCCCATATTTATGCCAGGACATAAACAGAATAGAGTGTAGCGACGGGCTACAAAGATGATTCCCAGACTTGAAACAAATCATTCGATGCCCGTTTAGAAACATTAAATTTATTCTCACTTGTATAAAGGCGAAATCTGGAAGATTTAATCCAGGTTTTTAAAATGATCTTTTGATAATGTCGACGCGTAAAAATATTTCACCTTCAGAAATCCAGATAGAATTCGCGATAATCGTCTCAAATTAGTGGATAACAAACATTTTAACTCGAAGCTAAACATTTTTCCTTCAATTGTATAGTTAATTTGTGGAATGTACTGCCAGCCTGCGTAGTTCAAAGTAATTCGATCGAATCCTTTGAAAAGAGATCAGATGTTTATCTTGTCTTAAACCTCAATTCGAAGCATTTGTTAGCGCATCAAAGGATTGTAGAATCTTCACTCGGATTCTTTCCTCTTTGATTTACAAATTTCACTTGTCTTTAAGTTTCCCTCCTTTCTTTCAACTTCCCTTCCTTGCTTTTTTAAAAATTTTCACTTGGCTTTAAATTGTCTTCTATCTTTTAACCTTTCTTCTTTCTCCTTTTGTGTACTCTCCTCCTTTCTCTATACTCAATTTCATTACAAAGGTGGATGTTGCGTATATGTACGCAATGATCTAACTTGTTCTCGTATTCCCGAACTCGAATCTTCCGAATTTTATACCCTCTGGCTACGGTTTACGTGCCAATCTTAAACTAAATACATCTGCGCTATTTACCTTTCTCCTAATTCTACTGACTATCCAAAATTATTTGACTACCTCACTTCTAAAGTGGAATACATTCTATCTCGCTCTCCCTTTGCTGATATCTCCATTTTAGGAGATTTCAATGTTCACCACCACCTTTGGCTTTCCTCCCATTTCACTAACATCCCTGGTGAACTAGCTTACAACTTTTCTATTCTAAATGACTTAGAGCATATTGTACAGCACCCTACTCGCATCCCCGACCGTCTTGGAGATAGATGGGTTCCGCAAGGGACGCTCTACTGGTGATCTTCTTGCATATCTCTTGGTCATCCTCCTTTCGGGATTTCGGTGAAACTTTTGCTATTGCGCTAGACATATCGAATGCTTTTGATAGAGTCTGGCACAAATCTTTAATTTCCAAACTGCCCTCCTTCGGTCTCTATCCTTCCATCTGTGCCTTCATCTTTAATTTCCTTTCTGGCCGATCTATAGCTGCGGTTGTAGATGGCCACTGTTCTCCTAAAGCTATCAACAGTGGTGTTCCTCAGGGTTCTGTTCTGTCACTCACTCTTTTCCTTTTATTTATTAATGATCTTTTAATTGCACTTCCTGTTCTATTCACTCCTATGCCGATGATTCTACTCTTCACTTCTCCACCCGCTTCCTAAAGCGTCCCTCTCAACAGTCACTCCATGCTTCGCGTAAGACGGCTATGGAACACCTAACCTCTGATCTTTCTGCTATCTCTGATTGGGGCAGAGAAAACCTTGTGGCTTCCAATGCCTCAAAAACTCAGTTCCTCCATCTGCCTACTCGTCACAATCTTCCACACGACTATCCCCTTACCTTCATCAACACACAACTCAATCCTTCCTCTCCTCTTAACATTCTTGGCGTTTCCTTTTCTCGTGAACTTTCCTGGAAAGATTACATATACTCTCTTTCTAAAACAGCTTCCAAGAGGTTAGATGTGCTGTACCGGCTTTGCAGTTTCTTCAACCCCACACAGTTGCTGTTTCTGTACAAGGGTCTTGTCCGCCCCTGTATGGAGTATGCTTCTCATGTATGGGGTGTCTCAACCCACACAGCCGTACTTAACCGGGTGGAATCAAAGGCTTTTCGTCTCATCAATTCCCCGCCTCTTACTGACTGTCTTCAATCTCTCTCTCTTCGCAGCAATGTTGCCTCACTCTCTCTTTACTATCGCTATTATAAAAATAAAAGACAGCCTCGTAGGAACCAGCCGGTCTGTTGCTGTTTGCTCTCCTTTATATTCCTTCAAACTGTCAGTGGTTTCGCGCGTTGGGCTCTCTTCGCACGGGGGTCAAGGTGGTGGCCCCACCTCTAGGCCTAGGTTGATTTAGGAATGAATTGCTTTCCGATTTCTCCATATCTCATAGTCAAGTACACCTGACTCATCTGGAATTGCTTTAAGCTAAGTGTCTAGCCTTTCGAAGACATCTACATGAGTGCCATTTATATTTCTAATATCCTTTGGTAACTGGTTAAATAGTGTTGACCCTCTGACTACAAAGCTATTTTCCTTCAAAGGTGAAGATGTCCCTTGTCTGGTCTTTAGTGTGGGAACGCTACACATTCTACCTTTCCTATTTTCCATTGTTGTTTGGGTAGTTATTGGATTCGGCATGAGGTTCGGTACTAATTTCTTTATTATTTTCCATCCATATATTATAGTGTACCTCTCTCTTCTCCTTTCCAGTACATATAGATTCAATGAATGTAGTGTTTCCCAATAATATAGTTTTTTGCAGCCAGCCATTGATCTTAGCTGTGAAATTTCTTTGAATTTCTTCTATCTTATTAATTTCTTCTATTTTTTTATGGGAACGTCAAGACTGAGCGGTGAACAGTACTCCAGTTTTGATATAATCAGTACTTTCAGCAAGGGGTTCATTACTTTTTAGGCCCTTCTTCTAAAGGTTCTCCGTATCTGTCCGTAATTCTTTTTCTTTTGTTTATCGCTCTATTGTTTTTGTATCTCAATTTGTATCTCATCGGTCATTATAGCTCCTAAATCTTTTGCTTTTGTGTTTCTTTAAGTTTTCCTGTCTATTTGAGGCATAATATTTTATCTTATTTCCTCACTTCATCCATATCTTAAGAGCTGAACATTTTTGGTGTTAAAATTCATAATGGTCTTCTGACCATTTGTATATTCTGTCTGTGTCCGTTTCAAAGCTTTCCATATCTGAGTTACTAATTTTTTTGCTGATTTTTGTATCGTTATCAAAAGATGTTACTGTATTAATGTTGGTTACTCCGTTGTCTCTGTCTGTTAGCATGATAATGACTAGAAGTTAGGGTAATATTGTTCCTTGTGGTCCTGAGCTACGTATTTTCAATCCTGATGATGACATTCCTTGAGGAATCTCTCAGGAAGTTATAGATCCATTTTCCCACTTCGCCCGTTATTCCCATGTTTTATTTTATGTATTCGACACTCGTTAAATTCTTTAGTAAACTCCATGTATATTACATCGTAGTTATCATTGCTCTCAAGTGCGTCTTTAGCAGTGGTACTCATTGGGCGGCTCGCGAGCCAAATATATATAGCGCATTTGGCTCGCAAGCCGCGCAATGAGTACCACTGGTCTATGGTATTGTTATAGTGATCTATTAGTTGTGATACGCACGATCTTCCTGATCGGAATCCGTGCTTGTTCTCATTGAATCTTTGTTATCTCGAAAAAGCCAGATTTTCACTCTGACTATTCTTTCAAATATTTTGGTGGGATGAGATGTTAGTGACACTAGTCTGTAGTGTTTTGCCTGAGACCTAACCCCTCCTTTATATTTATACTGTAGGGACAATGTTCACTCTCTTCAGGATGCCTGGTATTTCTATTGTGCCCAGCATTCTCCATATCCAGTATAGGGGTGTTGCTATGTCATTCTTACAGTTTTTAATTATCGAGGCGTGGTTTTAGTTCAGGCCTGCAGCTGAATTCAATTTCCTTTGACCTATATAGCTCGCGCTATAGTGGGGTAAATTCTCTCCTTGTAACTTCTCTCCAAAGAAGGTACTTCTATCATATACCACGTTGTCACTCTTTTGGTGTATTGAAAAGTGATTCATACTCAGTTCTCAATAGTTCAGATATTTCCTTTAAATCATCAATTAGATTTCTTTCCTTAAGCGACCGATAGTGGTGCGACGTCTTGTTTTCCCTTTCATAAAGTTCTAAACGTATTTTGCGTTTCTTTTATTGCTTCTACCGTATTTTCCCTCTCTGATTGACCTTTAATTAGAGCTTGTATTTCCTCATAGATACTCTTCATCTTTTTTTTATCACCTTCCTGACATTGTTGTCTTTGTAATTTATTAATTTTGCGGTGCAATATTGTTTGCGTTTTCTCGCGAAATACTTCCTATTTCCTTTTGGCTGTTTTTGCGGAACATATTTTCCTAAATTGTCCAGCGCTTTCTTTTCTTCTTCTAAGGTTATTAGCATCTCCCGAGTCGTTTTATCCTTAAAATCTCTTTTCTATGTTTGATCTGATTTCTTCTCAATTTGTGGTCTTGGAGTTTACGCTAAAAATCACAATTTTGCTCCTTTCTTTAGTGTGTGTATTTCCTTTTAAAGTTGTCATCATATTGGTTGATATTTCGATAATGTTGTGATCGAATATAATAGTTGGGATTATTTTTATGTCATCAATTAAGTTATTGTTGTTCGTGAATATACTGTACCAGATCCAGGTAGTTATTTTTTCCTGGTGTTAGCTGTTATTTCTTGTGTTAACATAAATTCATTTGTTCGAGCTATCAGCAGTTTTGCCTGTTCCTGGTCTTCTCTTGTACCCTCTCTGTCCTGATTTATATATATATATTTCTTCGTACCCTTTTGTATTTTATAAATGGAAAATTAAAATCTCCACAGAGTATTATATTGGTGGTTGGAGAGTTTAAGGCCTCTATCAGGCTTCTGATATCATCAGTGGTATCAAAGAATTTTGCAGTTCGGAGATTTATATATGACTACAGTATTAGTATCACGTTTAGTTTTCCGATATTTACTGCTAGAAGTTCCACGAAGCTATTTCATTTACTTATTATTGCTACTTTTTCGTCCTTCTGTCTTGTCGGTTTGTATGATAGTATGTTATTTGTATTATTTTTATCTATGCAGTACTCTCCATTTCTCACAGTTTTCTCGACAGACTTTAAGATTTGCTTCTGTGAGGCATGCGAAGTCAGCCCATGTTTCATCTATAAATCTTTTCAAGTATAAAACTTTGTGGAACGAGTAGTTTGGTTCTAGCTCGTGCATATTTACTAGAACCATTTTTATGTTTCCAGTTTTACGTTGCCACTAATGAATTATAAATTCGTTATCTTTCAGTGTCGCACGTTTCGTAGCCCTGTAGTCCTTTGGGAAAGATCAAAGTAAAACCTTTTAAATTTAGAACTTATAACTTCTTTTTGAGGGTGCATTCTAAGGGGAGTTTTTCTTTCTTTTGGGTATCAAAGTTTCTTGGCAGATGATATAATAACTTTTTTAATGATACATAACTTCTTTAGATAGAAGAAATGCGCTTCGAAACTTCTTTTTTGAATGATTTGAGAAAATAGAAGATAATACTTCTCTGTAGAGAAGTTTATGGAAAGTCTTTATTTTCTGTGTGTAAACACTGTTCGTCTTTATTTCTGCAATTCCCTCTTGCATAATACCTGCCTAGAGTTTCTTTTATATTAATACTTGGGACCTTTTTTCTCTCTCTGTGTGTTTCATTTCATTATTTGGCGATGGCCTCTGTATACTGGGGTTGTCCTTTCTTCTTCACCATTTCAGTTAGTGTCCCCCGTCTGTTCTTCGTGTCTTATTTCTTTTACTTAAATTTCTCTCTCATTCTCTCCCCTTGCCCGTGTTGGTTTTCTCTCTGCTCCCGTTTCTTTCTTTCTCTTCCTTTCCCGTTCCACTTTGCCACTCATCCTCATTTTTTCCTCTTGACTTCTTGAGTGTTTCGTTCTGTTTTAAGAACTACCAATGAATTTATTTCCTTTGTACAAACATCGCAGAAAATTTTGATTCCGTTTAGCTGTTTAACACCTTCTGTATGGGAGTTATTATCATTTTCCCATTTGAAGTAGCTAAAGTCGAGAAGAAATTGGTAGCGATCGGACCTTATTGCTTTTGTCTCGTCTGTTGCCAAGTTACATATTTTACAGAGTTGTTGAAATCAGTTGCCCATTTCATGCTATTTAATTTAATATAAAGACCTATGAAAGATGCTGTTTCCAGATTCAAAGTGTTTCAATGGGGGAGTTGGAGAGAGGTTGCCTCCATTACTCCCTCCACGAGGGCGACCGTGGGAGTTAGTTGTTGTAGTAGGTTGAGGGAAACAATGCTATGGTTTAGGCCTGTAACGGGCTGGGAGTATTTAAATAAATAATTTGATCTTTAGATTAGTTTGCTTTAGTGACGTAGACGAGACCACCATAGCCGAGACCGAGACAAAAAAAAAGGTCTCGAGACCGAGACTACAAAAAAAAGGTATCGAGACCGAAACCGAGACTAGAAAAAAAGGTCTCCAGACCGGTCTCGACTCCTACATTACTGGTTTGCTTTTTCATGACATATGCTGAGATTTCACATTTTAAAATGTCATTTTGCGTGTATTTGATATTTACACAATTACTGGCACTTTTGTATATTGTTTTAATAATAACTGACTGTTACTATATTTCAACTTTGATTTGGAATTCGATAGAGACACGTGTTACCAATTCACAGGCCAAACGAGCTATCTATCTATCTATTCATCTATCTATCTATCTATATATAATATATATATATATATATATATATATATATACCGGGTGGCCCAATAAAAATGGCACCAATTTTGAGAAGTGATATCTCAATAACCATTGCAGCTAGGGACTTAAAAAAACAACCAAATGAAAGATACTTCTTTTATCTTTAAATACTTATTCTATGGCTTGATGGTTATAAGCCCATATAATGCCCAAAATTGGCTTCCAAAAAAAATATACAAAAAAAGTTGCGCATTTATATTTATTCCTTGATCCTAATTTTAAATGAAATTTTTCTATTCCAGACCCCTCAAGATGGGATTGAGAGAATCTGATAAGAACATTATACAAGCACTACGTGAAGAAAAAGGATATTCATTAAACAGAATCCTTTACGAATTTCCAAATAGAAATTGGAAAAAAAGAACTGTGGCACATTTTTTACAAAAACTTAAAGAAACCGGCAGCAGTCAACGCCGTCCGGGAAGTGGTCGACCAAGAAGTATTAGAACGCCAGAAAACATTGAAAAAGTAAATGAAATGGTTTTAAGTCAAGAGGAACAACCGGGAACAAGTAAAAGTGAACGTGAAGTTGCGAAAGAAACCGGGATTTCACGTTCATCAGTACAGCGAATAATTCGCTGTACTGATGAACGTGAAATCCCGGTTTCTTTCGCAACTTCACGTTCACTTTTACTTGTTCCCGGTTGTTCCTCTTGACTTAAAACCATTTCATTTACTTTTTCAATGTTTTCTGGCGTTCTAATAGTTTCTGGTCGACCACTTCCCAGACGCCGTTGACTGCTGCCGGTTTCTTTAAGTTTTTGTAAAAAATGCGCCACAGTTTTTTTTTTCCAATTTCTATTTGGAAATTCGTAAAGGATTCTGTTTAATGAATATCCTTTTTCTTCACGTAGTGTTTGTATAATGTTCTTATCAGATTCTCTCAATCCCATCTTGAGGGGTCTGGAATAGAAAAATTTCATTTAAAATTAGGATCAAGGAATAAATATAAATGCGCAACTTTTTTTTTTATATATTTTTTGTGGAAGCCAATTTCGGGCATTATATTGGCTTATAACCATCAAGCCATAGAATAAGTATTTAAAGAGAAAAGAATTATCTTTCATTTGGTTGTTTTTTAAGTCCCTAGCTGCAATGGTTATTGAGATATCACTTCTCAAAATTGGTGCCATTTTTTTTGGGCCACCCGATATATATATATATATATATATAATATTTGTGTATGTAAAGATTTTAAGTACAGTAATCTTAGTTTTTAATGTGGAAACTCTGATTTTTAAGGCAGTTCTTTAAAAACTATGAACCCCCAAAAGGACTCGAACCTGCGTGGCAGGCGAGCTATCAAGGACACCACCTTTAAACTCGCGACGCAGGTTCAAACTTCACTGGTTCTTAGTCTCTCAAAATTCTTTTTCATATTTTTCACGTGTGTATTCATGTGTGTGTGTGTGTATGTGTGTGTGTGTGTGTGTGTGTGTGTGTGTGTGTGTGTGTGTGCGTATATATATTTGTCGGCGCGCAGCAGTATTTGCGCATGCGCACTGCAATTGTTTTTATCTCTTATATTAAAGCAGTATGAAGAGATATATATATATATATATATATATACACACCGTAGTCCTTTTTCAAACAAATTCGTTAAAAAAAGAAAAAAATTAGAAACTAGAAAAGAGCTTTTATTAAAATTCAGCAGCTTCTAAAAAGAGTGTTCGAAATCAATATGTAATGATCTTTTAAGCAAAATTGGAAATACATAAACGATATCAAAGATTCATCTTTTGCAAACCAATCCACAATGGAGAAAATCTCATTTAAAATGAATGGACCACGTATTTTACCTTAATTGGTATCGTGGATCTTGCGTTATGATCCATCAGAGCGAAGCTGGATAGAGAATGCTCACATTTTTCAGCGATTTTGCAGATAGAAACTGCTAGATAAATGCTTCTTAATGCTGAATTTTGTTTATGTTTTATCTTATGGAGCTCCAAACGACTTTTCGCCATTGATTTTGCGCCTTTTTTGAGCATTAGTTCCTCTGCAACAAATGCCACCATCAATTTCTGCTGCTCAGACATTTAGCACATTTTTTCGCTCGAGAAATGTTCAATGTCTCACATTCAAACATTCAAATGTGAATACTCGTATGGGAATATGGAAAAATGTTTCCAAAATATCTTTTATTTTCATATTTTCAAGTTTAGCAACGAACAATAAGTAAAAATTTTTTTTTTTTTTTTGGCTGACGCTTACGATCATCTAAAATTTATGAACCTGGTTCGAGCTCAGAATTTTTACTAGGATAATTGATTGTAACATCTCTACAAAATTTATATATAAATTCCATTGGGACAAGTATAACGGCAGAGTTGTCATTTGCTGGTCAACTATTTACTTAGGCTGTCAGTTTTGAATAGTTTATTATATAACCTTTTAACCTCACGTATATAATAAAGAGGTTTCATAAACTTGGATGTTGTTGTTGTTGTTAATTTTAATAAGAGTTATTTGATACCGATATTGTATTAGAGCTAATTAAAGTGTAGCTTTAATTTTGCGTTAAGTACTATGAAAAATATTTAGGAACGTTGTAAAATTTGAAGATTTTATTCTATCAAAGTGTAAAAATGTCAAAAATTACCTGGTTGTTTTTTATTACAAAAAAAAAGTTTATGAAAACAAACCTTATAAATGTCACATCAGTGGCGGCGGAACGTCAGCACGCAAGGGGTGGCCATAGGATTGATTAGCATACTACTAAACTACATTCACTAGATTACGTGAACATGCTAAAGTTACGAACTTACAATTTACGAAATACTTATGTTACATAGCCCAAACACGAAGTAAATGTTTACTTACATTTTATTTTAAAAAACGTGTTTTTCAAAGTTTAAAATGTCAAAATATCTTCGCTGGCAAGGGGAGGCTGGTCCCCCTCTGTCAATTTAAAAGAGGTCGTCCCCCTCTCCCCCATTCCGCCGCCTATGTGTCACATATATGTTTTTGGGCTGATTTGTGACCAAAATAAAAACTTAGTGAAATGGTCACGATAAGAAGAATGGAATCGGAAGGACGTAGCTCGCTAATGAAACAAGAATAAAAGAGTTGAGATTTGACTGAAATCACTTGACTTTATTTACATATATTTTATAAACATTTTGGGAGAATTTAACTTGTTAATTTTACTTGTCAAATGAGTTCCGTACACTGTAAGTGGTTAAATTCTTTATAGCATGAAAATTTTAAACCGTTTGGTTTCGTATGTTAACCGTTAACTGCGCGAGCGCCCAGTTACGAGTCGAGCCAAAAACACGGGCTATGCAAAGAGATATCTCAGTTTAAAGTTTAAACCCGTGTATATACGGGGCTGCGCAGAAATGGTCAGAAGCGAGAGCCCGTGATATTACGCGTTGCGCAGCGAACGGGTTAAGTGTCAAAATAAGTTGAAGAAAAGTTCCTCTCAGAATTAGGTTTTAAATTAAGGACCGCATAGACACTAACCAGGAACTTATAATGGCTCTCCTTTTGACTCTACAGTGTGTACCAAAAAGGGAACGTATACAATCAACGTTAGGAGGAAATGTTTATTAAATGAAACGTTGAAATTACAGAACGATCATTTACATACTTCTTCGAAATGAATATTCGACGAACATAACCGTTTACAGCTTTACAGTGTACGTATGTCCATTCCTTTGTAGCCTGGCTGAAAAATGTGAAGTAGTTTTGAAATTTGTAAAGTTCTGACAAAATGTCAAAATAACGATAACTTTGAAAACTTAAATTTTACAGGGGTTTTCACCAGGGTGGGTAATTACCCCCAAAGAGGTAATTTGGGATATCCAGGGGGTTAATGAAGCTCGCCAAAAATAAAAAAAAAAAAAAAATAAAAAAAAAATTTCGCCTTCAAATCACAAACCCGTATGGCCTTATTGGCCTATGGCCTATAATTATATATACACATTCATACTTATACTAACTTTAGGTTGTATTTAAAGGTTACTTTAGGTTTAGGAGGGGTAATGGGGTGAACATTGCAGCTCCATGTGGATAATGGAAGTAAGTGAGTTGAGAACCCATGACTTAAAACATTCCGTCCTGTTTAGTACTTTAGCAGCGATAGCCTTATAGAGAGGGTTGACAAAATTAAATAGACACATTCGATTTTGCCATAGCTTTTCATTTGATAATAAAAGTCAGTCAATAATAACGGAGTTATTGAATCAATATAGTAAGGTTGACATACGTTCTGACATTCCACTAATGAGCTTTAAAGCCATTTGTTCTTGAGGACAACTTTCGTGGTGTCTATTTATTTTTGTCAACCCTCTGTACATACAAATACATTATCAAAAATCTCGTGTTTCATCAACAAACGTGGGGTGAGAAGACACAATCAGCCCGGTACGATCCGAGGTTATTGGTGTCCACTGTAGGGACAGAAAGCGAAGGATGGGTCCCCAGCCCAATACCCTCAGTACTGTAACGCAGGAGATACGGAACTAGCTGCTGCGCTTGTTGGCGAGCTTGGGTGGGGGTAGAGTGTCGCCGAAAATATTCTTATATTTTTACTAATATTTATTTGAGCATGTAGGTCACATTTTCAGAGTAAATACTTGAATTATATATACTTGTGTGTGTTTGTTTGTATATATATAGTAGTAATAACTTGATATAAATATATATATATATAATATATATATATATATATATATATATACACATTTATGGAGTGGTGTTTTTATTTATTAATTGAGAGTATATCTAAGAATTTCGGTATACGGTACACAACATATTTATGTGTGTGTGTGTGTGTGTGTGTGTGTGTGTACCATAATATCACTTAATCTTTGTAAAATAATGTATATGAAGAGATTCCTTCTGCGTTTGTTGCTCAAAGCAGAAAAGAAATTTGGCAATTCATTAAAAAAATTCTGAATACAGTTTTTATGCAATTGTATCTCATAAATAGGCGCTTCGCAAAATTTAACCAATTCATTTTCTTTTCAAATCTGCGAAATTATTTCCATATTGGAAATAATAAGGAATTTCCTCTTGAAATTAAAGTGATTTTTTTTTCCTTACATCCGGAACACTGGTTTTCATATGTGGTTCGTGTTGTTGTTGTTGTTTTTTGTGTGGGAGGAGGGTAAATCTAAGTTTGGAATCAATTGTAATGGTCTAAACCAATAACAGATTCTAAGTGTTTACATCTATTTATATATATAACAAGAGAAGGAAAAGAGGTTGGTATGTACGACCTGAAACGGTGTAATGATTTAAATATAGAGTACTTAATTCCCTAATATAATGTGAAGATAGAGAATATATATATATATATATAAGTTTCAAAGGATTGGGGCTTTAAGTGGGCCTGAGCAGCTGTCCTCGATCTCGTAGTTCCGTCTTCTTCTCCGTGCAGGTGGTTCTCATGCACTCCTTCCAGCCGTCGATGGTGTCCTTGGCTAAGAAGAAGGGATAAAGAAAATCTTTAATCCCACTTCTGACACCACTTGTAATACGCCTCTCCCCGGGTTCGGGCAAAGTCAGGATGTCACAGATTACTCGAGAGAGGCTATTACTTAAGCACTCCTGGATTCAGAAATCGTTTCGAAGTTCGAGTTCCCACAATCGAGGAGTACTGTGTGGGCTCGTGATTTTCCTTTTCCCAGTTATTAAAGTCCAAAGAGTAAGAAAACACAACGGCTTATACGGTCTTTAATTTGAATTTAGGCGAGATAAAGTTTAATCAGTTATGGTGAATCGCATGTTTCTTTTACACAGAACAGAGCGTTAATAATAATAATAATAATAATAATAATAATAAAAGTTTCATAAATATAATACTAGTTACTTCTTAATTGTAAGATTTTAAATAAGCCAGAGACCCCTCTAAGACACTCTTGCCCATTCTGAGTCTCCAAGCTTGTATGAGTCAATTGCTAAGCTACTGCCTTTTCCCTACAGCCAGACTCCAATTGAAAACCCATTAATCTTCCAATTCCAAAAGCAATTCCTAACGAACTGACTTTCTTCGTCACCCGGAGACTCGTCTCCTCGGAATCTGCCTTAAGGGCGCTGATCCCCTTCTTATATAGTCAAAGGAACGGAACCACCTGGCTATGCCACCACGCAAGCGGTTGACGTCACCTGAGAACGTTGGAGAACCGAGCGTCTCACAATCCATTGTGTTTCCCAGCTGAAATCAAAGAAACCGTCTGCGTCACTGGCGTGTGAATTCAGTTCGGAAGGAAATGAGTCATACACTAGCATGGGAATGATTAAATGAATGAAATTACATAAAAATAATTGTCATCAGGGCGCGGCTTTACTTCGATGATAAATTAAATTATAACATGTATAACATATATATAATTATATATATATATATATATATTATATATATATATATGTATTCAAAGTTAATATTTATGACTGGTAATTTTATTATTGAAATTTGAAACTTCATTATTATTATCATTATTATTATTATTATTATTATTAACACGGGAATAATTTGGAGGAAAACAACGCTCTAACAACATCTGATTTTGGGTTTTCAATATTAAAGATTTTAGGTAGAGGGGGGTGAGGCGAGTGCCTAAATCCTAATTAAAGTAAACGAAAATGGCCTACTTTTTTTTTTATTATTTATAAAATCTTTTAAAATTGCAAATGGATTTTTATTTAATAAATTACAAGAACGAAAAAATTTAAAATTTTCTGATAAATTATTTTAAATTAAAAATTAGAGCATCCCTAAAGGCGATATTTGGAAATTTCGATGATTCGGTTTTTTTTTTTTTTTTTTTTTATTGAGAAATCCCCTGATTTTTAATCTTTTTTTTTTTTTTAACTTCTGTTTAGAAAGAATGAAGTAAATCTCTTTCGTTTCAAAAGGTTATGAAGGACTTTCCTCTTCGGAACTGTTTGTGTTTTGGTGAAAGGATTTGAAGTCCTACTAAATAAATAAGCAAATATTTATTATTATTAATAATAATAAATAAATATAAAAAATACGTAAGAATAATTAGATATAAAATACAGGGTGTTCAAACAGAAACCCAACCTAAAATAGAAAAGAAATGGGTACGTTACAATGATATAATTTTTTTGATATATGCATTCTGCAATGGGTTGCTTTTCTTTTTGAACACCTTGTAGCATGGACGAGAGGGAGAGAGATAGAGAGAGAGAAGAGAGAGAGAGAGAGAGAGAGAGAGAGAGAGAGAGAGAGAGAGAGAGAGAATAGGGTAATTTTGAAAGCTCATGATCCTATGAAAAAAGCACACTCTAAAATTCTCTGTCAGTTGGGTATGGTTACTTCAAAAGTAGAAAAAATACAAAATATACTCGGGAGTATGAAGTACTTTTCTCTCTTGATCTTAAAAGCGTAATTGTCATTTTTCCTGAAGTTCAGAGGATCCTGTTTGTCAAGAAGCGAAAAGCAAACCACTTCATCTCCTTTGAACATTTTATCCATCTATTTTTCACAATTTAATTATTTATAAAATGCGTTTACTGTACTACTGTAGTCCGACCTCTACTTCCACTTGTAAAGCAGATACTGTGCAGAGGACAGTTTTTAGAGCGTCTGGCGTTGCTTAATTGAAATATAAAGTAATATTTCGCATTAAGCTTGTTTTTGAAACTATAAGTTGATTTTGTGAACTATGAGTGGGTGATGAAAGACTTTGATGAAACTTTATTAATGGAAAAGTTTGACACTTTATAAGATATTGAGCAACAATTTCATAATATATATATATATATATATATATATAATATATATATATATATATATATATAGGGTGAACCAAATGTAGGTGGACAGTAAATGATAACGTTTATTTTGAGAATACATATTTAATTTTTTGTATACTATAATACAAAATAAAATTTAAATAAATTTAGTTATAATATTTAATATAATATAACACAAACACCATAGTTATAATGAACACCATAGTTATAATATAATATAACACAAACCGTATTCAACCTACTGTCCACCTACTTTTGGTTCACCGTGTATATATATATATATATATATATATAAGTTGAAAAAATACAAATCAGCGTAAAGAAATAGGCAAAGTCTCCTCAAGAGCTCAAATGCATACTCTTAAAAGCCAAGGTGGGTAAAATTCTCAAAATTGAAGTTTTGGGAAATTTTTTAAATTTGTTGAACCTTTTCAATATTTAATAAACAGTTTTGCCCCGAGAAACGTACCTTAGAAAAGGAAAAAGTATATATATATATATATAATATATATATATATATATATATATATATAATAATAAGCTATGTATTCAAAATTTATTTTCAGTTCATATTTTTCACGCGAATATAGTCAAACAAATTGCCCTATTTTTGTATAGTCTCCTTCATTCATCTTCATCCTTATCTGGCTCTATTTTTTTTTTTTTATTAAATCCTTATTTACTTATTTGTACGTAAAATTGTATTCTTAAAAGTAAAAATAAGCTTCTCTAAGTATTAAAGTGTCAAAGTACAAACTTTAGGTCTTTATTCTCTGTTAAGTTTACTAAATCACCTTCAAAGCTGTAAGAAAGCCGGAAGGTTTCTTTTACATTTGTATAATCGCCGAGATTAACATTAATAAAATGTATTTTGGGATTATCCTCAGTCTCTTAATTAAGTTTATCATTTTATATTCATATTTCTCGTAAATTCAAAGAATATTCACTGTTGGAAGACTATTTTTAAATGCATATGTAAATTGGAACTTTCAATTGTGTTTTACGACCTTTTAAAGGTTCAAATTGCAGTACAAATAAAGATGAATCTACGACTTGTTTGAGATGTCATATCTACTTGCGTCCATTTATGTGTCAATCTTATGAAAACTTGGCTAAAATGTCATGTCATACGATATTAAATTGCGTTAGAATATAAATTGTTTATTTATAAGTTATAAATGCGTGACACTGTGTCTATAAGGCGATCAGCCGAAGTTGGCGTTTTTTCATTCTGAAGATATGAATGCGCGCTCCAGTTACTGTTACGCGTAACTCCGGTATAATAAATTCGTAATTTTTGTCAGTAATTCTGGCATAACTTATGTGTAACTTTACTAAACGTAACTTTCTACAGTAACGTTTTCGTAATTTTTTTGTTAGTAACTTCCATGTAACTGTTACACGTGTAAATTTGTCATAACAAACATGTCCTTGAAATAAGTTTTGTTTTTAAAAAAGACCGAAACACAAAGTGGTAAATAAGATATTTATTCCATAATAATTAATTATACGAGACGTAGGCATATATATATATATATATATATATATATATATATTATATTATATATATATATATATATATATACACGAGTATATATGATACAGTAATTATAATGATAATCTATATTGGCAAAAAATAAATCCCCCCAAGAAAGTACAGTATCCATCAAGGTAATAAACGATATAATTAATTATTAATTATTAATTAAATAATAAATTAAAAACTAAACACTAAAAAAGAAATAAAAATAATATACGTAATAAAACAAGTAATAATTTTATTAATTATAAAAAATTACCCAAAACTAATACTGAAAAATATAAGTAAAAAGTATATATTCGAAAATATCACCGTTTGTGTTAAATGGAGCTATAGATTAACACTTTCATACCAAGAAGTCCTTAGCTTAGGAGATATAAAGCAGGATTCATGAGTAGCTTGGACAATTCGATTGTCTGAGTTTTGAATTCTTCGCATTAGGCTATATTGAGCGCGTCTTGTTACTTCAGGGAGAATCGAGACGTTGTGGTTAGCGAACATTTGTGAAGCTGAGCATCTCGGAGGTAACTTCTGCAGCAGTCTAAAAGACCTGTTATGAAACAAGTAATTAGTCCACAGTTCCTGTTCATAGGTATAAGTACAGAAAGTACGAAAAAGAGTATCTTTAGCTTCGTTTATGCTGGTAAGCAGATTCTGAAGTTCTTTATAACCAGGTTTGCTTTAGCACAGTAACTTCGATATTGTTTTCTTATGTCTGAGTCGTCAGAAGGTGATTCAGACCTTTAACTCAAATGCTTAATAATACCATATCATCGGCATGGACCAAATTATTTATTCTCATGTTATCTACGCAACATCCCACTCTTGTGTCATTAAGAGAAGTAATTAATCCATCAGTATACACATTAAACAGCAAAGGAGATAGCAAAGAGCTTTGTCTAACTTCGCATGAGAAACTAAAACATACATACAACAATCCATTGCCGTGTCTAACCATAAAAGGTTGGCGAGTGTACCAAATTTCAGTATATTTAAACATACAGTGGAACATTCCTGTCTTCTAATTTTTTGAACAGAATATTGTGATTCACTCTATCATATGCTTTGCTTATAGCCAAAAACAACTATAAATAGTTAAATTGCTGTTAGTATATTTAAATACAATCTCCTTCAAAACATAAATACACAGGTCAGTTGAATGAGACCTTTTAAAACCAAACTGATTAAAAGACCTTCATAAATAATCACTTAGTCGGCGTAGCAAAAGTTTCTCAAGTAGTTTTGAGAAGCAGGAGGCAACAGCAAAAGGCCTGGAGTTATCGCTGGATAAAATGTCCCCATATTCATTTTTTAAAAAGGAGGGGGGGGAGGGTGATTATATACCCTCATAAAGCCTTCGGGAATATAAATGTGAGCAAGCATGACTGAGAACGATAATGAGATATGAAGATTCATCATATCAATTGCGTACTTTAAATGCTCGTTCGACAGGTCATCTACACCTGGGGAGGAACATGTCTTTAACTCTTTAATCAAACTATAAATTTCAGGCACTGAAGTCCCTTTATTTTCACTGACTCCTCCTAATGACGTACC
This sequence comes from Bathynomus jamesi, assembly GCA_023014485.1. Lineage (NCBI taxonomy): Eukaryota > Metazoa > Arthropoda > Malacostraca > Isopoda > Cirolanidae > Bathynomus > Bathynomus jamesi. Next base: position 245,930 of record JAJOZX010000492.1, read on the forward strand.
AATGCAGTCTACATTACGATTAACGCTCCCCATGCTGTTAAGGATTTTTGAGTATCGCGTTCTCCATAACTTAGCTATATCTTCTTCCCGTGATGCGATGGCATTCTTGGCACTCCTTTCCTTCTTGACAAATTTCAAAAATTTAATTAGAATTAACCACAGTTTGAGTGATTGTAAAGTGTGGCGTGAATGTCTTTTTTTTTTAGTGTCTGAAGTTCATCGAGAACAACAAGTTGGAGTATCGTACTAGTAACAACTGGTTAACAAACGGTATCCTTCTTTAAATTATACCATAGACCCCCATTATAAAAACAACCGATTAAAGATACGTAAACATACGTAAACATATTATGGGGAACTTTGATTGCGGCAAATCAAAGTTACTTAAGCGGAGTCTACAAACTACATCAATGTCAACATCAAAGATGTTTACGTGAAGATATTCATATTCGCATTTCCATAATTCACTATAGCATATGTAGACATGAACAGAGAAAAGGAAAAGTCCTATTTTGCCTTCACTGTTACTTACAGTGACCAAACGCTGCGAAACTTTTCCTGAAATTTTTTTGTCCAGGTTCTGTACAATAGAAAGAATTATTCATTCTTTACAATATTATATAAAAATTACTGGATTTTTACGTTTCTATAGAAACGGTGACGTTCTTATTTACTCCTCATTATATACGGATTTAAATAAGAGATCAGATGTGTAAGGATAATAACTAGAATTTTTGTTATGTATAATTAATAATTATTTTCAATCTTTTTGTTGGCATTAACGAGCTCCATTTATGAAGTTCAATTGGTGCCTACGTATAAATGATTGCAAAGCTTATCGGAACGGAAATTACATTTCAACAGCTTATTAAACTTATATATATATATATATATATGTATTACACCAGAGGTTTTAATGAAATTTTGATTCTGGCCGGAGTACAAGAGGGTGGTTAGCGAACTTTTGGAGTCGGGCCCTCACCTTCTGTTCAAGAGGTACTGGGTTCAAATCCTGGTGGGGGTAATTTTATATATATTATGATAATAATAATGATAATTATATATATATATATATATATAATATTTTAGGGTGATTCAAAAAAATCAAAGTTTTTTTTTTTAATTGTGGTTAGCGAACTTTTGGAGTCGGGCCCTCACCTTCTGTTCAAGAGGTACTGGGTTCAAATCCTGGTGGGGGTAATTTTATATATATTATGATAATAATAATGATAATTATATATATAATACACGGTGAACCAAAAGTAGGTGGACAGTAGGTTGAATACGGTTTGTGTTATATTATATTATAACTATGGTGTTCATTATAACTATGGTGTTTGTGTTTTATTATATTAAATATTATAACTAAATTTATTTAAATTTTATTTTGTATTATAGTATACAAAAAAATTAAATATGTATTCTCAAAATAAACGTTATCATTTACTGTCCACCTACATTTGGTTCACCCTATATATATATAATATTTTAGGGTGATTCAAAAAAATCAAAGTTTTTTTTTTTAATTGTTCAACCTGTATTTTTGTTCCCTATGACAAAAAAGTAGTGTATGCCAAATTTGGTGAATTTTAAATAAAATTTACTATGTGCTACCAGGCGTCAAAGTTTCCCTTTTTTTCAATTTGTTTGTTTTTACAACTTATGATTTTATGTTTAATTGTTTATATTTCAGAATTTTTAATTAATGGTTTATATACTAGCTTGCTTTTAATTGATGTTTGGAACTCGTAATTTTGATACCAATTAATCGATTATGGAAGCTAGGCCTAATTCACCATCGCCTAGTTGCTCAGTTGGGAGAAGTTCTACGAGAAAAGAAACTGAAGTATGGCTAATTGGGCAGTCCTCTGCAGTACTAAAACATTCGTATTACCATCAGAGAAGGAAATGATGGCCCTCTTCATGCACTACAGAAATATTAAAAAGCGAGGCATTAGAGAATCATGCTACTCTACTGTGGATGATGTGCTAGCAGTTTGGAAAAAAGAGGAATACCAGCAAAACAGAGTACATGTAGTAGATAAAATTCAAGGAATACTGAAGGAATGGCAGCTGCTTAAGAAAAACAAAGCAAACAAATTGAAAAGATCACAAATTTTAAATAATAAAGAAGAAAAATGGAAAGATAAACTGGAAAACTTATTTGACATTGCTCATGAGAATGCTATGCAGCTTATAAAAATAGATGATGATAAGAAATTCTTGAAAATGCAACGTGAGAAAGGACATCATGGAAAAATGGGTACCATTGATAAGGCTGTTGCTAAAAAAGAGCAAAGAGCAGCAGAAAAGCAACATTATGAAAAGAGGAAAGCAGAAGAGATCAAAAGAAAGAAGAATGAAGAGGCTGTCATACTCACCAGTACATCATCAGAATCAGAATCAGAGGAGAGTAAAAGTGATGAATCTGGTTTCTGTGCTGCACAACCTTCAACATGGAAAAGTAAGGTAGGCAAACGTAGAAAATTGTTTGATGATAAATTATTAGGAAGTCTTGATGTTGCAAAATTGAGTGACAGAAATGCGTCTCTAGTTTTAATGCCAACAATCAGACATCGCTTGAATGGGGCATCTGCGAACAAATAAAATGCGTGTGTTTCGATACAACGACAGCCAATACTGGTCCTAGAAATGGTGCAGCTATTCTTCTAGAACAAAAATTCGACAACGATTTATTGTGGCTGGCATGTCGACACCACATATTTGAAATTATGCTGGAAGCTGTTGTTTCAAAGTCTTTATCACCATCTTCTGGCCCAGATATAGTCCTTTTTAAGAAGTTCAGAGAAATATGGTCAAGCATTAATAAGGAGGACTACGAAACAGTATTATCAGATCCAGATATCTATGAAAATATTCATGACATCAAAGATGACATAATATATTTGCAGCAAATCAACTAGACACATTCCAACCAAGAGACGATTACCTAGAACTATTGCAGTTAACAATTATTTTTTTGGGGGGTGAACCAAAAGGTGGAATCAAATTTAAACATCCAGCGGGACTTCATCGGGCTAGGTGGATGGCCAAAATTACATATTCATTAACATTTTTTGTTCAAATCTCAGTTCAAAATTTCAGTAAAAGACAAAAAAGGACTAAAAGACATCTGTCTATTTGCTACTCGGTTATATGTAAAGGCATGGTTTACAGCTCCTGTGTCATCTTGCGCTCCTCGTCTTGATCTGGAATTATTACAGAATCTTGTAGTCTACAAACAAATAAATGACACAATTGCATTTGTTGCTATTAAAAAACTGTTAAGCCACTTCTGGTACCTATCAGAAGAACTGGTTGCGTTGGTCTTTTATGATGATGAAGTGCCTACTGAAACAAAAAACAAAATGGTAAAGGCCTTGCAAAATACAAAAGAAATTCTTCCTGCAAAACGGGCTTTTCTAGATCCTGCACTTATTCTAACGAAGAAATTAGAAGATTTTGTCACATGAAATACTCAAAGATTCTTTACAATAACAGAATTTAGTTCAAAATTTTTACTCAAAGATGCTAAAGAATGGCATAATGATGAGTTTAACTCCGCTAAGAAATCTATCAAACAGTGGAAAGTCGTGAATGATATAGCGGAAAGAGGAGTAAAATTAATGGATGAATATAATAAAATACTAACACATGACGAAGATCAAAAACAATTCTTGCTACAAGTAGTGAAAAACTACAGGGCTGTTACCCTGATAGAAAAAAGAAACATTGATGAAGTAAGGACAGCTAATGTCTCAAATATCATGCTAGTTTAATTATGCATGCTTGTGGTTATGGTAGGACCTACGGGGGAGCTTTCCACATTAAAAAAAAGCAATGCGCCTTGTACTGTACCTCCTGGGTGGTGTGGAAAAATTTGACAATTTGAGTCGTTCTGTCAATTTTTAATTGCTGGTAGCAACCCTTAAAAATTAAACATTTGCTAAAATATTTTAGGATAGTTATTTTTAGGCTGAAATGAGCCATTTAAAGGGTTGAACACATTCAAATATAAAAAAAAATTTTTTACCCCCATATTTGAATCACCCTAAAATTTATTTTATTATTATATATATATAATATATATATATATATGATGAATAGGAAACCCCAAAATATTCATCATTCTTGTTTAGGAGGTATAACAGATAACAGGAAAACGTTTCGGAAGTGATTTTTCCATCCTCAGTGCTACAAAATTATAAAACATTAAAACGGTAAAAGACAATACAAAAATATTAGAATATAAACCAATACTTTACAATAAAATTAATAATAAAAATAAAAACTTATACCAGAAATTCTTGAGTATATTTCTAATTTTGAATATCGGTACATAAAAAGATAGTTCAATAAAAAATTTTAAAATTTTAAAAGTTTAAAAAAAAAAATGGTTAAAAATCATTGCTATTTTGTGATGGTCAGGTCAAACGCAGGACTTTAGTGTGGGTCTAGCTTTCCGGACGTGCGTGCGAGGTTTCCAAAATGCGAAGATCGATAAAGTGATTGTTGTTCGTAGTGTTTATGACCTGGGAAGAAGAGGGGTTAGTGGGGTGATCTGCTGTTAACACTGCTTCTCGTTAGATAAGCGAGGTTAAGCGACGCTCGGTCTGTTCAGTTATTGGATGGTAACCATTTTCTGCGTTTAGATGATGTAACGACCCGTAAGTGGTTCGGATCCCGCGTAAAACTGTAGGTCCCCCCCCCGTCACATGACCTTTGCTTTATAAGGCTAACTAACGAAAATATCGCGACCTAACCTAACCAATCGTCAAGGGCGTACAGTTGACCTAACGATTGGTTAAGTTAGGTCGTGATATTTTCGTTAGTTAGCCTTATAAGGCTAACTAACGAAGGCTGGGGTCCCTGATCTTCAGGTGATCCAATCACTATAAATCCTAAAATCACATCCCCTTTATCAGGAGATTTTTAACGATATATTTCTTTTAAGTACTATGGATATTAAGCGATAACCTTTTCTGATACTTTTATAATGAGTTGGTCACTTTTCTTGATTGTGGTGGGTCTAAGACGGGGTTGGTCCTATCTCTAGTTACATTCCTTGGCAAGTAATTATAAATTTGCTTTTTTCGCTTCTCAATCCGACTTATTTGAAGAATTTGTCCATCATCTTTATTGCTTATCAATGATCAGTTAATAATTTCTCTTGTTCATTCCCCAACACACCATTTACACGGTAAAAAGAACTAAAATGAACATGTGTGTGTGTGTGTGTGTGTGTGTGTGTGTGTGTGTGTGTAAGAGAAAGCCAATATGTATTAGTCGATAAATCTAAAAGTTAACTGAAAAAAATCCCGTTATTCCTTTCCCAATTTTAAGTATTGAATTTTAAGTTGTTACGTTAATATTTGAATTAGAATATAGTTTGAAGTCATAATTCGGATCACCTGAAGATCCGTCACCCCAGCCTTTTTTAGTTAGCTTTATAAGGCTAACTAACGAAAATATCACGACTTAACCTAACTAATCGTTAGGTCAACTGTACGTCCTTGACGATTGGTTAGGTTAGGTCGTGATATTTTCGTTAGTTAGCCTTATAAAGCTAACTAAAAAAGGCTGGGGGTGACGGATCTTCAGGTGATCCCATAAATTCCTGAGTGATGGGAAATAGTCATTAAAATTGTTAAAGAAAACAACGGATTTAACTGCTTTAAACTTTTAGTATTGGAGGAGTTTGAGGTTCGTTATAGGATAGAGTTAGGTTTTAAAAATTCGAATACTTTCTATTAAAGTGACTAAAGAAATATAGCAAAAGTATTGAATCATTATACAGGGTGATTCAAAAGTCAGGTTACATAGGGAAATACTGTATTATGTAATGATACAGGGGAATAGTCACATCACATGTTCGATATGGCCACCGTTAACGGCAATGCATTTGTGCAGCCAGCTAGGAATATCACATCAATGCGCTCCTCCTTCGATAACATCTCATAACTCATTTACTTACAAAGAAACAGAAAAGCCCTATGTAACCTGACTTTTGAATCACCCTGTAGAAAAAGTTTAAAATTTAATGTTTTTAAATCATTTTATGATATGAATTTTGTCTATACGTTTTCTAGACTAAAATAATTATAAATTTTAAAAGAAGCATTATACTCTCTTAAAAGGTTTACCTACGATTTGCACATAAATTACACATTTTAATGTAACCTTTACGTAACACTGAAATCATTATATAGCATTACCGTAACTTTTCCAACTTTAACAAAAGTAAGACCTTATCTGCTATTATATTACGTAATTATGTTGTTGTTTGGTTTCTATTCTCCTTATGACTGCGTAACTTAGGCGTAATGTTTTACACAATGAAAAGTATTACAAAAATGTAATTCATAAAATCCTATAACTTATCCCACTATAAAACTGAGATTCTACTTAAGTAAAGTAACTTTAAAGATATATTTGGGTGTTTATGCTTTGCGCTTAAATGTATTTAAAAAAAAAACGTATTTTTTGTGTTACCTGCGATTTCTCACGATAAACATTTGAACTACCTGGAGTAAAACAAAATAAGGAAGGCGCTTTAAAAATGTATTAAAAGTGTTCTTTTTTAATATTCATTGCACGACATGGGTTTTTTTTCTTAAACGAAGAATCTGTATTATATTTTTCTATGAATAAAAATATCTTTGACAGTTTTATGAGATCTGCTCTGTCTGCGTATGCTCGCTGGTCTTTGTATTTATGTCAGTTCAAATATTTAGTTTACACGGAGAGGTGTGCAATAATTTTTAGGGTGGATCGATTTCACATGTTTTTCGATTTCCATATTCTAATAGAGACAGAAACTTGCGCATGCATGAGAAAATAGCCTCTACAAAATCTTAGCTTAATAGGTAATCATCTTCTGCCCCCGGCAGAGCGATGAAAATCATATTTTAGTAGTCAAAAACGTATTATTCTTATAATTTTAAAAATATTTCAATATGCATCAAAATTATTCCTAATAACTATAAAGTCGATGAAAAAGACCTCATATGATCGTTTTTCCAAGCGCGTTGTCCTACGTTAATATCTTTTGCCCCCGGCAACAACGTCATATGTTGAAAAAATAGGTAATTTATATACATATTTTCAGATCGGCTCTTTGTCTTAAATAATGCATTTATATATTTCCCATAGCATTTATATCTTTGCTTAGGCATGAAATAACACGCAAAATTTTATGACTCTAGAGTAATATCTTCTGTCCCCGAGAAAAGTCTAAATGTGGATTATAATTACGTTATTGCGATGTTATAAGTACGATAAGTACTAAGTACAGCTCCTCGCTTGCTAATTTTATAAAATTAGCAACCCAGAACTCACCACGAGGAGGTGGCTGTACGTCGAGTTCCACCCTATCCAGCCCCAACCACCCTTCCTTTGGCTGCATGTCGATTTACATACGGTAATCTTTCTTAGAATCAAATCGTGGAATTTTGTTCGGAGTGAAGACGGGAGCGGATGAATCCGTCCCTCTCTTCTATTCCACTTACACTGGCAGAAGCTTCGGTTACTAATTTGATGAGTCTCTCGACCGCTTGAGTATGACAAGGGAATAGTGGGATCAGTCCATCAGGCTGGTCTCCCGTCTCAACAAACTCTTTTATTCGGGTATCAGGTATTGTTTTTGTAACGGGAGGTTCGGTCACCTCAGCCGTTTGCCAGTTGATCATTTCGTAATAGTTTTGACTATCGTAGAGCAGCTCAGGCATGGCGAAGGCTCGAATTTCCCCCGCTGGTGATTGTTTTGATCGTGCTTTTAATATTCTTCTCCATCCCAATTCTCTTATGTGTTGCTCATCGGCATGTAGCATGGAGATCAAAATATTTTCTGGGTGAGCAAAGAAAGAATTTCTACGGAGGACTTTGTTGGCGATTGTCTTAGATCTTTGAGGCATGGTCTGAGAGAGACTCATCATTTCGAAAAAATGTTTTGCGCCTCAGTGAAACTGGAGTTTTTCTTTATCTTAAACCAAATTGGTGCGTAAACTGTCATAATGAATCGCACAATTTCGTTGAAGGTGCTGGAGGGTTCACTGGTTGAAACATAGAGGCGCAGAAATCTATTTGCTGTTGTCAGCCACCTGGAATGCGCCATCTTACCTGGATTTCGAGCCGCGAGAGCTGAAGAGCAGCTACCGCTCGACACTGCTGTAGATGCCTAACAAATATTTTTGGTCAGTGCTCAACTCGGCATCATCTATGTCAATGTCGGGAGATGGAATGGCATCGAATTCTGTAATTGGAAGTTTTCGCAGTCGTTCAGTTGTTTTCCAACTGGTCCAGTAAAGCCCATTGGCCCAGTTGTTTTGTCGTCCAAGTCTTGAATGAGGTGTCGCAGTGATAATTCATTACCGTGTAATAGGCATATGATCCACTGAACTGGCCTTTGTAGTTTCATTTCAATCATACGAATGGCTCCACCCTTTCGACTGGCGCGTCAGTGGCAGCTGCTGCTGGCAGCACTCACCAGAGATGACCTTTAAACCCTAGCCTAGAGTCATAAAATTTTGCGTGTGTGTTATTTCATGCCTAAGCAACGATATAAATGCTATGGGAAATATATAAATGCATTATTTAAGACAAAGAGCCGATCTGAAAATATGTATATAAATTACCTATTTTTTCAACATTTGACGTTGTTGCCGGGGGCAAAAGATATTAACGTAGGACAACGCGCTTGGAAAAACGATCATATGAGGTCTTTTTCATCGACTTTATAGTTATTAGGACTAATTTTGATGCATATTGAAATATTTTAAAAATTATAAGAAAAATACGTTTTTGACTACTAAAATATGATTTTCATGGCTCTGCCGGGGGCAGAAGATGATTACCTATTAAGCTAAGATTTTGCAGAGGCTATTTTCTCATGCATGCGCAGGTTTTTGTCTCTATTAGAATATGGAAATCGAAAAAAATGTAAAATCGATCCACCCTAGACTGTGCATGTAATTTCTCTTGAGAAATTAATTTAAAGAAGGTTCATCATGGCCTACATTATAATTACCTATCTATTATTACAAGATGTTGGTCAGTGGCGGATTATCACAGGCTATTGAGGCTGAAGCATCAGGCTCCCATGCTTGAGGGGCCCCCCAATCAACTGAGTTTCGATGATATAATTCGAGATTTCGCAAACTTCCTTGATTAAATATGACAGAGTACACAAACTGACAAATTCCCTGTTTTATTTTATGTTTTATAGGCCGTAAAATAAAGTTTGTTTAATACTGTTTGGTTTTGGCAAACGGCAAAATACACTGTGTTAAGGTTCTTTTAAGTTTGTTTCTCAATTAGCCTGAGCACCTTACACATAATTCGTGTAAATGTACTATGTACTTTACATGTACATGTATTGTTAATAAAAAGCTATAGAAAAGGGCCCCCATATTCTTCATTGCCCCGGGGCCCCGAGGTGTCTTAATCCGTCTCTGGTGTCGGTAATATTTGGTTTTATATAAAATTATATAAAATAGCCAAAGGCAGTCGAGCAAATTAAATCTAAAGTGATACGTACATACCAAAGTTTGATAACTTACGAATCTCACCTTGAATTATATCAAAAAACATATTCGGAGTTGCTTGACTTAAGTTCGAAATGTCTGATGTGTTACTGTTAAATTTTGTAATATATAGGGGGTAGACAAAAGTAAATAGACACCACGATGATTGAGTGGTCTCAAAAAGGAATGACAAAGTTCATCAATGGAATGCCAGAATGACGTGTTCCCTTTTACATAATGGAGGGGGGAAAAAGCAACATAATTCTAAATAAACTGATTCAATAAATCCATTATTATTTAAAGATTGTCTTTGGAAAAAGTATTTATCGTTTCGTAAGTAAAGTTCTGAAGCGTATTTTTCTTTTTATTTATATTCAATAATAAATAGATCATAATATTGCAATGTTATGTCAAACAGGATAAATCTATTAAAAGTATTCCGAAGTAAATCGCAAAAGAAACATTTGTAGCGTTCAACTTGCTAATATAAAATAATACAGTTATTTGAGTTATTTGAACTCGTTCCTAAGGCAAAGCTTATGATGTAACGGAGGGGACCTACAGCTTTATATGGCATCCGAACCACTGGTCATTATATCATTGGTCACTCATCCAACAATTTAACCAATCCATCTTCGCTTAACCTCATTAATCGAACAGGAAACCAGGTTGCAATGTAGCTACGCCCCAGCAGTCTTAAACATGTTTAAAAAATATATTTTAACTTAAAAAAAAAAAATATATATATATATAATATATATATATATATATATATATATAATATATCTATATATATACACACGCCTTATAATTTTATTTCGGTTTTTTATTATTATTATTTGTTCTTTTTGTTGTTTATGTTGTGTACGACTGCTAGATTTCTTATTTATCGCTTTGTGTTTCCATTTTTCCTTCGAGAATACTGTTTATTTGAAGTACTTTTGAGAAAGTTACGCATAAAAAAGTTACATGAAACTTACTGACAAAAAAAAAATGTTACTGGGTAAAGTTACAGTACGTGAAGAAAAGTTACACATAAATTTCGTCATTAAGAAATTGTTACTTTAACGTTACACGTAACAGTAGAGAATATTTAATACCTTTAAGTGACTCTCACTCTGAGTAATTAAGTTAATTTCTATTATAGAGACAATAGTTTCGTAATATATTCTTGAAAATTTATGTATCTTAGATACATTTGTCTCAGATACAATCATCATTAAAGGATATTAAATCGTATTTAATCTTAATTTCTATACAGAGACAATAATTTCGTAATATATTCTTCAAAATTCATTTATCTTAGATACATGTAACTTAGATACATTTTTCTCAGATACAATCATCATAAAAGGATATTAAATCGTATTTAATCTTAATTTGTATACAGAGACAATAATTTCGTAATATATTCTTGAAAATTTATGTATCTTAGATACATTTGTCTCAGATACAATCGTATTTAATCTTAGTTTTTATACAGAGACAACAATATATTCTTCAAAATCCATGTATCTTAGATACATGTATCTTAGGTCCTTTTTTCTCAGATACAGTCATCATAAAAGGATATTAAATCGTATTTAATCTTAATTTCTATACAAAGACAATAATTTCGTAATATATTCTTGAAAATTTATGTATCTTAGATACATTTTTCTCAGATACAATCATCATAAAAGGATATCAAATCGTATTTAATCTTAATTTTTATACAGAGGCGTCTTTTTTCACGTATGTATTTAATTTTACCAAAAATAAAAATAAGATAATTCTATTCTCTTCTTCCTTTAAGAGATAAGAAACCCAAAGTTTAAGAGAAAAAGCTTTTGGATCAGGTTAAAAGTTTAACATTTCGGGAATCTTTTTCTTTTTCTTTTCTTTCATTTTGGTGTTTCTCATTTCACTTCGATACAATTTAACCCCATGCAGGAAACTATTCAGGAGCAGAAAATCTTCCTTTCTTCGTATTAGGTGTAAGCACACTTAATACCCTCTTACACCCAATACTTACTTAAGGAAATACCCCTCTTTTTAAAGTCCACACTCGAGTAAATAGTATTTCTTACATCTATTAGTGCTCCTGAAAAGGATCTGTAATTTACCGAACCACTCTCTGTTCTTTTATTGTTAACAGCAGCGTATTGCTTGTATGGAGATTGAAATACAGTATTATACGGTAATGGGTACGTTCCAACCGCTTCCCGTTAGATTAACGAGGTTAAGCGACGTTGGGTCTGTTCTGTAGTTGGATGGGGGTCCCATCCTCCGCGATTCAGATGATGTAGCGACCCTTATAGCAAATGGTTGGGATTCTACGTAAAGCCGCAGATCCCCTTAAACAACCTCAAAACCCCCAAAAGATTTCTTTGCTGTAAAAGAAGACATAAACCATATTAATTAACGTTAAAAAAAAACATTTTAACATAATGAAAAAAAACAAAAACTAAAAAACCGAAAGAACATTAAAAAAAACCAAAAACCCGAATTAAATAAATATATTAAAAAATAAAATAAATAAATAAAAATAAAAACGTGTTTTTAAAAGGACAAATAATATGAAATTGTATTAGCGAACCGCGTCTAAATTTGACCTTTAATCGAATCTGCTGAAAGCAATGAAGTTACTTATACAGTAAAGAGAAACCGTAATCTACTTAATGAAATACCTTGCACAGATTGTCCCAAATTAGTGAACGAGAAATTAGTCCCATGCAGCCATTTAAAAGGGATTTACCGATTTTTACCGTCCCTGTAATCAACGGAACGCGCGCATCCTGTTTCGGTAGAGAGATCTTTCGTTAACTCAAAATCCGAAATATCTCTTGTGAAACCCAGAGTAATATTAAAGAAAATATAAAGATTGAGTTCAGATAAGCCTTAATAAAGATTTCTCTCTCTCTCTCTCTCTCTCTCTCTCTCTCTCTCTCTCCTCTCTCTCTCTCTCTGACTAGCCGAGACAGATTGATTTTTCGTAATACAAAATATTATACCATATTTTATATATATATATATATATAAGGAAGGAGGGGCCAAGGTTGAACGCCCGCAAAAACGCTCCCCATAGAGGAAGAGAGCCAAAATCAAGATCCAAGGTTTTCGAGATACTTGGACACTCTGCGTTTGAAAGATTGGACGTCATAGACAGGGGGAAAGGTGGATTGGGGAAGAGTGCTCCAGTGTTAACCGGTTGAGTAGATGAAATATTGAAAATACCAATTAACTCTTGTGTTAGAGAGTTGGACAGAAAAAGAATGAGGCTGTATCGCAAGTCGGGTACTGTGTGTTATCCTTAAAGGGGGAGACATGCAGTTAGAGAGTTCAGAAGAGCAGTGTCCGTTATAATAGCGAAATTAAAGAGAAAGTGAGGCAACATTGCTGCTGCGAAGACAGAGGGATTCAAGACAGTCATTAAGAGACGGGGAATTGATAAGACGAAAAACCTTTTTGATTTCATCCGGTCAAGTAGAACTGTGTGAGTATCTACAGATAGTAGAAAGATCAGAGTTCAGGTGTATCATAGCTGTCCTACGCGAATCATGGATTGACTGTTGAGAGGGACGCTTTGCAAAGCGGGTGGAGAAGTGAAGAATGAAATCATCGGCAGAGGAGTGGATAGGACAGAAAGTGCGAATCATTGATAAATAAAAGGAAAAGAGTGGGTGACAGGACAGAGCCCTGAGAAACACCACTACTAATAGATTTTGGAGAAGAACAATGACCATCTACAACCGTAGTTATACTATAGATCGGCCAGAAAGGAAATCAGAGATGAAGGCACAGAAAGAAGGATAGAAACCGAAGGAGGGTACTTTGGAAATTAAAGATTTGTGCCAGACTCTATCAAAAGCTTTTGATATGTCTAGCGCAATAGCAAAAATTTCACTGAAATCCCGAAAGGAGGATGACCAAGAGTCAGAGAAATATGCAAGAAGATCGCCAGTAGAGCGTCCCTTGCGGAATCCATTGACGATCTGAAAGAAGATTGTGAAAAGAAAGGTGTTTAAGACTCTTCCTATTAAGGATAGATTCAAAAGCTTTAGAAAGGTAAGAAATCAAAGCAATTGGACGCTAGCTTGAGGATTGAGAGCGGTCACCCTTCTTTGGGACAGGCTGAATGAAAGCGAACTTCCAGCAGGAATGAAAAGTGCAGCTGAAAGACAAAGACAAAAGAGTTTGCGTAGGCAGGGTGTCAGCACAGAAGCATAGTTCTTGAGAACACCAGGAGGGACACCATTTGGACCGTACGCCTTCCTAGAGTTGAGCCCAGATAGGGTTCTTCTTTGGAAGAGATTCTAATTTCAGATATAATTAAGTCAGAGGGAGGAGGAGACGAAGAAACAGCACCGGAATCGTCGAGGGTTGAGTTGGAGGCGAAAGTCTGATTGAAAAGTTCATCTTTATCAGGAGAAGAGACGACAACTAAGCCATCAGAATGGAAAAGAGGAGGGAAAGAAGAGGAAGTAAAGATGCTGAAGAGGTTCTTTGCTAGATGCAAGAAAGAGCAAGAAGAATTAGAATAAATAAAGTTCCACATTTTTGTCTGACGAAGGAATTTTTGGCGAGTCGAAGAACAGATTTTGCACGATTCCGGGCAGAAATCTAATTTGAGTGAGAGTCAGGAGTTGGATGGCGACTGTATCTTCTGAAAGCTTCCTCTCTGTTGCGGATAGCATTAGAGCAAGTAAAGTTAAACCAAGGTTATTTTTTGCTTTAGTAGTAGAAATAGAATATGGAATGTGCGCCCCCATGCCCGAGAGAATCCCCTCCCCTCGTGATGCGCTCAGCACACCCGGAGTGGCCCCGGCTACGGAAGCAGTAATCATTCCATGCGAAATCAGAGAAACACTGCCTAAGGGTTTCCCAATCAGTGGCGCCAAAGTGTCAAAGGCGTCTCCTCTTGGGAAGATCCAAAGGCCGAACTGGAGCGATGAAGCCCAAAGGAGAAAAAGGTCTGACAGAGTGATATATATATATATATATATATATATCCTTTAAGTTAGATTTGTACTCCTCGATCCGTTTTATTTGAAGAATTTGTCCGTCGTCTTTATTGCTTGTCAATGACCAATTAACGAAATGATCTCTATAGCTCAAGCCCTCACACACCATCCCCCGTACGGTGAAAAGGATTAAAAAGGAATTCGTCCTCCGTATAATGATTCCTTTTATAGAGAAATTAAATGAAGTCAGTGATGAAAAAATCGGAGAAGAAGGTATTCAAAATATATATATATATATATAAAAGTGAACGAAAAGTTAAGATAAAAAAAAAAAAAGAAGAGGACGATGATATATGAAAAGAGAACGATCTTCAATGAAAATGTCATAAATCCCTTCTTGCGGGATTAAATTTTTTCCTTCCAAAGACAAGTTCATTTCTAATTAATATAAAATAATGGTAAAAAAAGGAGATTAAAAGATAATTTTCTATTATACGAAGTTAAAAACTTAAATATATTTTAATTTGTGATTATCTTTTTTAAGTTAAAATTCATTATTAGGCTTTAAAAGACGTGGCTATGATTAATTGTAGCTGTGAAAAGAAAGATTACGGAATAGGGATGCAGGCCAGACTGCAAGGGTTATTAAACGAGACTCTGCGGGAGGAGCGTATATGATATCACCATTCGGTTCCCTTCATATATTGTCTCCACACGAAAACTTATATATAATTTTAATATATAAGAAAATATATGAGCGTTTCGAGTTTTCCTCTCGGAGGAAAATACTTATTTTCCGACAGTTCCTTTTGTTTCAGGGCTTCATTTTTGTAAACTGTTCAAACTAGGAAATTTTTTTTTGGGGGGATACATTAATATACGGTTCACTGAATTCTGAATTTATGGTCTACACACACACACACACTCACACACACACACATATATATATATATATATATATATTATATATACATTTAACTGCAATGACCGCGCAGTATATTAACGTATAGAAACGACGTAAGTATAGAGGAGTGTTCTGCACACGAGGAAGAGAAATAACAAACAAATGAAAAATAAGGCACCCCCGGGAATCGAACCCAGGATCTTCCGATTGCCGGTCAGACGTGCTAACCACTACACTACGGAGCCACGATAGTCAGAAGTTGTAATTCTCCTACATAGGGCAGAAACCAATGCCTTGAGAGGGCACCTCGCAAATCGTGAATATGTACATTTAACTGCAATGACCGCGCAGTATATTAACGTATAGAAACGACGTAAGTATAGAGGAGTGTTATTTCTCTTCCTCGTGTGCAGAACACTCCTCTATACTTACGTCGTTTATACGTTAATATACTGCGCGGTCATTGCAGTTAAATGTACATATTCACGATTTGCGAGGGTGCCCTCTCAAGGCATTGGTTTCTGCCCTATGTAGGAGAATTACAACTTCTGACTATCGTGGCTCCGTAGTGTAGTGGTTAGCACGTCTGACCGGCAATCGGAAGATCCTGGGTTCGATTCCCGGGCGGGTGCCTTATTTTTCATTTGTTTGTTATTTCTCTTCCTCTTGTGCAGAACACTCCTCTATACTTACGTCGTTTCTATACATATATATATATATATATATAGGGTGTCCAATTGTCCATAATATACAGTGTGTGTATATATATATATATATATATATATTTTTTATTTATTTTTACAGGGTGCCCATAAATTATCTTTACAAATTCAAACGGTAATAAAAATTAAATTAAATGAGATATGATAATGCAGCTTGCTGCATGTGAAAAAACATATCACATAGTTTTATTGTGAAGGTGACTGTACGCATCCATGTGAGCGCCTTTTGCTGCATATAACATGTCGAGGCGATATCCTATCTCCATCCAGATACGATTTAGCATTTCTGCTAATCCTGCTTTTCAGGTCCGCAATGTATGTCGGCAACCCTCGTCATGTTAAAGAAAACTTTGTGAGATGTTCTTTCACACGCAGCAAACTGCGTCATTGTAACTATAGCTTCATTAATATTTTAAAAGGGTTTGAACTTGTAAAGATAATTTATGTGTATATATATATATATATATATATATATATATATATATAGTTGACTCCAATAAAACTAAATGTGTTTCAAGAAAATTTTGTTTAGTTTTAAAAATGGATTTTGTTAATAATAATTTGGTACAGTAAAACAATTATTCAGTTGATCGAGCAAAGTCTGTGTCTGTTTGTGTGTTTGTTTGTTTGTTTTAAACAACAAATTGTTTAAGTCAAACATTAATTGTTTTTATCTTCGAATTACCAAAATATGTAATTTATTTTTGGATTTTTATTCTTAATCAAACTTTTTACACTTTATTTTAACGTAACTTCTATACGAAAACACTTTACCCTAATCGGAGTCGAGCCGCTGCCACTGAGGTTTTTCACGTAACGTACAGAGTGCTTTCACAGGTTACGCCACTCTGAATTATTGGCGTGTTTAATAAATTGGGTATTTATAGTATTGCTCTATATTAGAATTAAATCATTTTTTATGTAAAAAAAAATTATATTTATATTTAAAAACTTCATATTACGAAAATAAAGAAATGCACCTTTTTTTTCTAATTAAATCAATTAATATTTACACTTTATGAACAGGTGCATGGTTTGTCGTTCAGAAATACGAATATAATTCATTAGTGTTTATATTCTAGTCCCAGCGAAATCTTACAATAACAAAATGTAGACAAGAAAATGATGTGGTAACTAAATGAAACAATTATTATATTTTAATCATTGTTTTATTTGATCCAAACAAAAAGCGGTTAATTAAACTCGGTTTGTTGTTTTAAAAATGTGATTTTGCTTTGTTGTAATAAAATAAAGCCAACAAAATATATTTTGTAACTGTAAACAAACCACTTATTATATTTTAATCATTGTTTTATTTGACCCAAACAGAACGTGATTAACTAAACTTGGTTTGTTGTTTTAAAAATGTGATTTTGCTTTGTTGTAATAAAATAAAGCCAACAAAATATATTTTGTAACTGTAAACAAACCACTTATTATATTTTAATCATTACATTTTTTGTCGTTTCTAATATAGATCTCTCTCTCTCTCTCTCTCTCTCTCTCTCTCTCTCTCTCTCTCTCTCGGTGGGTATATATGAGAAGCCTTCAGCATATATAATGTAAGTTTCATTTCGCTTCACGGCGAATTACTTACAACAACACTCCGAAGATGTTCGTAGTAAATGAACGAAACGTCAGCAGCGAACGAATCTAAAACAGCAGAGCAAAATGGAGGAGGGGGGGAAGAAATCTGAATATCTACAGCCTTAAAATTTTGAAACTTCAACTTTAATTATTGTTATATACGTCCGTTTCTGATTGAATATTATTGGAAAAAGGATTAAAAGGGGGAAGAAGTATGAAAGGACATTAATTTTAAAGTGAACGAATTCGTACGCCTACAACTGGATAGGTCGTGTGAATTAATGTAGACATGTGCGTCTCTGTGCATATATATATATATTATTTTCGTTTCCGTTTCATTGTAGTGTGAGTTCACTAGTTTTAGAAACGTTTCTACCCACTCAATGCCATTCCCATTGTATTTCGTGCCTAAGAGTGAAAAGTCCCCGAGGGAGAATTTCAAAGGAGGAAATTTTCATATCGATCCATTCCAGTGCTCCTCGCTGGTGTAGTGGTTAGCGTCGCTGACTACGAATCTATCGGTCCCGGGATCGAGAACCGGTGACCCGCAGCAAAACCCAGCTGTTCATCCTTCCACAAAATAAAGAAATTGGGTGGTGGATAAATGGGTACCCCGGGTAGGCTAGTGGTTAAGACACTGGGATGCTGGTGGAGTGTGGTTCGGATTCCACGTTAAACTGTAGGTCTAAGGTGGAGTGACAAGCTTGACCTTCGCCAGAATGAACAATTCGGGCGGAAGCAAAACCAAAGTTAATCAATTCAAAATTAATAAGATTCCCATTTCAAGTTAATTTTTACAGAAAATTCTCCGCGGACCCGTAATTGTTTCATGGCCTCTCTTTATCCTTTCTCAAATCAGGAAATTCTTTTCCTAAATCTGGAATTCCCACTTCAGTCGTTCCCATTTCTGGATCGTTGGTGAGAATTTGAACGGTACTGAAATGGAAGTAACTGTTTAAACTATTTTCATAATTGAGGTACTCCCAAGCCATGTCTCAACACCGCTTCCCGTAGATCATTGAAAATAAGCGCTAGTGGGTCTGGGTAGGAGTTGGATGGGGGATCGTTCTCCGCGTTTAGATGATGTAGCGATCCGTGGTTCGGATCCCACGTAAAAATGTAGGTTCCCCCCCGTCACACGATTAACGTTTTTATTATTTATTCAGATGGTTCCTGAAGGGGCCAGAACTCAGGCCATAAGTTGGTCCATTGCCCAAATATCTGGACTGAATTAGCGTGAGGGTTACGACAATAATTATTCAGCCCCCCTGGTGGGAATTCTGCAAGTCTGGCAGGTAGTTCAATAAGGGGTATAAGGTGGTGAAGCCTACACTCGTTAAGTCCCTCTATTAAGGATACTCTGTGAGAATCAAAGGTTCTGAACCATTTGAGTAAATAGACTGGACACTCTACAGCATAATGGAGGGGGTGTCTCATCTCATCATGTTCCCTACACTTAGGACAATATGAAGAGTTCATTTTACCTATAGTAAATTGGTCTATTTCAAGATTGCACTAGCCGGTTATCACTTAAATTACCGACCCGAGAGCATCCTTCTCGAGACTTACCAAGAGTCCAGAGAACCTGCTGTTTAGCTCCTGTATAAGAGCCGTTACGAAAGTTAACCAACCCTAAACCAACCAAAAATCCATAATTATCAGTAAAATGACGAGTCGCTCTAGGGCAGTGGTGCACAAACGTTTTTGATGTGAGGGCCAAGCGAAGAAAATAACTAAATGTATTAGCCTACTTACTTTCCATCTAAGTCATAAATTGGGTCACTTTTATATTCTAACTTTTTCATTGAATTGAAAAGACCCGTGGAGCCACTGAAAAGACCCGTGGGGGCCACATTTGGCCGGCGGGCCAGGGTTTGTGCATCACTGCTCTAGGGTAAACACAAAATTTTAACAGCTCTTACTTGAGTTTTGAAGAATGTTTGAAATTGTTTATAGAGGGAAAAGTCTTGTTTTTTAAACAATTTTCGTATGTATAATGATTAATAATAATATTTTGTAGCTTTCTGAAATTAAGGTGATGTACAGTTTTAATCTAATTTCAGTTTAAAATATGTTACTTAAACGTTACTTACAAGTTACAATGTTACTTACAAAATATGCAATAATATGTAAAACTTGTGCTGTGTACTATTTTGTACAAAATAAAGATATGATTGTCAGGTTATCTATCTGTCTGTCCATCTATCTATTTATATCTCTGTTTATCTGTCTATCTATCTATTTCTATCTCTGTTTGTCTGTCTATCTATCTATTTATATCTCTGCTTGTCTATCTATCTATCTATCTATTTATATCTCTGTTTATCTGTCTGTCTATCTATCTATTTATATCTCTGTTTATCTGTCTATCTATCTATTTATATCTTTGTTTGTCTGTCTATCTATCTATTTATATCTCTGTTTGTCTATCCTATCTATCTTTATATCTCTGTCTCTCTATCTATAAGTTAAACATATATATATGTTGTAAGAATGAGCTTTCATGAATGGGTACGACACGGTGAAACTGGGTTTGGACATTACATGAAAATATGGCGGATTCAAGAAGACAATTTAACGAGGTTCTTAAGTCTTTGAAAGGAAGAAGGAACCAATTAGAAATGAAATGTCTTTGATCAATAAGGACCAGAAATCTTTCCGGAAGGAAGTTAACAGGGTCAGAAATAACATATGGAACGCCATTGAAATTATTGATGGAGAAGATAATTGGAAAAATACTGTTGATCCATTTTTAGATGGACTTAAATTAGTGTGACGCTGATTAAGGTCATTCGTTGGTCACTCATTGGGAAGAGAACGAATATTCGGTAAAAGTTTTTTCCCCTCTAAAAAATATTTGATGTAAAAGCTCTTTTTGACGCATCGAATTAGACTAATTGTTGTAGATAAATTGTTGTAGACAAATTGTTGTAGATGAATTGTATCTTTAGACAAATTGTTGTAGACAAATTCGCCTAAAACCGTGGATTATTATATTACCAGCATCATGGGCAGTTGAACCCCCTCACTCGGTGTCTTCACTTCGCTTATAGGGAAACGGTGTTACTCACTATGACAACGTTCTCATGCTGTGTATTAGATCTTAGAGTTAAGCAAAGCTTTCGACAGAGTAAGTTATACTCTAAGATCAGTTTATTAATTGAAAGGGCAAGATATCTGTACAGAAATTAACAAGATACAAAACTGAAATCCCTTGTCAATGACAAATTAAAAATGGCGTAAGACAAGGGGACGTGCTATCTCTTTTTTTCTTTAATATTTATATGAGTTAGACACTGAATGAGGCTTGTTAAAATTTGATAAAAAATAGATATTTGAATGAATAATGTCCAAAGGTATGTTTACACCTTTCCAATGATGACTTAATCCATGAAAAAAGAGGGAAGGCAGATCTCTCTTTAGAACTGAATGTACAAAAACACAGAAAAAAATCAGTTATTAAATTATAATATTTATGAGGTTCTAGAAGATAAAAGGATAAATGATGAACAGTTATTAAAATATCTACAAGATTGTTGAAAAGTAATTAAAATAATGAAATATCAAGTTAATATTGCTAGAAAAAGTTGGTTGAGGAATTCAACTTTATTTATAGGATGTTGGACAAAGCAGCTTAGTTAATCCTAATAAAATTATGTAAGACATAGATTGCATCTATTTTATACATAAAAGTAAAAAACTTCCGCTAACCTTCTATACGTAGAAATATCAGGTTGTAACATAAATTCTGCTCGATTAGAAAACGGACGATAGATAATAGCATAACCTCAAGATAATGTGAAATAGTTTTAGAAATGTTGCAAAATATCACGAATGACTTAGGCTAGTGTAGGTTTAGGCTGTGTAGGATTAGGCTAATGAATATTTTCTCTGGTGTTTTTCATACAGTTACAACGCCACCCCTACGATATTACAGTAATTGAAAAAACATGGAGCCCACGAAAGAGCATATTCGATATGTGATGCTGTATGAGTTCCATCGTCACTGAGGATGAAAAATGGGCCCTCTATAATATCATTAAGCGTCGACATCAGTGGCTTAGCCGTGAAACAAAGCCTGAACCTCAGCCAAGGAATGGACCCCATCCAAAGAAAATTTTGCTATGCGTTTGGTGGGATATGCAAGGAATTATTCATTTTGAACTTCTGCCAGATAACCAAACAATCACGCTGAAGTCTACTGCCAACAACTCCAACGATTGAAGATGGCATTGCAAGAAAAACCTCCTGCATTAATTAATCGCAGAGGTGTCCTATTCCACCAGGATAACGCGCGCCCTCACACTGCTCGAATCACCACTGCCCAATTGGAGGCATTTGGTTGGAAAAAAATGCCTCAGCCACCTTATTCTCCGGACATCGCACCTTCAGATTACCATTTATTCAGAAGTCTGTAACACCACCCAGATGGGCAAAAGTTGCAATCCAGGGAAGTTATCGAAAACGAAGTGATCCCTTTTTTCAACTCGAAACAAGGGATTTCTTCGAACGTGGCATAAAAAACTTTTCTACAGGTGGGAAGAGGTTTTAGAAAAAGAAGGGAATTATATTGATGATTAATTTGTCATTATATCATTTAATTTTTGTTGTGAATAAACTAAAAATTCGAGCAAATTTGTCCTTATAAGTTATTTAATTTTTGTTCTGAATGAACTAAAAAATCGAGCAGAATATATGTTACAACATTATACTATCTTCTATTGTCTCAAATCACTCAAAAAGAAGTTTTGAAGATCATTTCTGATACCCAAAAGAAGGAAACACCACTTCTAGAATGCACCCTCAAAAAGAAGTTATAAGTTCTAAATCTAGAAGGTTTTATATTGAATGTATGGTGAAGAGTTGTGATAACAGAAAATTAAACAGATGTGGTGCTACCTGTGTAAAAAATGCGTCAAAAGAACCACAGATACAAACTTTTCCATTACAATGATCATGATGTGTGTAAGAATACTCACGCATATGTTATTATGTGACAGTAAAAATTTGTTTGGTATAATGACAATACTCTTGTTGAGTCAAGAATAAAGTCTGTCCAAATGAGAAAAGACAGGCTGATTATTCTTTATTATATATATATATATATATATATATATATATATATATATATATATATATATATATATATATATATATATACAGACACACAAGGTGTTATGAAATTATGTTTCATAAATTAGTATACGTACGAGGGTGGGTCGAATTTGTACCCGTGGGAATTTTTTTTTTTTAATTAGGATTAGCCTGGTGTTGCAAAAGTTGCTTATGCACATGAGAGAGAGACAAAAAAATTAACTTCCTACGTGCATATCGTCCACTACCCCAAGCGAGCTAAAAATGAGAAAATTCTTTATTTCTGGCTATTTTCACCCATAGAAATAAATTTTGGAATTTTGATTAGCCTGTTGTAGTACAATTTGCATACTGATGAGTAAAACACTAAAAAAATATTACTGGCCTCAAAAAATATCTTCCACTGCCCCAGGTGAATGAAAAATTGGCCAATTTCCTTTTTTTTTTTTAGCTATGTTCGTCAAAAGATGATTTTTAGAATATTGATTGGCCTCTTGTTGTAAAAGTTTTGTATTAATGAGTAAAACATTGTGTGAAAATATTAGTGGCATCAGACAATATCTTCCACATCGTAAAACTAGTGAAAATTAGCAAATGCCTTGCACTTTTTCTAGCTATTTTCATCCAATCTATCTGTATTTGAAGTTATTTTACGAGCACTTTCCTATTGACACGTAATCGTCTAATGTCTCTCTGAGACGGTGATTTGCTTTTGTAATTGCTAAGGGGAAGACCAAGCTGTGTACATCGACACGTGACTAACCGTAAACTAACACTTCAGGGTCATACAAGGGCATGCCTCTCTCAGTCTGTAGCTGCAGCTGGCCCTCACTCTTTGTCAATATTACTGGAAGATCCGTGGAAGGGGGTTGTTCTCTGCTGTATGGTGTAGCATGCAGTAGTAAGCAACAGCTTACTGTTTATTATTGGTCTTTGGTTGTCTTTTAGAGCATTCTAATTGATTCTTTGTTTGCAGAAAAATTATTATTCCTGAATAATAAGTGAGAAATAATTAACTAAAAATGGCTCAAACTAGAGAACAAGCCAAATGTTCTATATATGGGAACCCTTGTTATATGTCTCATAATAGTTTACCGACTTATGAACCAGTCATGAAGCACTGTATAATGCTAAAAATGTGTTCGGCATCTCACGTTCCTACATTATCGGCAGAAAATGTAGAAAATGTTGTTAGTGAAGTGGAAAAAATGTGGGCTACATCAAGCATACCCATTATTTCACACCAACAAGTTGTGGCAAAAATCAAAGCTTATCATGTTAAATGTCGGAACATTTTGAAACCCTACAAACAGCGAAAAGATAATGATTCTTGCAAATTGAGGATGACTAATTTCAGAAAAGAAACTTCATAGCTATTTGACATTGCCGCATGCAAATGTAGTAAAGTTTGTAATTGTCCAAAAGAGTGTAAGGTGAATAAAGAAGAAATCAAATTCTTGAATGATCAGCGAAGTGCAAGAAAAATTATCATAGGAAGTGTTGATCAAAAGAAGACACAACAGATGAGAAAGAGCTTGAAACGAAAAGAATTTCAAGAAAGAATGTCAAAAGTTACTCGAACAACGGTTGCTACAGCAAATATTCAGATGACTTCGTCTTCAAATACTAATTCTGATGCAAGTGAAGCTTCTTCCTAACAAAAACGTTTATATCTATACTATGAAGCCCAAATGAGTCTTGAAACTCCTCAGCCATCATCTTCAGGATACTGTCCCAGAGTTAAGCTCTCAACACTAGCTAAAAAGGCCGCTCGGCACAACATATCAGATAGAAGTGTTGCAGCAATAGCTTCAGTGGTCCTACAGGATGTTGGCATTATTTCTGAGACTAATAGAACAATGATTAATTATTGATAAAAATAAGATAAGGCGAGAAAGAGAGAAGAAGAGAGAGCAAGCGCCAAGTTTCGGCAATACAAATACCATCCGAGGACTGGGCTTTGATGGAAGAAAGGACAAAACCAAGGCCAGTTTAAAAAAAGGAAACAAGTACTATGTTGAAAATATCACCGAAGAACATATATCTCTCGTCTTAGAACCACGATCGGAATACCTTGCTCATATTACTGTTTCATCAGGAACAGCATGTGCAATAGAAGCCGGTATCATAGAGTGCCTACAAGAGAAAGATTCCTCAAGGGATTCTATTGCAGCAATAGGATACGACAGTACTAATGTCAATACCAGTTTCAAAGCTGGTGATTCGCTTGCTTGAACTGCGCTTAGGCCGTCCTCTACAGTGGATTATTTGCTTATTGCATACTAATGAGTTACGATTACATCTCCTACTACAAATTGATGGTGTGACATATGGCCCAAATGCTTTTTTTGGTCTCATTGGCAAAGCATTGTCTAAATGCGAATTTAACCCTATTTCAAGTTTGAGCCTATCGAAGTTCAAGAGCCTTTGCCAATAATCGACACTATAAAAGCTTTGAGCAAGGACCAAAAATACCTCTTCGAGATGTGTCAAGTAGTATCCTCAGGAGAGTGCCCAATAGTTCTGGCACAACGTAATCCTGGACTTACGTCACATTCTACATGCATTACCACTGCAAACCAAATCCTTAGATTATATGTGAGTACAAGTAATCCTTCAGATGAACTATGCACTTTGGCAACGTACGTGATAAGAGTTTATGCACCGGTGTGGTTCAACATCACGACTTCTCCATCGTGCTATAATGGAACACGACACTTATTTCAATTAGTAAAATGCTCCCTCTACATGCAGGTAAAGGAGAAACAGATTGTATATCATGCCATTCGCCGGAACAGTTACTTTGCACATCCTAAAATATATTGCTTGCTATGTTAACAGATGTACGAAGTCGCATTCGAGAACTTTCGCTGAGAAGAAACCTAGCAGCACGTTTACAGCAGAAAGAAGGGAACCTACCTACAATCAGGCAGTTCAGGATTCCAGCCATCAATTATGATGCCATCGACTATACTGATCTCATAGCTTGGCAGGCAATTGAGATAACAGAACCTCCACTTAAAAAATATGGGATGATAACGAGGTCCAGTCTTACATCAAGAACGTAGCAACACTCCCCTCCACGTTTAAGATGGGGGAAATGCCGTGTCATACTGTGGAGAGGTGAGTTGGTAACAGAGCCATCATTATCTGTGTGTGGTGAGTGTGAGATGGTTTCATTAGGACTAAGTTGGAATCCCCAAAACTGATGTGAGTATTAGACTCAAAGAAAGATTATAAGGTGCAAACTTAGTGAACAATGATCAGAGTGAAAACATAACACGCGCGGAAAGTGCCGAGCATGGTTTGGTAGATGGGCGGGCACAGGCGGAATTCGATATGCAACCACCTCCTCATGGGGGGTTCTGAGTGATAAGAAATTCAAATTACTTATCAGCTGAGAGTTGCATTTATAGTTTTATAAATAAAATAGACTGTTCTGTGGCCAGTAATATTTTTACAGAGGTTTTTTCTCATCAGTAATAATATGCAACTTTTACGGCAACGCGCCAATCAAAATTTCAAAATTCATTTTTAGACGAAAATAACCAAAAATATGGAAATTTCAAATTTTTCACTCGCTTAAGACAGTGGAAGATATTTTCTGATGTCCGTAAGATTTTTACAGTGTTTTTATCTTCATTGAAACGCATCTTTTATGACGACAATCAAACATCCCAAATTCACTTTTTTGACCAAAATAGCCAAAAATAGGGAAATTGCTAATTTTTCACTCGCTTGGGGCAGTGGAAGATATTGTTTGAGGTGAGTAAGAGTTTTATAAAGTGTTTTTCTCATCAAAACGCAACTTTTACGACTACAAGCCAATCAAAATTCCAAAATTCATTAATTCGACTTACCCTAATACATATTCGGGACGTCAAAGTGAACAAAAAATTTCCTATGAACATAAATCCGCAATCGCTTCGTTTCCGAGATACATTGCGTTTTTGTTGTACACTTTTTTGCTGTACACCTATTGTATGCTTTCTAGATATATCAGAGAACAATAAAATTATTATTATTATTATTATTATTATTATTATTATTTTTTTTTTTAAGTTATGAAGAGTATTGCTTCTATCTTTTCTCGTATGTAATGCGTCGGAAATGAAGTGGCTCGTGCTTGTTATAATCGAGATAAAAATCCTGTCATAATACTAAAGACAACAACAACAACAACAATAACAACAACAACAATAATAATAATAATAATTTTATTGTTCTCTGATATATCTAGAAAGCATACAATAGGTGTACAGAGAATAGCATCGTCCTCAGCAAAAAGGCAATGTATCTCGGAAACGAAGCGATTGCGGATTTATGTTCATAAGAACTTTTTTCTTCACTTTGACGTCCTGAATATGTATACTAATTTATGAAACATAATTTGATAACACCCTCTGTGTGTGTGTGTGTGTGTGTGTGTGTGTGTGTGTATAACTATTGATAAGAAACAGGAAATTTCACTAAAGGTTTTTTTTTAATAGACTGTACAGTTGATGAATAGGTGGAAAATAAACAAATAAAAAAACAAAAAATTACTAATTATTTTTTTATTTATATTCTTCGAAGAACTTTTTTCCATCCTATATATAATTTTAATCGTAATTTGAATTCAATAAATATAGGAGCCTACCTTATATATATATATATAATATATATACTGTATACACACACGATGACTATCAATGATATTTAAATAGAATTTGTATATAGGACGTACATTGCATATATTGTATCCTTTCAAGCAAAGCTTTTGATCCATTAACTGGAAAAGATTTTATTTTAGATAATAGATTTTAAAAAAGAAAATATATCGTCATAAGGGTTTTCTGTGGGGGGAGGGGGAGGGGGGGTCATTTTAAAAAGAAAATTTCTTTACTGTTAATAAACTGGAAACCTGAAATTAATATTAGAGTTTAGGGGCTGTTTTATGTTAAATATTATTCAATATTGCATATTACATCTATATATTCGTATATATTTAGATAGATAGATAGATAGATCTATATATATATATATATATATATATATATATATATATATATATATATATATACCTTTCCTTTCCTTTCAACTGTTCCGCAGGATGATTCCTCATTTCATGAAGGTCAAGCTTGTCGTCCCTCCTCTCGAGATGGCCTGGTGAAGTAGTGAGTTTGTTTCTTGTACCCTCTACCTCACATAGCCAGGTACGCCCGGCTCATCGGGGATTGTTCTGAGCCAGGCGTCTAATCTTCTTTAGAAGATGTCCACTGTAACACCATTCGTGTTCCTTAGGTCTTTGGGCAGCTGATTAAACAGTTTTGGTCCTGTCACAACAAAACTATTTTCTTTCAGGGTTAAGGATGGTCCCTGTCTAGCCTTTAATTTGGGAACACGACACAGTCTTCCTTTTCTACTTTCCACTGTTGTTTGAGGAGTTATAGGATTCAGAGTAAGATTAGGGATTAGTTTCTCCAATATTTTCTAAGTGTAAATAATGGTGTATCTCTCTCTCTCTCCTCCTTTCCAGTGAATATAGATTTAATTCGCGTAACCTTTCCCAGTAGTTTAGTTCTTTGCACCCCTTGATCTTGGCTGTGCAGCTTCTCTGAATCCCTTCAAGCTGTCTAATGTCTTCTTTTTTATTTGGTGATGTTAGGACCGAGCAGTATTCCAATTTGGGTATGATCAGTGTTTTCAGTAGAGGAATCATTATATTCCTATCCCTTCGTTTAAACGTTCTCAGTATCTGCACAGTTACTCTCTTTGCTCTGTTTACTGCTATCTTATTTTGTGTTTCAAATTTCGCATCATCAGTCATTACAACCCCTAAGTCTTTTCTTTTAGAATTTCTCTGAATTTCCTATCCATTTGGGGTATAATATTCCATGGATTTTAGGTCTTCTCTTTTTCCGTACCGTAACAGTTGAAATTTCTCAGTGTTAAACTCCATATTGTTGTCTTCCGTCCACTTGTAGATTCTTTTCATGTCTGTTTGTAGAGATCCTATATCTTCTGGGTTTCTTATTTTTCTAAGATCTTTGTGTCGTCGGCAAAGGATGTTACTGTGCTGTCTCTGGTAACGTCCTCATCTATGTCAGTTAGCATGATTATGATGAGTAGTGGAGTTAATACTGTTCCTTGTGGTACTGAGCTGAGGACCTCTGACTCTGATGAAGATGCTCCTTGTACTGTAACGACTTGCCGCCGCTCACTAAGGAAATTATATATCCATTTTCCTACTTTTCCTGTTATTCCCATATACTTCAGTTTATGTACAGTATTATGATTCTATGGTCACTTTTAGGTCATATTTAGATATATATAGATAGATATCTAAATATTTAGATATACATATATAGATAGATAGATCTAGATATATATATATTTAGATAGTTGGATAGATAGATAGATATATAGATATATAGATACTGTTAGCAGTAAAGTTCCACATGATGTTAAAATTTAAATATTTTTTTCCCATTTATGAAGTAAAATTAAATTAATTAAAGAAAGATTCTTATCAGAATGAGGTCCCCCCCACCACACCAAATCTGAGTAAATATGGAATACACATTCTACAAGTCATTTGGATTTTTTTTTTCCATTTTAAAACCTAAAAGGGGTCATATTCTAAAACCTAATGACTGTACATTGTCCCAAAACAATTTTTATTTTTACATTTACTTATGAAACCTTTCCCCTACATTCAGGAAAGCGTTGTTGACTAAAAATTGGAAAAGTTAAAAATTTCATGTCTCCCTGTTATTGACTATTAGATTCTCACCTGCAAAATATCCGTGCTGAGTTGTGATCTATAAATAAGCATATATATAGATATGTGTATGTGCGTGTATGCGTGTGTGTGTGTGTGTATGTATGTGCGTATGTGTGTGTATGTGTATGTGTGTGTATGTGCATGTGTGTATATACACATGGATTTTACAGTCCTCATACAAATATAAAAATGCGTAACTGTACAGAACAGATACACAGCACATAATCTGTAATTAATATCAGACTACCAGGTGATTCAAAAAGGAATTTCCTTAAATTACGTGCAATGAATTTGAGGTTCAAAATTACAAATTATCCGCTTTGATCTTTGCTATTCTTTTCAACTAAATTTATAGAATAAAGGTTAAAAAGGTCGAGGGGAAGTTGACTAAAGGCTGGAAAATCTGAGACATTCCAAAATAGTTGTACCACCTTCGGAAGTGAAGTAAATTTCTGTTGAACAGTGCGTAATTAAATTCCAAAAGGACATACCAGAGTCGACAGATAAAATAATTGGTCTTATTTCATTTTACACACACACACACACACACACACACACACACACACACACACACACACACACACACACACACACTCCACGCACACACAAAATTTGATATATATATATATATATGGAAAAATTTTACATGGAAAAATCTCTAACGATCATTTACGTTCAATGTACACTTAAGTGAGTATAAAGCTATTATATCATTCGTAAAGTAAGTACCACTTAACGAATTGTTTAAGTGGGTTCATATTTAAGTGCAAATCTTACCTTAACGGTTTGGAAGTTAAGTAAATTCACTTTAAAATTAAAATAAACACAGGTGCCCTAATTAAGTGCTTTCACTCATGGTGTTTGAAGTCAAATTTGACAGCTAACTGAATATCCTCTATAAATATACTACTTAATAATTAACTTATTAAATGTTAATTTAACGGAAATATTTTTGTATCTTCGACGAATGTATCACAAATTATTTTAACATTAACAATAGTTAATTAACATAACGATCATTTTCATCATTTGTATGGAAATAATTTTCTTTTTTAAAAAAGACAATTTTTGCAGGAGAAAATTTTGATTTATCTTTTTGTTTTTTTAAATCTTGTACTTAAGTTACTCTTTAAGAATTTTAATATAGGTTTTAATTATTATTACTTCTAACTACATTTATTATAAAGATTAATTATTATTATTTGTATAAATACTTTAATAAAGCTGATTTGATAAGTTGTTTAAGGCCACAGCATATACGAGGTAATGCTCGATTTTATGGACACCTTTGTGGACACCTTTATGGACACACACACACACACACACACACACACACACACACATATATATATATATATATATTATATATATGAGCGGTTTCAGGGTGGTAGAAAAAGACAGATAAGAAATGCAGTTATATTCCGTTACGTTTCGGCATAAAGCCGACATCTGTCGAGTTGCTAGTGAAGGACTGGATATGATAGAGAGGGAGTGCAACAGGAGAAGGAAAATCGCAAGTTGCTTGAATCGCAGAACGTTTCTTCGGAATTGTCTGGACGAACAAGTATTGCCGAGATCTGCTCCAAAGCAACTACGAAGTAAAGACAGACCATTTAGCGAGAGTATATATAAAGTCAGGAATAACCTCTTAAAATTTCTGAGGAAACTAAATTTGTTCAAAATCTGAAAACAAAAATGTGTTTAGCCAAATTAACGGAAAAATTATGGTAAAGTTAGCAGAAAGGAGCATTACCAAGGAGCATCAACAGTAACCAATCATTCGGGTGAAGCCATGAATGTTCTTCTAGTAGGTTTGGAAAAAATTGTCTGCGTTTAAGTATTGCGTGTTTAACTCATGTTATCATTTTGTGTGAGCAAGGTTTTGTGCCAAAACGTGACGGAATATAAATAACTATCTCTTATCTGTGTCTTCTTCTATCACCTTCAAACCGCTCATTTGTCTATATGAATGATTATATATATATATATATATATATATATATATATAACATTTACAATTTTGATACTGTCACGTTTCAAGATTTTATTCAAATATTTACTAAAAACTTCTCTTTCTGAACTTTGGAGCAGAAGGGGATCTTTTTTTGTCATTCCAATAATTTAAAGAAAAAATTTGCTCTTTGAATTCAGTTTTTAAAAATATTAAAGGTACAGTTTACTCGTGTGGGAAATAAAAATTAAAATGGACTAGTAAACTAATATATATATATATATATAATATATACACGAAACCTATACACCTATATACACCTATATACACCTATTATACACCTATAATACACGAAACCTATATTGCTGAAACATGTTTCGAAGAGACAAAAGAGAAAATGTAGTAAGCTCGGGAGAAAAATCAAAACGTTATTTAGATAACGGGAACAGACCGTAAATATTATCCACAGGTACAAAACGGACGCAAAGACTGAAGCAAGGAAAAAACTGCGGGAAATAGGAATGAACTCCCCCCCATAAAACATTCATCCACAAGACAAACAAGGATGAAAATATTTCTACATTTTCGCCAAAAGGAAAATGAAATGTAAAGAAAGTGTTGGTCCGTTTACAGATGGAGCAAACGAATACACAAATGGTCCTGAAAAAATTAGGGAACTGTTTAATGAACAATTTATCTCTGTGTTCAGAAACCCTAAACCCGAGATGATAATAGAAGATTTCGATGAAGTCTTTGACATACATACGAACCAGTCAAGAACAAGTACGGACAGTCGGACATGACTCTGTTAATGGATTTCGAATTCTCGGAGGAGGACATAATTAAGGCCATACATATCACAAATACGAGGAAATTCAACACCAGGACCAGACACATGGAGTACCATGTTTCTGAAGCAATGCAAAAAGAGTGCAGCAAATCATTGTACTTACTATGCAAAGAAAGCAAATATCTCTCCCTTATTTAAAAGAGCTAACAACAAGGTAATGCCTAAGAATTATCGCCTAGTAGCACCCAGCTCCATTAAAGCCATTAAGAACATAAAATTAAGCATATATATATATATATATATATATATATATATATATATATATATATATATATACACACACACAAAACTAAGTATATATGTACAGGGTGTCTCAGAAGCTGACCTCATAGGCCATTAAAGTTATTAATTTTATCCGCCGAAATCAGTGTGAGGAAATTAAGAAACATTGAGAGAAGCGTACGTACAACAATTGATGTACGAGCATGTATGCAAGTTAATGACATGCAGCAATTTGAATAATTGTTAAAATAAAAGTTAAACGTGAATTCTGCCCACGAGTTCAGAATTCTGAGACACCATATATATATATGGGTACCGGGTGATTACAAATGATCTTCCCGATTTTAAACATTTATTATAAAAAAATAACAAAGCTACAGCGAAAAGCAAGATATACAAATAAAAAAGAACTCAAAAAGTTTTATTTACAAGCAATTGAAGTTCAATATGAGCTCCTTTTGTGGTTCTGCAGACATCAAAGCGGTATTCTGTTTCCCTCCATGCATTTTGTAGCATATCATACTGAACTTTTCAAACAGCCTCACGTATCTTTTCCTTCAAATGTTCCAAAGTTGTTGTCAGTGGTGGAACAAAAACTTAATTTTTTACATAGCCCAGAAGAAGTCAAGGGGGTTAGATCGGGCGAACGAGCTGGCCAAGGAATGGGCCCCCCCCCACTCCCGATCCAACGATCAGGCAATTGCTCATTCAGGAATGTTTTAACCTCATTGTGGGAATGGGGTGGTGCACCATCCAGCTGAAACCACACATCAGCTTTGTTCTCTACCAGCTGGGGCATCAGCCACAGCTGTATTATATTCCGGTAAATGATACCGTTAATTCTTTGTTCAGCAAAGAAGAATGGACGGTACACTTTCTCAGCGGTAAGAGCACAAAATACGTTAACAAATGAAAATTCCCTGAAATATTCTTTATTTGTATATCTTGCTTTTCGCTGTAACTTTGTTAGTTTCATAATAAATGTTTAAAATCGGGAAGATCATTTGTAATATAATCATCTCTTGTTTCTCATTGGTTTGAGGTGAAAAGCAAAAAATAGCTCGGATGGGAAATACAGAAGGTAGCAAAGAATACAAAAGGTAGAGACTAAATCTAGCCATACCTTTCATTTTCATGCGTTTTCATTAGCAATTTCGTTCTTCGAACTTAGCAAGTTTCTACAGTGAAATGGTACAATTCCCACAAAAAGAAATTACAACAATAAGGTGTTGCGAATGAGTTTAAATTTTACCCTCACGAAATCTTTGATTTAAGGCAAACCATTTGTCAAATGTATTAATAAAAATCAAGAAACATTATTTGAATGTACATTGTCATTATTATATAAAAAACAAACAATATAAATTTTTTTATTGTTTTTATTGTCATCATGTATGGTAATTGAGCTATTTCACTATAAAGTGAACATACAGACTGAAGTAGGAATTTACCCAACAATGGAAACTGTGGTAAAGTTATTGAAATATAGGTAGTATTTACCGTAGACTTTCGCAACTAATTCGGTCCCAAACCAAGTTATTAACGTGTGTTTTACCTATTTCGATTAGGTATTTTGATGAATTTCATATAAAATTTAGCATTTCACCGTTCCTTTATTTCAACAGAGACAGTAGATAAAATCCTAATATTGTATTTATCGGAGTAATCCTTCAATTTTGTTTCATTCGAGTAATATTGTTAATAGAAACACTCTTGAGTCTGCTATCATTCAACAACAATGGAAACTGTGGTAAAGTTATTGAAATATAGGTAGTATTTACCGTAGACTTTCTCAACGAATTCGGTCCCAAACCAAGTTATTAAGTGTGTTTTACCAATTTCGATTAGGTATTTTGATGAATTTCATATAAAATTTAGCATTTTACCGTTCCTTTATTTCAACAGAGACAGTAGATAAAATCCTAACATTGTTTTTATTGGAGTAATCCTTCAATTTTGTTTCACTCAAGTAACATTGTTAATAGAAACACTCTTGAGTCTGCTATCATTCAACTTACAAACAGTTTCAACCTTAGTCAGGACCTATTTTCGCTCGATCCTGTTACTTTAAATTCTTTCAGACCAGATTTAGATAAGACGTGCACGGTGCTAAAATTCTGTAACTATCCCACGTAGATCGTATGCTCCTCTTCCAGCATTCTCCTAACCAATCATTTATTTTTGTTATTCTAGTACAGTATATTAACTGTGTATACTGTGTCGATCTAGTTGTTTTAATTTTTCTACGTAGTTATTTTCATTATATATATATATATATATATATATATATATATATATATATGAGCTTCAGATAGTAGGAAAATTACATTTTAAATTAATAACTATATGTCTATCTATCTGTGTGTGTACGTGTGCGTGTGTGTGTGTGCGGGTTTACATTGTTTTCTT
Organism: Bathynomus jamesi; assembly: GCA_023014485.1. Classification (NCBI taxonomy): domain Eukaryota; kingdom Metazoa; phylum Arthropoda; class Malacostraca; order Isopoda; family Cirolanidae; genus Bathynomus; species Bathynomus jamesi. The sequence continues at coordinate 280,899 of JAJOZX010000492.1, forward strand.
TTGTTTGAATAGTCGAATTTTTACCAAATCTGTGGATGAAACTATTCAATTTGCAAGAAAGGCGATTTTTTTTTTTTTTTTTCTAAACCTTTTATATTATTTTGTACTTTGCAAAAGATGTAATTTGCTAATATAACTTAGGTACAAATCTTGCAAAGTTTCCATTTAGGCTTAAGAGGCGAGAAATTGTGTTCAAACCTCTTAACCAATTGGAGCTCAAATGCAAATACAACATTGATAAATTATTCTAAATTTAGTGTGTGTGTGTGTGTGTGTGTGTATGTGTGTGTGTGTGTGGTTTGTTAACTGTATAATGTTTGTCTTACCAAAAATACTATCAGCTGCTCTTATGGTAGTTTCGGAGGTTGGTGTAAACAAATTTACCTTTGGATGAGGACCTTACTTACAAATTGTGAACTTTTTCTAAAAAAAATGCTCATTTTGAAGTTACCGGTTTACAATTATACTTACAGGCTAACGAAACCTCAAAGATTAATTTCAGTTTAGCTCAACGAAAGCAAAAGTACCAGGAAATTATAGGGAGAAAGTCTTATCATTGAAACTAACAAACGTGCTGCGCGTATGGATTTATTACTTATCTACCCAGCAATATATATATATATATATATATATATATATATATATATATATATGTGTGTGTGTGTGTGTGTGTGTGTGTGTGTGTGTGTGTGTGTAAAGAACGACGCTTGTATAGAAGAGCGTCCGCACAAGATGAGGAGAAAGAACGAACAAATGAAAAATGAGGTACCTCCCAGGAATCGAACCCGGGATCATCCAATTGCCGGTCCCAGGTTCGATTCGTGGGAGGTGCCTCATTTTTCATTTATTCGTTCTTTCTCCTCATCTTGTGCAGACGCTCTTCTACACAAGCGTCGTTCTTTATATTAATTATACTGTGTTGTTTGCAGTTAAAATGGGTGTGTGTATATATATATATAGATATCAGAACGTAAAGATTTTAAGAACGTTATTATAAAATGGCAAAGGTAAATAAAAAAATAATACCCAAGATTTGAAAGTGCCCATTATCATTCTAAAGCAACAAAGGTATAGGAGAAGGTAAATGGTGTTTTCATTAATGTCTACCCATAAATGACTATTACCTTCTGTTAATTATTATCCTAATACGTTCTTTTTTTTATTCTCGGGCTCAACCACGCTACAAATGGATTCATTTTATTAGATTTTGTTCTCTTTCAGTTACTCCACCTTCCACCTTTTTGGTTTTTCGTTTTTACTTTTTCATCCTTATTAAATCATTATTTTTCATTTACTCCCCCCCCCCAAGCTATTTCGAACCCCAATTTTGGAAATCTCAAAACGTTCTTAGAAAAGATTTTCTTTTCTATTAAAAATAAAAAAAAAAACAATAACAATATACCCTTTCGTTCAAAACCAGATCTGAAGAATTATATATGGCACTCCAAATTTGCTTTTTCCCTATATTTTTAGGCTTAAACTCCACTCTTATTTCGAGCATAATGTAATATGAATGCTTTTAGCATAAGTCTGGATAAGGTTCATAGAATAGATAATATATATATATATATATTTAGCGCAAAAGAATAAGAACCAATGAAG